>JAOWBL010000022.1:12706830-12720748 GCA_028564865.1 Zenarchopterus dispar
TGAAAATGTAATGATATCTCGAGGTCAGCCAGAAACACCATCAAGAAATGATAAAAGCATAACCTCTGGCCTTATGATACATTTGGTCAATTACTTCCACATTAAAATATAAAATGTCAAAATCACATCCCACTTTGAGGCATCATGACTATGGTATAATGAGATCTGCTCATCAAATATCTACTGCAGCTCTGTTAATCATATAGAGACATCTTACAGCTGTTTTTGGATGAGAAATAACCTCTTAATGCACTAAACTGCACCAAATCTATAAGTCGCAAGTATGAGCAGAGCAACAATACTGACACCAAAGCAAGCAAAATCAGCAGTGTTCAATAGTTGGAAATGTCAACAATGTGAAGTCTATGAATGAACTAGTGACCTTAACTTTCCTCCAGTTTGAACAACAATCAGCAGCCATGTTGCTCTCAGCTGACACAATGCAAAACAAAAACACTGTCTGCTATATATATATGATATTCAGAAATCCTGTATCATTTCTCAAAGAGGGAAAAAAGCAGCTGTCCACATCCCAAACATCCCTCAATGTGTATCAAATCTCATCCGCTGCAAACTATGACTGTGGAGTGGGTTTCCTTCTTCTTCATGAGCTCTTCAGCTTCCACCATCTCCTGCTGTGGCTTCCTCAACTTCGCCCGCCGCAGGTCTCCAGGTCCAGTTTCATGGAAGTGGCTCTCACTTGATCAGCTGCCCATCATCTTGCGAGATTCTCCATAAATGTTTGTAGTTTTAAAACAGTTTCAAATGCTTGTTTTCAGCTTAACTGGTCAGGACATCCTACAGGAAGCCAACAATGCTCACATAATCAAACGAGGCATCCAAAAATCACTTTATCACCTTTTATTTTGAAGCCAGTTTCTCAGGAGTAGTGATTCATCATATTCAATATGAATTAATAAACTGAAAAACAGCTGTAACCAAAAATAAATAAATAAATAGGAGGGGTAAAAAAAACTTTTCAGCAGCTGACATGAGCTCAATATGAGCCATGTTCATACATTCACATCATCTGTGGGGAGGGCTGAGACACCTACCTGCTGGAGAGGGAGGGGAGGACCTTTTTAGGAACTGCTGAAGGAATGAACCCAGGAAGTGAGGAGACTTGTGAAGGCAAAGTCATTTAAAACCTTGCTCAAAATATGCACAAATACAGAAGCCCATTTCATTCATTGAACCCAAAAATGTCAGCTTTTCTCTCTGAATTTTAAAATGCAAAACCCCTCTTTGTGTCTCACCCATTTTCATATGTGGATTTCATAAAAAAGGGGTAATCCAGTGACCCTCCTGCTGCCCTGCAAAAGACACAACTGACTCGTATGAAAGTTGAAGGGAGGACCTGGAAACTCCAGGCGTTGGTGTAGACTGTGGATCTGATCCAGAAATGCTCCAGTTTCTGTGTCAGTTACTTCTGAAAGCTCCTCCTCAAACACTCTCCACAAGTCTTAATGAAGCTAATCTATTGTGAGTAATGTGTGAAGGCCCCCTTTCAAAATAAAACTACCTTGACAACTCAATACTTACCAAAAGCAATGATTGACACTTACCCGTTTCACAGCTGCCAACATTTCACCAAGTAGATTTTTTTTTTTTTAAACACATTACTGAAATCACAACACTTCAGAAGGAAAACTACTGCACAGATCAGTTCATCATGGTCTCTCCAAAAAATATGGCTCATTTCTAAATGAGTTTAGCATGGCAGGAAGGACACACGTAGTGGGGAAAAAAAACAGTGTCGTTTCAACAACAGCTCTAGGCTTTTGAAGAGATACATACACTTTTTGTTTAACACTGTTGGTGACATGGGTGTAGTCTTTTCTGGTGTTACTGCAATGTAATTATGGTCACTGGACCAGGAAGCAGTGGTCGGCGGCGGCGGGTGCTCCTCCGCGTGCTCATCTTCGTCATCCTCGTCTGGATCAGGACTGTAGTCTTCCTCGCTGTCGGAGTCTTCCCGGGACTTCTTCTGTGCCTTCTTCCCACTGGCACCACTCCTCTGGTGGATGAGAAGAAATGCATATTCAGGCGTTTCAGGAAACAGGGAACCGATTCGTCTAAAACTATGTGAGAACAGAAATGCTCGAGTTGAGAATCGTTGTCTTAAAAACATTTACTTCTAAGCCAAAATGTCCTGAATAAACTAACCCATCAGGTACAACACAGAAAGTGCAAATAAAAGTTCCAAGCAAATTATTGGTGCAATGAACAGAAGCCTCCTCCATCGTTTTTAATGTTAAAACCTACACATTTATAGTCAGACTGACTTATAGAAAAAGTACAATGTAGATGAAGATATTCTTTGCAGATTTGTAGACCTCTCCCAATCCACCACCACCAGTGTGTTGTATTAATATACACAGTATTAAATAAATAATGTCAGACTTTTTCCAAGTCTAACTCTTATCAACTCTGAACTGAACATATATTACTATAAATAATGAATCATGGTAATGCATTCAGGAGAATATGAGGCATCCAAGTGTCCAATATTGTTCCAGCAAACACTTAACAGCAGGTACAAAACCTGAGGTGCCGAATAATGCTGACAAAAATATTGTCAACATTAAGACACATAAATATATACACACACACAAAAAAATAAATAAAAAGCACAAGCTCAACAGTAGCAAAGAAAATCAGAACAACATTATGCAAAGTTCTTATCCATGATCTTATGTCATGCTTATGACTAAACGGGATGTTGGGTAAAGTCTGTGACTGCGTAAATGAAGAGTTAGTCTCAGGACTGGTACGTGGACCCACCAGATCTCTGCCAAGCAAAAGCAGCATCTGTGGTGACAAACTTTCAAAGTCAACTTGTGCTCTGATTGGTCAGCTCATTCAAAGGGTTTTGTCACCTTTAATGCAGCCAGTCAAAAATAAAAAATAAATAAATTGATCAAATGAGATATGATGGTTAAACATTTGTCTCAACATTTACACTAAGCTGGATTATTCATCACTGCGGGGTCATGACAACAACATTCAGCATCTTAGTTTTTCAAACGTAAATCTTTTTCCTTTTTTGTTAAGAGTGAAATTACTGGAACGCTGTACGAGGTGCCATCTACAACTTGTCAAGTGTTAGGCTTTAAAGAAGGCTTGTTCTGGAAATAATAAAAATCTTTGTGGTTGAAAGCGTATCTGGCCGCCTGAATGATTACCAGCTCAACTAACGTAACAACCCTGCCACTTTGTTCGAGGCTCTAAAGGTTTGCAGAGGTGACCTGGTCAGATCTGCAGCTGATTTCACCTACATGTTAGAGCTCAGGGTCAAACTACCGAGCCTCTCCATCTCCATCCACAAACACAGTCAACTTCAAATCACAGCAGGAAACAGAAATTTTTCTTGGCCACTTTTCTTTTACCATCAACAGTAAATCCTTATCAGTAGTTTTATAGTGTACTTAATTTATTAAAGAAAATTGTTAATAATGCACTCCCAATATCTGTGTTGTCTATTTTACATCCCCACTAAAAAAAATTCACTTCTTGTTGGGAATTTCATTTTCTTTTGTTGTGTGCTGAAGTTCCTGCTCCTCACTGAACGTACCAATAACCCATTATCAGGAACCACCGTTATGAAAATATCAAACATTATCATACAAGCACCAGTCCTTACATTAGACCCTTAAACCATAAAACACTGAATTAATGGGCTGACAGTGAACGCTGTGGTTTATTGAGCAATATGTGATGGAAGAATAAAGTGACTGGGACTCATTTCTCTTCCACCAACTGGTTGTTAAGTTCTATCAGCTGTCTTATCGGCCCTCCGGGGCTTCAGCAATCTGAGCCGCAGCAACACACATTATGCTTACAAGAGATGAGAACAGTTCAAAGCTGTTTGGTGCTGGGTAGACTTGGCTTGCTGTGCAGGTGGGACCTCTAACAAACTGTTCGCATGAATGTGTAAAGCTCTAGAACCAATGTCAAAAGAGTCTCCCATACAGGAAGAGGGAGATGGAGAGAGGAGACCCTCCAACCACTAAAAGTTGGCTGCAATAAACACGAGAATTAAAATGGAAGATGTGGTATCGTCTTGAATCTCTATGGTCATTTTGACTACAGTATGCCTTATTAAGAATTTAGGAAAAAAGGGCATTTCTCCTTTAACATTCCTGTTTTTAGAAAAGCATTTCAGGCAGTCAGTATGGGTTACCTTTGCAGCAGACTTGTTTTTCTGAGCCTTGTCCTTCTGCTTGGGCTCTTTGACGTCGCTGATGGACTTCATGGCTGCAGCAGCATGTCTCAGGATACAGTCATTTCCACAGTACACAGAGTCTGGCTGGGCAACATTATCGCAGCCAGGCCCGATACATTTAGGCGTGGAAGAGTCCTCCTCAGCCCGCTGACTGGACTTGTCCTCTGGAAGATCAAGTGTAGGTGTAGTTTTCACCTCCACGACGGTTGCAACCCTCTGCTCCGAGTCTGCTGGTGCTTTCTGCTCCGCTGAGGATGCCACCGTGGTTTCCACAGCTGCTGTGGCCTTTTGTTCTGCCTTAGGTTCAACTGGCTGTTGAACCACCTGCTTAAAGTCAGTGTGGAAATTAAAGACTGTTTACGTATATTGTCTTGTATTGTTCTCACCAGTGCCAGGAGTCTATTTAGAACATTTATTACACTTTTAACTGCTAACAGTGCTATGCTCCTCATTTCCATGAGCAGTTTGTCTTACATGTAAAATTAGGGATGCATGATATCCATCAAACTACCAAATATGGAAAGAAAAGGGCATTTTTATTGGTCTCATAAATTAAATAAATTCAATACATATGCAGCACACATTGCATCATCTGTAGCACCTTACTAAAAGGACCCCAGGATGGCTTCCTGTCTGCCTGACTGGAAATGAGTGCTAACGGTATGAGACCAGAACCAACATGCTGGCCTGGTCATTTCTGTTGGTGGCAGTGGACGACAACACTGCTGCCGTCTGTGATGAGTGTTCATCGAGGATTCAGAGAAGACAAAAGGGTTTTAACACTACCTGTCTAATAGCTCACCTGTAGATTATCATTGCAGCAAAGTTGGATTAAAACAATATGAAGCAGCAGTTAGCAGCATTAAGGCTAAAAAACAGTAACATAGAGCACTGATGTTCCTCGTCAAGATAGATGACAGATGGACATACTTTATTAACCCCAAACTGAGAAATGTAAGTGTGACAGCAGCAAGGTTAACGTCTCATTAAAAAAACATCTGAACAGGTTATATAAGATAAAATAAACTTAAACATCAGCGTCACTGGTATGATGTGTAGTGATTATAAAAATACTGACTATGACATATAAAGATTTAAGAGTTCACAGGCTATATTATCAAGAAATAATAGGTTAAACTATCAACCATCCTGACTATGAAATTTAGAAGCTCTGCTCCATGTAAATGTCAAATATTTATGAATAAAGCTCTTGAACATACATTCTTATGTGCTTTTTTTGAACTAACATTTAAAACTAAAACGTTTTCTAGATACAGCAGAAATGATAGTCATAAAAAACTAAATAATGGAATATATGGCACTCTGATTTGACTTCAACTGTACAAACATCCTCCCACCATCCTCCCTAAAGGCTGAACAGAATAATTTCTTTGTAATTCATTTAATTTAATTTTTTGTTACTTGTATATAAACTAGTCATAACTCTGTTAAACCTGACACATGCATTTTATTTCCTGAATTCCCAAGTTAAACGTTATAGTTATGAGCATCTTTAGTTTTTTTAAATATACAGTAACTGAGCACCAGCCTCAAGTTTATTGTCTGAAAAGTCAAAAATACACAAATACATGACATGCAATCACCTTTTGTAGACTTTTGTTTCAACCGCTTGGCTTTGTTTGATATAAACCATCCCAAGTTTATCCAAAGGTAGTTTACCGTTTATGAAGTACTGCGGTTTCTGACACAAGAACATAAATGACATTTGTAGATCCATGACCGTTGCCCGTTTTAAAAGTTTGGTCAGAGCTACGAAAATACTAGGTTTTTAATCACTGCATCGTTTTATTCTCCTGGGTGCACAAATGTCAGTATATATATATTAACATTTTTGTTTCTTATCAGCAATATGGAAACAGATTTTTGGTTATCAGCCTTAATTCAAATTTTTAATATCATGCATCCCTTAATAAAATTATGTAGCAATTTCAAAAATACAGCAAATGTGTAAAGTAATCACACATTTTTTTAATCACAAACAGGCAACTGAATGATCAACAGTAACAAACTAAGAAGTCATTTGTGGCAGCATGAAAATGAATTTCTCTCTTAGTGACTTTGAGGATGAGATCAACTGCAGGGACTTACCGGCTGAAAGATCTTGATCTTCTTTTTTCCAGTTGGATTGGTGGCCTTCTCTATCCGTCCTTTGATTCCCAGGTCCTCTGTTGTCTTCTCCTCCGTCCCAGCCGCTGTGGAGGACTGAGACGGTGCAACAGTCTGAACAGCTGACAGACCCGCGTTTGCTCCAGTGCTGGGGACTTTCTCAGCTGTTGAAGTCATCACAGCAGCAGGAGCTACATCAGCTTTGGGCTTTGCAACTTCTGCAGCTGTAGGAAGGATGGATGTGGCGGGCCTGACAACTTGGTTTTTCTTTGCCGTGCAGTTGGGGCAGATGTAGTCTTCCCCATTCCTCTCCATTAGGCGCCCCCGGGCCTCAGTGATGCCCACACAGTCGCCATGGAACCACTCCTCACAGCGGTCACAGCAGATCATAAACCTAGTGAGGAAAGCACATGAAGACTTGGGCTGATTATAAGAAACTGACAGACGGCCACTGGTGTTCCAAAGAGGAACAATGAGGAACATGGTTGGTAATGTGGAGAAAAAATGATAACATGTTTATGATTTGTCAAATGCATGATTTAAGTTTCAGTTAGCCAACACCGTTCAAATCAAACACTGAATGCCTAAATTAATGACTGAATGAAGCATACCGTTTATTGTGTTTCTGCCGACAGATACAGTACAGAGCATTTGGGTCATAGCCTCCGTCGTCAGACTCCACTGATGACGACGATGAGGAAGAAGACGTAGAGGAGTCATTATCATCTTCCTCTAACATCTGGGGCTTGCTCATTTTTCCAGCAGCTTTGGTGACTTTGGGTTTTGTTTCTTTCTTAACAGAAGCGGCGATCTTGTTGGGTAGGGCTTTGACAAGTATAGTGTTCTTTTTAACTGCTTTCTTTTTATTGACGTAAGTTCTTATTGGTCCACGTTTTCCCATCAAAGATGGAGGCTTGTCTGTGTCTGTCTCCATCTCCATTTTGTCATGTGTAGTTCCAGGTTCACTCTTTTCTGCCTCAGGAACCTCTGTTGTCTCAGGGTTCTGTTCAGGTTGAATCTGTGGCACACTAATGTTCCCTACATCTTCAGAAATGGGATCACTCTTTTCATCTTTGTTTTCTTCACTCTTATGCAGCAGCTGATTCGTGTTGAGAGCATCTTTGCTGTCCTCTTCATTGTCAGAGCTTCCCTCATCTCTGAGTGCAGCTCTGCCACCACTTCTTGTCTGTCTGCCCACTTGAACTTTCCTTTGAGCCAGCTTCTTTGTACCACTTCTTGTCCTCCTCTCGGGGGACTCTGCTTTGTCTTCTGCTGCCCTGGATTCAGCGTTACCATCAAAGCTGGCTTCTGAAGCTGTCTCTGCGTCGGTTGGGGTTTGAGAAGGAGGATCTCCACCTTCCACACTGGGAGGAGCACTCTTTCTTGACCCTCTTTTGGCAGTCGAGAGGAATTCCTCTAGTTTGTCAGTACGTTTAGGCTGTCTGCCACTACGCCGCACAGGAAGGCGGTTTTCAGGGCTGTCAGTCACTGCTTCCACTGGCATCTCTCTCTTTGCAACAGTGGACTGACGAAATCCCCAGGTCTTCCTAACCTCACTTTTGGCCTTTGATTGTTTATCTGACTGCTCTAATAGATCGCTTACTGCATTCTTGCTTTCTGTTTGAAACTCTTCCTTTTGGTCACCGTTTCCTTCTCCAAAGCCTGTAAAGAAATCATAACAGATAATCACCAAAGGGCACACTGTCAACATAGTTAACTACTTGAGCTGTAACCATACTTGGACCAGTCCAAAAAGACAGCTGAACTGAATACGCGCCCAACTTACCCTACATTTCCAGATTAATTTAAAATCACTTGGAAGATCACAGAACTGGTGCCCAATTTTATTCAAATGTGCCAGTAACAACAAAAAAAAAAAAAAAAAAAAAAAAGCTCATTCAAGGTACCTTGAGAGCAGCTATCCAAACGGTCCTGGCTCTGCTCTGGCTCAGGAGCTAGAGAGAGCTCAGGGTTCACATTCCCCTCCATAGATGATGGAGTCACTACTTTCAAACTGAATGTCTACAGTTAAGAAAAGAGCACAGGAGACCAGCTATGAGTCACTCAGTTACTACGGTTACTGTTAGAGTTCATGGCAGTGCTGGGACCATCTTACAGACACTTGCTTTTGTTACATTTATACTCTAAAGTATTACTACAAATAGAAAATCAATGGTTTTATTTGTACCCTTTAAGCTTTTTAAAAAAATAAATAAATAAAAAGCTTTATATTCTAACAGGATACAAATATATGACTTTCATTTGACACCAATAAACAGACAGACTTTATGATTCAACAAGCATAGCCAAACTTGAGTTTCTTGCCACAAACAGAAATGATCTTCTCCTTTCTAAATGTAAAAAGAGGGGTCTTTTTCATGTAAAGAAATGTCCTACTATAGCCATAAGATTTAGGGCTGAAAAGCAAAAAATTTTAATGCCATACATAAATCATTAAGGAAATATATGAGTGTGCACTTTTTCAGATATTTTAACAAACATAACCCCTTCAAATAAGTCAGAGTATTGTCATTTACTCTACCCTGATAGATCAGAGCCACATCTAGAAACATATAGGTCTGAAAACAATCTCCATCAAACTGCCTTTGAACACAGCTGGTTACATTTGTGACCTGTAAGATTAGCAAACAACGTATTCAGAGCAACAGAAACGAGTCGACGAGAGAATGAGTTGTGTAGAGGAATAAATCCAAGTTCTACCATAGTCTGTTGGCAAAACAGCAAATACATTTACCTTGCATTGGAATGATTGAATGACTATCTTCTGTTCAACTTTCAAAGAAAAAAAGTCTATCTTCTGAAGTCTGAATGAAACCGATTCAAACAGCCGTTAATCCTTCAGTGCAACAACTACACTGTTTACATTATTACACCGTTACTAATCAAGAATTTTGGACAAGTTTAAAGAGCTCCAACAAGCAGAAGCTAGATGTACCTGCAGAGCGCATTTCAATGTTTTAGTGGTACGTCTAGATTTAATACTTTTTGAACAGCTAGAGTAAAATTAATTCTGATTGTGACATGTCGAAAAAGTGTAAGGTTGATAAATGTTTTTTTCTTTTTTAAATAATTTAATACGGATTAGATGTAAAGTCATGTCTAACCTGTACTCTGCTTCGCTTACTGCTGCCAGTTTCTGACACAACTGCTATGCCATGGCAGGTCAATTTACAGATTTAAAAAAAAAAAAAAAAAATCTCAAATACAGACACTGTCATTTTAACTGTTTAGTATTCGACATTTATGAATCAAAGGATGAAAACTAGAATATTGTCAATAATGAGGCTATGTTGGTCAAATAAATGGTGAAGCAAACCAAAAATAAGATCAACTCATGACTGAAAATAAAGATAAAAAGAGATGTGAATTCCTTTGAATGTATCATATTAATCTGGTAATTATTTGTAGATGAGAAAGAAAGATACCTGTAATTCAGTAGTGATGAGTAAGGAGGCGTCACTTCACACAAAACTACATCAAATCAGTTCTCAGCACAAAATTAAGAATCTGACAAGGAAAGAAAGAAAAAAAAAGTTAGAATCTAACCAAAATAAACCTTTTCCTTATTTAACTTAAATATAAGTACAAATGGGATATGCAAAAAATGAACTACTTTTATCATTTATTTTGAGTGTAAGGACATGATTGAAAGAATCAGAAAACTGCTGCTATCTGCGCAAAATACTCGAGGATAATTGAAAACTGAAATAGTGATAAAAAAAAATATTTAAAAAAAAAAAACTCCAGACATTTATAAAGTCACATCTTGCGTTAGATTATCATCTAAACTTGCTTTAACTGCACACTGCGCCTGCACCATCGAGATAAACCCTGATTGAATAAGATGGGGTCACGACTCCATGCCACGTGAACGCGAGAACAACTGTTGCCAAAAAGTCGAAGAAGCCCGTGACAAATGGATTTTTAACATAATAATGCGTATATAAACATAAAGACAAACCAATAAACGACTAAACGGTGACTGATGGTCCCGTTGTTGTTGCTCGACAAACGAGGACGGAGGCTGCACGCGGCCTTGATGCGCACGCACCTCTGCAGATTAGCTGGAGGCGCGCAAGTCCACCCGTTTACACGAAATACGCCTGACTGCTGCGGGTCTACATTCACATGTAAACATAACAGGCTGTGATCGTCGTCCCCGAACTGCCCACACACGTCAATGAGCTCTGGCGACACGTCCACGAGCTCTCCAGTAAGTATACGAGCTCCCCAGACACGTCCCCGAGCTCCGGAGACACGTCCCCGAGCTCTTCGGGCACGTCCATCGACGACCGAAAACATCCTCTGTTAGCTAGTGTTAGCTCAGGTAAACCATGATCACACCGTCAAAGACAGGGTTAAAATGTCGAAGGACTCGGATTCGTTGTCGGATCGCGAACCGGACCTCCCGGGACTCGGTTCCGTCTCGTGATGTTTCTGGACCCGAGTCCTGCAAAGCGCCCACGCGCTAACGGTAACGCCATCGGTAAACTGCTCCCGGAAAATATATGGCATTTAGACCACACTTCAAAACAGAATCACACAAATACAAATAAAAACACACTAGAGTAATTATACTGTAGAAAGTTCCAACTTTGACTGCGTAATTATCTTTTTTTAGTTAAACTGTAGCTGTATGGAGGCTAAAGCTAACGACAGAAGCTACATCCTTTCTGAGACCTACACTAAGACAACCGCAGCAATTTTAAAACCTCAAAGACGCCAACATATCCCACACACCTTTAACACTAATCAATTCAAGCATGCAGCGTTTTGATTGCAGGCACCTACAGGGTCCAGAGACGACGACGTCCCTCGCTCTGTCTTCCTTCAGTCCTCCATTTTCCCTCCGATCTCACCATACACTCTATACTGACTGCGGCAGATGGCTGACGGTTTACGCAAACCGCGTGACGTTATAGCGCCCCCTCTGGCCAGGAGGACAATTCAACCAACACGGAAAACAGAGTTGCGCTGTAATATTAATTTACGTTTCATGTAAAAAAAAAATTAGTAATTTCATTTTCCCGAAAGATTGTTGCAATGATCAAGTCTTCTAAAACCATATTATCCGCAACTTATACAGGAAGATCGAGGTTTCTGTTCAAATCCCACTTATTCACTCAACCTGCTGAACTGAGAATTTGAACAGTAAGTAAATACTTCAGTAGACTTCAATATAGCCATAGAGACATCTTGTTTAAAATGTGTTTACAATTTTCTCTGTGACATTAGAATAACAAATAAATTAACAAAGAATACCAAACAAGTAATTTACAAACATTTCTGTCAGCAGCACCTAATATACAACTCCAGTAGTCCACTAACATGGACAACATTTCTCAGTCATGACTGTATAATGTTTTCATATGAACTATATAATGGTTTTGACACCCATGCATGCTCTTCAGAACTTTCACGGATAACTCTCTGTATAGACAAGAAAAAAAAATACAACTAGTTTTCTAAACTACCCCCATAATGATATGTAAGGCCTGGAAGCCAAAAGAAAAATATACATAAACATTATATGGGTTATGGATATAAAACAGGTTCTTAAATAGAATCATTTACACAGACACAAACCCATAAGAAAAAACAACCTTTACATTTAGATTTTTAAGTGCAATTAGCTGGGTATTGACAAAGTTGCAGCAGCACTGTCAGCGCTCTTCTCCATGTTGCAGTCTTTGTCTGATGGAGCTGAGGCCGGCAGGTCTCTAACAGAGCTTGGCCCACTGCTAGTCTGGCCCAGATCTTTGTTTGGTGGGTCTGCTGCTGGCTCAGCCTCAGGTTCTTGCTGTGGCGCTGTGGCTATACATACAACAAAAATGGAAAAAACAAACATTATACCTGTGAAAGTCCATCAGTAATACGGGTTTTAATATGTGGGGTTCTGATTAGGCTGTTTCCATACTTGTTCATACTGATTCCAAAACATTTTAAAATAAAAAAAATTGTGTCTATGCTAATATTTCATTGCCATGTGAAAAAATATCTCCATCAACATGGCATCACTGCAAACACAAATCACACACCATCTTTGCATGCACAGGTGAAACTCAGCTGGAAATAATCTTTGTTTATATAGAAAGTTACAGTGTTATTAAATGCAAAGTTTAGCTGCATAAAAGCTGATACCAACGACAAAGTCTTTACACTGTCATTAAGACAACTGAATGTTCTCTTCAGGTGATGGTGATTCAAAGATTGATAGCATTGTTAATGCTGGTACCTGACTGAGTGCAGGACTTCATGTGCTCTGGCCAGTGGGCTTGCTGGCAGGGGTAATCACAGTAGCTTGTGTTCCAGCAGCAGTAGAAAATGGCCTCTTTCCTGCAGTTAGCACACCACTGTTTCTTTTTAGTCTCATCCACAGCTTGCTGCTTCTCCAGCTCCATCTGTTTTCTCACCTCAGTAACCAACCTCTCTCTCTCCTGCTCCAGACTCTGTCTCATCTCTGCCATCGTCAACTCTACATTGTTGTACACAAGTACAGTCAAGCACAAAAAAATAAAAAAGGACCTCATGACATAAGCAGCAGCTCTATACAGAAACAGAAGACTGAATGGTTAGCGGGTGACTGATTAGGTCCTCACCAAGATTGTGCTTCATTTCTGACAATTCTTGTTGATGCAACCACTGTAATTTTTCAATTTCAATTCTGAGTCTTTTTATCTGAGGAGGAAAACATGATCATGTTGAGACATGAAGAGTCACATGTGAAGCAACTTTGGGATTGGAAGAGTATTCACTGTTGATAAAGTCCACAATAAACACCTACCTCTGCGATTGTATTCCCCGAAGTGTTCTTGGAGAGGTCATTGTAGATTTCAGTCATTGTACCTTTAATTGCATCCATAATCTGAAAAGGGGAAAAAAATGACAAAGTTACACACATATACACACACACACACACACACACATATATACACTTATACACATACATCCATACACACACATTATATATATATATATATATATATATATATACACACACACACACACACACACACGCTCCCGCTCTAATAGACGCGCCCCCACTCACACCGCTAAGGTGCAGCTATTATTTTTATGCCAGTTATGATAAAAATTAATCACAGTTACAATCAAGAGTTATGGTTTGCAGAGACAGACACTTACCTTGCTCAGTTTTTTTCTAATCTTATAGAGTATTTAATTGATTGGACATTTAAATTTACTGTGGCTAATTGTCAAAAGAGTGGAGGTAAAAAGGCATGTTTAACACCGCTTTGGTTATTTTGCGGAGAAGGGCCGACGTTATACATGACGTCAACAAGAGGGCATTACGATTACAACGTGCTACCGGCCACTATAATGTATAATAGGCAGGAGCGGATTTATGAAGTTTTGTTGATATTTGCAAGCTTTGGAGTATAGAATTTTATTTTTCAGTCCTCCCTTTTTTTTTATTATCGGTATGTATATATTGAAAGAAAGGGCTGATAAAGTTAATTCTTTAATGTGAATGAATTTTGTTGCATGTACATATAAATTAGCAATATTTTTGTAGTTTTATTTGTA
>JAOWBL010000022.1:12722249-12738084 GCA_028564865.1 Zenarchopterus dispar
CAAAGACCAAACCCATGACAGGAGGGGTCTGTTGCAGGAGCAAAATTGTACTTATCTTAATTTCTCCCCAGTAAAATGCCAAAATAAGTAAATAGGACATCTCCCTAAGCTTAAGGTGGTTCCTCATGTCAGGTTTTGAGGAAGACCGTCATAAGGCAAGTTGGGGAGTGAGGGTTTAGTGTGCAGCTAGAGCCAATAAGAGCTCAAGAGACAGGGCTCAGGCAAAAAATGAAAAAAAAAAAAAAAAATTTAAATCTACCAGCAAACATTCTTTAACACTCCTAGTGTGCAATATCATGACAGTCAAGAGTGAGAAAGTGCTAAGAAAAGTTCTCTTCAATAAACTGGTAAAACGGGTTGATTCACTGGGAGCTATGTGTATCATAGTACAACATAAATGATGAGACACTTGTTCATGAATTGTTTATGTAACAGCTCTAAATGCTTGATGAAGAGCAGATAATAAAGGGTACGAGTGTGGCAAAAAAAAAAAAAAAAGTCAATCTTTTAGCAAATTATCTGTTCGCTGTGGCAATAGACATAAACAACTCCCAATTACAAGAAATATACAATGTGTTACATGCACAAGACAATAATTGATGTGTATTCTGTTGTGTTAGAAATTACTCTTATGACAGTTTTGTTTTCCTGACCACTGGAATTTGCACAAGCCTGACTGCGAACAGAAAAACAAGAAAAGCAAGTAAATTATGTAAAAATTTCCATACCTCACAAAAGAGGTGATTGTCCAGATGATTTTTAAAAAAGGAATAGTGTGTGGAAGTACAAATGGAACAACTTTTCACATCTACAGGTCACATGATGAGTCACTTTCTATAGGAACTTGTTCTTTTAGGCATAATGGAGGTGCAACAAGAGAAGCCATTGCCTCACAGAACTCATGAGTCATCCTAAACTGTAGACGCTGACCTCCCAGAAATCCCTCAGAAGTGGCAGGCCCCATGTATAATTCAATTCACTGCAAATGTCTACTCCTTTTCCAAGTAAAAATGACAGTTTGAGTAGTTGCAGATATAGAAATTAACTTCTCAAAAGGCTCTGGATAACCATCACCATTATTCTTAGAGACAGACTTTTATTGAAAGGGTGGAAACTCAACTTTGTCACACAACAAATAACCAATGAAAATGCAGCCAAACCTTAATGAAAATGTGGTTTGTGTGGCTGATCATATTGAGGTGTACTGGAGAGGACCTGTGACACCCTCGCACACGGACTTCACTATATCCATCCATTATGATGCACAGATTTTATTTCTTGCCAATTTCCAAGTCAATCAGGACAATGTCAGGATTAAGTGGAAAAAGGTAATTAAAACAGGTCTCACCTTCCGACTTGGTAACACTGGATTCTTTGCCTGGCTTGGCAACAGAAGACCCCAGCTCTTTTTTTGCCCTCTTTGAGTCACGACCTCCGTGTTCATCTCCCAGGTCAATAACAAGCTCTCTTTCTGAATCAGAGTCTTGCTCACCCACTGATGTAGTGGCAGCTGTTTTGCCCTCCTCTGAGGCTTTTGGTTTTTCAGTGAGTGGCTGAGATTGAGGTGTTCTGGGTTTGTCTTGGAGATCTCTATCTGAGGCATTGTTGCCCTGCTTCTCTTTAAGCACCAGTTCAGAGGTGGTGTTATCCCCCGTCCCTGTAGCTCCTTCCTTATTTTCCACCTCTGTGTTCGCTTTGGGCCTTTTCTTCTCTGCTTTGTCTTTGTCATCCTGTGCAGAGCTTTTCGGCTTGTGTTCCTCATCACTGGGATACTCGCTGTCGCTTGAGTCAGATTTCTCAGAGTCCTCGGAGTCAGAGTGGTCCACATCTTTATACACATCCTCAGAAATTTCATCAATTCCTGTGGGGAAAAAAAAATTGAGATCAGAAAAAAGACATTAAAATCTTCTTTGAACAATGTAATAATCAATTAATAACCAACAAACTTATCCAACCTGTCTCCATATAGCAGCAATTACATCTTGTCACATTTCAGAAAGGTTTTGACCAAAGCCCATCTAAAATGCTATAGGATTTATTAATGACATAGAATCCACATTAGAGTTAGTGAACATAACTGAACTGTATATATACCGAGTTGAGCTTTGCAGCTTTCAATAGTTTTGTCCAGACTCCTGATGGGTCTCTTAGGGGTGGTGGTGGTAGCAGGAGGTGCTTGTTGTTGATGCTGCTGCTGCTGTTGCACAGACTCACTCAGCTCCTTCAGATCCATTTCAGCCTTAACTCGATCTTTTGTTGAGCACAGATTTGTGATAACATAACAATGGTGTGTTGTTCGTTAGCTTTTATGATGACATAAATACGATATCATTTTGGACTTGCGATACTGACCCAGGTTGAGATTGAGGATGCTGCCTGTTCCTGGAGTCCTCTCCTGCTTAGGCACCAGCCCAGGGTTCAAGGACTTTGGACTGCCAGTCACACTGCCTGTTGGACCCATTTTTCCTGAGACAGGAGATGCTATAATTACAAGATTTAAAAAAAAAAAAAAAGTTAATTAAATTAGTCTTTACTTGTATATTGTTTCACAGACATCAGGATACTCACTGCAGTCAAATAAATGCAGACTTGACATTGTATTTACCAGTGCAGTCCATTGATTCCTCTCCAGTGCTGTAATGAAAAGCAGGATTCTTGCTGGCTTTCTCCGTATCTTGCTCCCCATCAGATCCCGTGTGAACCGAGGAGTTGGTGCTCATAGGAGACCGAGGCATGTCTGTCATTGACACCCGCCGACTCATGCTACTACCTGTGGAACTCTTGCTGAGGATCATCTTAGGAGATGATGTCATATCAAAACTGAAGCGAAGTTTATCTGGTTTCTCTGGTTTAACTGTACCAGCACTGGGATTGGAGGGGTCTAACAGCATCTGAAGCTGATTGTTGGGCGTATAAGGAGTGCGGAAGGGTGCGTAGTTAAACACTCCAAATTTCTTGCGAATATTTTCCACATAGACCTCCATCTCTTGCATTGCGCTGTTGAAAATGCTCTTTGTTTTCTTTACAGAGAAGGGAATCTCTTTGGACATGAGGTAACAGTTGTTGATCGGAACCCAGGCCCTACAATGATCCAAAAATATAATAAAATGAGGACATGCATTTTACTAATTAACTCTAGTACAAAAGATCCAAATTCATACTACCCAAAGTTTATTTCACCTGTCGTGCTGTCCAAAGAAACGTGCATCTACTTGCCCATCCTTTTCTCGAAGGGCTTTTGCTGGCCAGAATGGAAAGCCCTTCAGCTTAGCCCAGACCAGGGGGTGGGGTTGACTCTAATGAGAAAAAGCAACAAAAGTGCTTTACTGGTCTGAAGACAAAACATGAATTCATAATTTCAGTGTAATTATAGTGCTTCCAAAAAATGTAAACACCTACACATGGTTCACAAAACCAGTTGTCCCTTTTTTGACATGAAGACACATAGCACTCTGGGCACACCTCAATCTCATTCATCTGAAAATGCATTTTAGATAGAAATTATTTAAGTCATCCATAAATCAGACTTATTGATAAAAATGCTGCCATCATAGAGTTAGGAGAACTTCTTTACCTCATGCTCACAAATCTTGACAATGACCTTCGCAGTTGCTGTTAATTTATGATTACCTAGAAAAGAGTTACAAGTTCACATTAGTTTCTTTGTAGGTTTGAACAACACAAGTTATAACAACCAACAATCCATTTTTTGAGTTCTTATATAATCTTGTAAATGAAAACTGATTCTGATACCAAAGGTGGGGTTTCTGTCATTTTTAAATTGAATATTTGAAATAAAAGTGAAAAAACTGTAAAAGAAATAATTCCAGAATTTGATCATATAAGTTTAAGACAAAAAAAAAATCAATTCAAATTCAATCCTTTTACATTTTTATTATTGAAATAGTCATTTATTTCAGATGAAGCATTATTTTCTTATCATTATGATATCCAATTAGTAACTTCCATAAACATCATCACTATAGAGATATGGTATCAGATCAGTCCCCTCTCACAAGTATTCACAGGTGTAAAAAAAAAAATAAATGCAAACCTCCATTGTAGATGATACAGTTGTGCAAGATCCACTTCATATCAGCAAGAAACGCCTCAGTGCAGCCATACATTTTCTTTTTGACATTCTATCAAATGGTGAAAATAAAAACAAGCACAAGAATATTAAATTAATATATATCTATCCATTTTAAAATACAGGCTGTTCTACTGTTTTGCAAGTGTTTCCATCCATCTTTATGTTTATTGTTCAATTTTCTTCACATCATTTATGTTTTGGTTTTTTTTTTTGCCAATTTTGGTGAAAACTTACAATTAAATGAATACTAGTACCTTCTCTAAAGTACTCAGGTCCATTGGGTGAAAGATGTATTCTGCATAATCTGGGTGCTGTTCCAGTGAGACAGGCTTCTGAAATGGCTCGGTCTGCTCAGTTAAGACAAAGAGACAAATATGAAAAAACAAAACAGATGAAATGTTCAAAATGTTGATGTTTCATTTATTGCACTTTCAGGACTTTTCTATATAAACACAAAAATGTAGCCTTAGACCTTCAAAGATTATAACAACAGGACTTACACCAGGCTGTTTGATTTTTTGGAGTGCATATTTCAGCAAGTAGGACAGCTGGTCTATTGTTAGCATTGTCATTGCCTTGCTCTGGGTTTCAATGCATTCAGCAACTGTTATTTTCTGCAACAAGAAAACATTCATTAATAATGACACAAATAAATAACTAAAATAACAAAACTAGAATAAGGAATGAACACAGAGATGTAACTAGAGTTGAACTTTTGCAAAATTTACATTACATGCCGTCCTCCAAGTTACCTTGTGCATAGTTAAATATCCCACTGAAAAGAAACCACAATAAATACCCCTAATTGTAAATAAGCATGTCTAAGCTTTAGTCCTCTCTTGAAGCCAATAATTAAGTTTGCAGGGGTGTCTCACAATATATTATTGAGGGCCAAGAGTCTACAGGTAATTCTATTGATTTATGTGCTCTTTAACGGAAGATGATCAGGTTCAGCGTTCCAGTCTATCCACTAAGAGGGTTTAATCTAAAAGTCACTTGTGCACGTACATACACACATACACCAACATGTCTTCAGCAAGATACCTCACACTCTGGACAGAACCAGTCGCCCTCGGGCTCAGCTGGTAGTTTGAGGCACTTGGCGTGATACACCCTGGGGCAGAGCTCACAGCAGAGCACCTGGCCCTCGCGGTGGCACAGCCAGCAGTAGAAGTCATTCCTGCCGTCCTGCGGTACAACATCAACAGGGTCTGTGGTGAGTGCTGGCTGCTTCATATAGTAAAAGGGACCATGTCTTAGCTCTGACTGAAATGCAGGCAAGAGAAACAAGGGGGTAGGTTTCAAAAAACACGCAGGAACACAAAAAAGGTGCAGTGCAACAGAAACAAGGCAGAAGTAAGGGAGTTAAGCAGGGTAAGAAACACAGGATAATATTGGCAATGAACACAACTGTTTTATGCAAATAAGTATATAATAATTTAGGAACATAGTGGGTTCAAATGAAATCAATATTTTATATCAGATAATGGTAAACAGAGTGCATGGAGGTGTTCACTGCATCAAGTGGAATATTACTGACTTTATATATATATATATATATATATATATATATATATATAAACCCTGATCACTGGATAAGGAGACACTCATGCAATTTGGTTTCACAGCCAACCCAAGTCGTTTAGGGTTTACACAAGTTTTAGGGTTCATGTTCAAGTCTAGTACTTATAATTAAAACAAATATCATTATACTTTGTAGGGGTCAGATTATGTGTCAAATGCTGATTGTAATTGTTATAGCTATTGTTTCATATCATACAAAATAAGCATGAGAATAAAAGGATCACTGAGGATAAGACTAATACCCAAATAACAAGATATAATATCTAAGAACACCACAACAGCTAAAGCCAAGAGACCACTTATCACTAACATGATGTTCCAAAAGTTATCAAAAACAGAAAAAGTGTTGTAAAAGCATAGTTAAATCAGATATGATTTAACTATCCAAACAGATATTTGGATTTTTTTTCAAACTTTCAGAATGCCCACACAGAAAATCACAACATTAAATGCCTCTATTAAGAGTTGATTTTTCTTCATCCTGTTTCCCAAGTCAGCAAATCTGTTAACACATTTATGTTGAGGGACTTTTGGACCAAGCACTTGAGGATTGACCAAGACTTGAAGCACTTAAAAGGACTTGAGGATATCGGGGGACTGACAAACTACCATATATCTTCAAGAACTTTTTGTTTTGTTTCCAAACAGTGCAGCAAGTAGAAGATCAGTCCAGTATGGATTAATATTAGTGCAATTGTTCACTGTTGGTGTATTAACTGAGTTTTGAATCATTTTTATGGCTAATGTTAAGTTGTTGTTTACATGGCCAATGTTATCATTGATAACACTAGGATTTAGGAGTGGTGACTGCTGGCATTTAGTCCGGGGTTTGACCTATTAATGTCCACTCTGCTATCTCAGCTCATCAAGTCAGTCATCACTTACAATACAGACAAGAATAAAAATAAAAAGCTTGCAGTCCACACACACAAAAAATAAACAAGGGGTGCTGCCCCAAACATAACATAAAAACTGAAACTATGAAAAGTTCTTGGTTGGGGGGAAAAAAAAAACCCACACCACATCTTTAGTCCACCTTTGGATTGGAGATTTAATGCAACTGCTTGTCAAAAAAAAAGCCCCCAACATAGTGGTTGTGTTTATAAAAAAAAAAAACTGGTCTCATGAAGCCATTGTTGAAAATTCACACTGATCAAATCTAGGCTGGATATAAATGTGATTACATACAGCATGCTGACATGGCACAATCATCAGCATAACAGGACTATCCTGGGTGAGAGGGACATGCCCCTTACAACTTTTCAGTGCAAAAGTGGAATTTCTGTCCTTTTACTTTTCAAAGCCAAAAATGAACAAAACATAATCTTGTTTTTTGAATTTCCCTAAAACTGCCAGTTCCCCTTCTTTGACATTACAGTCTCTGGAACTTCTCATGTGTACAACATGATGATCACTTTCCATGATAGACTGAAAATGTGCCTCCCTCCTTTCCTCATGAGGGCCTGCTTTTACCCCGTGGTCGTTAAGGAGGAGCCTCAGATTATGTCCCCATTACTATGGTTTCGCTTTGAACACTTTTGCTTGGTTTATGCCAGGCATCCAAACTAGTCCAGTGAATTTAACACTCAAACTGAAAATTTTGGACCCTGTTTCAGTTTATAAATACAACTGTTGTGGTCTAATGTGAACAAGTATACACATTAGACCAACTTGCTTTGTGATTTGCTCTTCTGAGTTAATCTCCCGGATTTGCCAACCCTATATCCTGTGGCCATAACTATAAGATAACTCAGAGACACACCTTAATGACAGTGTGAACAACAATATGAAGACAGAGCAGCAAGTGCTTCCGGCTTTGTTGTCCTTGGTATCAGCTGTTTTGAAGCCAGAGTCTGCATTTAATACTAATACAACTGCCTATAGGCACAGGAGGAATGACTTTGCAAGATCAATCTGCAACTAAATTTTTGGCCTGTTCTCACATAAGTATGCATGACTAGAGACTATGGGTGATCCTGTGCTATACATTTATAGCAGTGCAATGTGGATAGAGTTCATTTCCAAGATGGAACACCAATGTGGATGCGGGCAGGTTTTGTTTTTAAATGGTTTTTGGAAACAAATATAGACTAGTATGGATGCTACTTTTGCAACATGCCAGATTTGTAATGAGCATACTGAGGTACTTACCTGGTCTTTGTTGTTGCAGTTCACAGCCCCTGGCTTTTTCTTTTTCTTTAGGGGACTGGGGGAAGTATCAGAGGGAGAGTGTCCATTGGAGGAATGGGTGGGACTTGACACCTTTCGCTTCTGTGGTACCACTGATCGTTCGGCTGATCCCGGTGGATCGGGAACTGGATGCATGTAAATAACAACACATCAGGAAGCTCAACTCATTCATAGCACTCATCTCCTACAAATAATGAAATTTTAAACAAAAGATTAAAAGTACATGTGTGAGTGACAGTGCAAAAAAAATGGTGATGAGAATCAGCTAAAAGCCATAAACAGTTATAAGAAGACATGATATGATCTTTAAAGCAATTCAGCTTCGGCTGAGAAATACAGTGGATTCACAGTTTGCATTTTGCAGCCCTGATGCCATTTAAATGTAGTCATGGCAGCAATAATGCCAGTCTTAAAAACATTTATCAAAATACCAATTAAATATATCGAGTCATTGCAGCAAATGGCTAGAAGGCTTCCTCTGAACTTAATAAACTGTCCACTGGTTCTTGACATAAACAATCAGGCTCTTACAGCCTGAGGAGCCCAGCAAAATATATTTAACTCAAATCTCAAAAGAGAGTAAATGACCTCTATGTTTTTTTCCCTAAACCAAGCTGTTTGATACCTAATGAGAGGTTCTCGGCCTTTGAGACTTACCTTTGGATCGCACAGATGCGTCCATCCCCTCTACCACATCAGACTCTGTCTTTATCTCCTCCTCAGCCAAACTGCAGAGCAACAAACATGAGCACACACACACACACACACACACACACACACAGAGGAAGAGGGGCAAACACAAAGTCAGAGAGGGTGTTCAGAAACCATATCAGCGTAACAGTAAACAAGTGGAACAGCACCTAAGGCACCCGGGTCCCAGAGGATCTGTCAGTAGGGACTGCTGGTTTCCACTGTTATTGTTTTCATTTGATTTTACCACTCTGACTTTGAAGCAGAGGTTCAAATCCTGTTCTTATTTTCAGTGGCAATCAAATCAAAAAAATACATGTATTCTGTTCCAAGAGAGAGAATAGCAACAATCACCATGGCAACACTCCTCTCTGCTAAGCACTAGTTGATATTCACAACATCACATTGGGCCATCTAGCTAACACTAGCTACGCAGCTCTGTTCTTCAGAATTGAAAGATTTCAGTCCGACTTGGTCCTGACTGGTCCACCGTGCTTTTATCAAGATAAATTTTGTATAGGTTCTATAGTAAGAAGAAAGCCAAAGGGAGTTATGATCTCATGGCAATCAACAGTGTATGTTCCTGCTACCTGTCAAGCCCCTTCACTAACAACAGGGTAACCCCAAAGGATGTGGGTCCTTTCTTAGAGACCAACTGCAAGAGATTGCTTTAATAACCTTGAAACCATGGTGTACAGAAATATTATTGAACAAAAACATAAAGAGCTGTAGTTGATGGAACGCATACAGGTATAAACAGAATTCACATTGACAAATTTTTCTAATTCATAATTTAAAATGATCGAGTTCTTGTATTTCTGTGTAGACAAATCGAAAAAAAAAATCCATGTTTATTAATCGATTCAAAAGCTAAGAAAAGTGCACAAAAAGCCTGATTTCCCACTCCTCTCCCTGCAAAGCATCTCGTTTCCTTTGAGGAACAATAAAGAAAAGGATTAAAATAAAGGGGGCTAAGCAATAAATGAGGGTCTTTGAGCATTTGGCTCCTCCTTTGTCAGAGCAACAGAGGGTCTAGTTCCAAGGATGTACCCTTTATTCACAAGCCAAGAGAAGAAAACCCACCCAAGACCCCATGATAGGCCACACACTTGACCAGTTTATAGCTTTGGCTGCACTTCAAGACTCCAGTTAAGATGATGGATTTTCAAGCAATAGCTCAAAGGTCAACTGTGGCACAGTTGATTTATATTTTTTTTTAAGCTAAAAAATGCTAATTGCATTGCCATCTCCTATCAAACAATGGGCTAAATAACCTATAATAAACCCAAATCTATCACCAAATCCACACCACCCAGTAAACCCAAGGTTATTTAAATTCAACAGTGACGTCTCACACCCTATGCTGGGGTTTGACAATAGTTCAAATTTTACTTTAACAAACTAAATCACCAAAACTGCCACCAGACAGTCACTTTCTAGTCTCTCAATGCACCCTTCTGTTTTTTGATGCGGCAGTCACAAACATCAATCCAAACTAAAGCTTGAGTGAATTACAAAATATAACTTGCACCACCTCAGAATCGTCAGACACGAGCTGTACAGTTTCTCAAGATATATAGCACATGGGTATCATATTTCAGCCTGCCATTAGTCTCACGTGCACACACACACACACACACACACACACACACACACACCCCTTCGGGGCCTTCCTGTTCCGGACTGAGTGAACAAACGAGGCCCACATGAAAAGAAGAAAACGTTAGCCAAGTCACTCAGCTAAACCACAGCCCTGAAAAGACAGAACATTCGCTATTCTGAAGCCCAGAGTTGGGGAACCAAGTACCCCAACCCTACATCTAAACATACTCAATATCAGTGGCAGGAAAAGGCTAACCAGTAATTAAAAAATAAAAGTATAATAATCCACATGACATTCTGAAACCAGGAGATATGATCCATGAAACAAGGAGAGTTAGCCAAATAAATCCTCAGCAGATTGTAAAAGATATATTCCAGAGAGACCAGGTTCAAGAAAACACTCACAGTCTTCCCCTCTGCAAGTACTGTAGTACCTGATGGAGAAAAAGGAAACAACACTTGAGTCAATGCCTTTAGATTCCACCCCTGTGAGAGACGAGCAGGGTTCTCTCGTCACAGAAAATGGAGGCCACAGCTCGCTCCCCTCCCCCCCCACTCCCCCATCCCCCACTCCAAGGCTCCGACTCGGGCACTGGCACATCCATGCTGGAGAACCAGAGAGATCTGTGGAGACTACAGCCCAACATTTCCAAGAAAACACACAGCTATGTCAGGACGAACCTTCACGGTCAAGCACAGAAATGGAGGAGAAACGCAGAGAAATCCAGCAGAGTGAGAAGCACTGGTCTGTCTTTTTTTCCCCCCCTTCTCATGTGTTCGATCTTGGCTCGCCTCCTCTGTGAACACTGCTGTCATACAATAATTAGATGTCATTTTCGAGACAAACCTAGCCTGCATGACCATCAGATCCTGACAAGTCTATTTTATACATGTTAACAAAATATGTTGCTTTTATACATAGCAAGACCATTTGAAAATACAGAAAATGTCATACTGAAGTGAACTACCATAGGTAACTCTTGGGATTAGTACCACCGGAGTATAATAAAAAAGACCATTGTTCCAAGCACAGTACACAAAACCAGAGATTAACCACTCTTTTCCTTCATACAACTACACGTGTACTATTAACCTTTTGCTTTTCCTCACAACTGAAAAAAAAAAAAAAAAAAAAAATTCCTATATTTTCATAAATAATTTGAACTACAGTAAGGTGGCTGTTCCAGCGTGAATCCTCACCCTGCACTGCTAGTTTGTACAATGAATGCTGTAAGAAAGAAAGATTTGACCTGGATTTTATATAAGGCTGTAAAGGGTGAATCAAAGATGGCTGTGGAATTTTCCAGAAGGCCCTTGCTCTCCCTGCTGTTCTCCCTCTGATTGTCAATCTTTAACCTCAACTCTCGCTGCGATTGGCTGCAGGGCCAACAGGCTGGAACATTATTGGTCGACTGCGATATGCCACACAGATCACAGCATGCAGGCTCCCCTCTGCCTTCTGAAAAGAATTTTTGCTGCAATGCAGAGATTTCCCCTGCATTAGACGTTTTACCTTTCTTCAGTTTAACGTACCCTTCTTGATTATGACAGCGTAAACCAGGAGGGATTTTAAGGAGATCTTTTGGCAGATTAGATTTGTGGTTGGTGTTGCATAACTCAACGGTTCTGCTCCTTAACATCTGTCACCCTGTTTATGGACTGCATCGCCAAGAAAGAGGCCCCGATGATTTGTTCTTAACACCAAAATGTTAGATGTGGCTGATATAGCCAACTATCAGTGTCACACTTATACCACATACTCACTTTGCAAATGTGGAGTACTGTATAATAAACTAGTTTTGTTTTTTTAATATTACCCATTTCATCTCATTTTTGTGTCAATAAAAATGCTTTGAGTCAGCCACATGAGAGTGAGATCATTGCTTGTTTCTTTGGCACACTTGAGACTGCTTTAATGATGCTACGTGGAGTAACACAGTCTCCTGTCTATGGTCTGACAACATCCTGACCCATTAACAGTTTCCAAACATAAAAAAGCAAACTGTAAAGGGTTTCTGGTCAAATTCTGATTTTACTGCGTCTCCTAGTAGTTTGTTTTGATGTAGCTGGTGTAATGCAAATCACTTTGAATTATGTCTGCTTAAATTAAAAAAAAAAAAAAAGAAAAAGAAAAAAACTGCCTTACCTTTGTTTGATTTCATACACACAATTTTGATTTGACAAGAAAAAAAACCACACGTCCTTTTGATTCTTAGTGATACTTCTGTTTCCGTTTGCCATGTAAAATCTGGAGCAAACTACAGAGTAGCAACAGGAAGAAGAGCAAGCGAACAAACATGTAAGAGCAATCCCTAAATCCTCTGAGACCTTTAAATATTATATAAACAAGACGCATATAAATCCTGACAAGTCTTGTGTTGTTTCTTTGTCCTGCCATCTGATCTGAAAAGGAGGGTAAAGTTCTTTTAAGAAGAGCTAACTAAATGCAAAATGGCCACTGCTTGTCTCAGAGTGGAGGAAGCATTTTCACTCTGGAGCTGAAGAAGCCAGGGCAGTAACCTCAGGGCCTTTGACTCCAGTATTTTAACATTTTATCCAAAGATTTTACTGGAATTACTCCAAGTTTTCCTTGTAGCAAAAAGGTTTGATGTGTGCTCATCTGCTGAGCAACATGCAGATGAGAAACTCTAGTTTTTGGACACATACAACAGTGTCCTAAAACTTATACACACATGCCCCAAAAACATATATGATATATTCCCTTGCACTCTTTCCCTCCTAACAAACACATATGTTTCTCTCCTTGCACTTTTTCCTCCCCTCCAGTTCTGGCACAAGCCAAGAAACCAACACAGAGACAGTACACTTACAAAGGGCATATAATGGCCCTCGCCCACTCTCTCACTACCCACTCCCTCCCCCCTTCACCTTTCTCTGCCAGGCTACAACACAAGACTGCCACTACAGAGAGGAGATGTGGGTGCCATTTTTAAATCCAGCTCTCTTTTGCATTATAAAAAAAGGGAAAGGGATTTGCCATGGTCCACTCTTGTCTCCCATGCAGCAGCCTGGTTGTCTGGGGCACCCATGTGACCCTGAGACACAGAAAGAGAGCAAGGGTGAGAGTCGTTACCCAACCCCTCACCCTCAACCCTGTGGAGCACAGAGGCCTGACGAGGCCTCCAATCCGCCCCAGCTCCTCCTCCTCCTCCAAACCAAACTGACTTTAAGGTGTGCACACTCGTCACTGGAAACCAACAGTCAGCACCACAACAACAAGGAGGCCATGTTGTTATCGGAACGTTGAGATAAAAAAGACAGAGCTTACCTCTGTGGATGCATGGCTGCCTGACACACTGTTATGTCAACACTTATAAAACATGGAGGACACTCTCAGCCTTCAGCCGGGGAAGCCTCTGCTCTTCAAGCAAGGCGATCAGGCCCCAGCAATGTTAGTCAGCTCCTCACTGGTCGCTTTCCTCACAGGCAAGATAGAAGGCTGCGCCTGATTGGTCGAAATGTTTCCTGAGTAATTATCTTTGTTCAGTGCAGGCAGGGGCAGCACTGTGAGAGTAAGAGACAGGGGAAGAAAAATAAGCGCAGAGCAACATCTAAAACTACAGAATTACATGGTTAATATCAGCATTTTTAACATACAAACCCAGTGTGACAATATTATGAAGATTTTAAGAGTAGAATCTGGCGGTAGCTGTCTTAGATGAAGGCCTTGTAAGAGGAACTAGCAGCATGTAGTGTTAGGACACCATGGCTTCTCTGCACAAGCTTCCATTTTTTCACTTGGAGAGGGCCTTTGTTCAAACTCCTCCCTCCCTCTTGGCCGTTTCCAGAGAAAGGAGAGGTTACAGCTCTTAACCTGCCATGACAAAAAAAAAGAGCATTAGGTAGCTCAGACTATAAATTATATTCACTTTTTACACTTATATATTCTGTAGTGAAATAAGACATTTAAAACTCAAATTTTCAGTAAACTCCATTTGAATGTATTTCTGTGCTGGTGCTAGATAACTTTGATTTATAATAGAGTGGTCTAAAGGTTGTTAACCAAACAGTTTAGAAACTAAGATTTAGGTAACATAACGCTTGGTCTAACATGTACTTCCGTCATTCGCCTCCCTAAAAAAGATAATTCAATCCAAAGACTGATTAACAAAAACTGTTGTATCAGTAATCAACAGTTAAAACATAATTTGAAGAAATAACCTGTTTTTTGCTCTTTTGGACTGTCAGCTGCACATTTAGACATAGCTAAGTTGATATAATTATATATATATATATATATATATATATATATATATATATATAATGGATGCAACTGTAGTATGGTAAACATGAAATACACTTATCATTTACTTCACTTTAATACATTTTCATATTTTGGGGGAATTGTATCTCACTTAAATAAAACATTATAAGAAAATAAATAATATTAAAATAATATTGTGTTTTTCTATGTAATTATTATGATAACCCAGTGAGTGAGTGTTAATATTGTTAATATCTGACACAGACACACACACAAACAAACAGATATACGTGTGTGTGTGTATGTATATATATATATATGTATATATATGTATATGTATGTATATATATATATATATGTATATCTTAATCTCAGGGTGGTGGGTTGGTCATGGGTTCAAGCCCCCGTTGAGTGTTTCTTTGTTTTTCCATTGCCAAATAGTAATACAGTAAAACTATGACAAAAACACATGTGGTTCTGAGAATGAACTCTCAGCCTTTTAATATTTTTTTATTTTAAAGAAAACATTTAACACACACACACAAACATATATATATATATATATATACATATACAAACACACACATACATATATATATATACATACATATGTTTGTGTGTGTTCAATGTTTTCTTTAAAACAAAGAAGTATTAAAAGGTTGAGAGTTCATTCTCGGAAGCACGTCTGTTTTTTGTCATAGCATAGCACTACATTACTATTTGACAGTGGAAAAATAAAGAAGCGCCCAACGTGGGGCTCGAACCCACGACCCTGAGATTAAGAGTCTCATGCTCTACCGACTGAGCTAGCCGGGCTACATATCCGTGCTAACATACCAACCATACTAACAGCATAGGCCCACCTAGGCGTGTTACAGTTTGTATGTGGTTTCTTTTTGAATTTGTGTTTTACTGCCCTCTACTGCCTTAAAATAACTGTATTTCTATAACGTAAACACCACAAATCGCTAAAAACTGCAAGTATGCTCTAAACCAAAAGGACTTATCTAACCCAGAAGTACTGAACTAAAACGAAAACAGTCTTCAGCATCTTTCAGCATGAAGAACTATTTAAGAAAAAATAAATTAACTATTAAATTCAAAACCGTGACTTAATTAGCGTAACGGCTGTTGTTCTGCCTCTGTCGGGTAATAACACTAATTATCTAGCTGTCAGCGATTTAGCTTTTCTCTGGCAAAGTAGCTATATTTGCTACTTTATCGCTTTAACTACTTGCCATCATCAAATTTTGCACATTGTAATAACTTTTCGGTTCAGGAAAATGTTTGCCGTCATATTTTTTATTATGTTATTACTAAAATCCTAAATAAAACAATTATCACAATTACCTTTCACCCAGCTGCGACGAAAATGCTCAGAGGTTCAACTTCCGGTCTCTGTCTTGCTATTTTTTCTGGGAAAAAAAAAATTAAAAAAAAAAAAAAATATA
>JAOWBL010000022.1:12749760-12763843 GCA_028564865.1 Zenarchopterus dispar
ATCGATTGATCGATTGATCGATTGATCGATCGATAGATAGATGACTTTAAAAGGTTTTCCCAATTTATAGTAATAATCATTAATATATATGCAAAAAAGAGCAAAAGACAAAAAGAAAAATAGATACAAAGTTGCCCAGATGTCTAAAAATACTAAAAAAAAAAAAAAAAAAGAATAAAAACATATGTACACACACAAAATGACCTCAACAGACAGAAAATTCAACATTTCAGAACACGCAGTAACATGTTTTCTTTAAAAAAAATGTCATTTAATTTTTGGTTTAATTGGGGTTTGCATCTGAGGTCATTTAAATTAATCTGAGCTGTAAGACAGTTTTCTGCAGACCAAATCGATGCTTTCAAATAGACTGTGACATGTTTTAGCAACACAAAACAAAAAATACATAGATGATGATTATCTAAATAATCAGGCTTACATTTAGTTATACAGCTGGCCAGTGGATTAACCTGCATACACAAATATAACAGTACTCTCTGCATATGGTGTCCAAGTACGTCCAAATCTTACATCTACCGGTATATGTGTGTGTGTGTACTGGAGATGTTTGACTACCCTCCTGAAGGCTGGTCACTACCTGTTTGGAATTTTAAACAGCTTCCCTGTTCCTCTCACCTTCCCACAACTCTCTCTGCAATCCCTTAAATTCTCACCGAGAAAATGTCTCCATAATAAAATGGTCGCCAGGATACAAAGCGTGACCATTTGGAGGATTAGGGTCCAGTTTGATTGTGCAGACAGTTCACTGTGGAGGTACAACTGCTATTGAAACGACTCTATTATGTGTGTATTTCTTCATAAACCATGTAATTTTCCTGCCATTTCCATTTTCTTTTAGCTGCTGCAACCTTATGGAGTTTTTAAAATGATCAACAGTAAATATCACAGTAATGTGACTTTAAATATTGTGGGTCTGTAACCCAAAACCAGAAAAAAGATTTACTCTTTAACTGATGGACATAATGAAGTAAAGTGTTTTGCTCCAAAAAGCAATAGAAAAATATCCATTTAGCACCTTTAGCAGATATTCTCAAAGGCACTCAGCTTTTCACTGATTATATGTCACTGAAATTTTTTGTGAGAAAAGATCTGAAACATTTTCAGTGGTAATCCAGTAAAGGCTTTGCTCTCACTTTACGATTTCATCAAAGCATGGTAAGCATCCATTTTTAAAGGATTAATAAAATACTCCTAATTTCTCACACCCTTAATGGTTCAAATCAGTAGAAATGCCTTTTGTTGTTCGTTTCTTACCAGAGATTTTATCATTACTGCGTGCCATTTTCCAGTACACACAGTAGTGTTTCCCTTTTATTACTCTTTTTATTTCTGCCTTCATGGATCTAAACATTTCCCTCTTTTCTCTGATTAAAACCAACTTGTGGTTTGTAGCAGAGAAAAAATGAGAATATTGCTTCAGTCGTGACATGTCATGGGCTTTTCACAACTGTAAGAGCTCAACAAAGTAATTATACCTATAAAAAGATGATTAATTATCAGTATTGTAGCACTTTTATGAGTTGGAAAGAAGCTCATTTCATGTAATGTGAGTTTACAAAGGTTTTACAATATTTTTAAAACAATAGAACTGTTCTCTGGTGCTTTAGATGTTTTTATCCAGCTGACCTAGCGGTGAGGAACAGTTTTGGGGAAAAAGGTGGGGTTCAGTATCTTCCACAGGGATACCTTGACGTAAGTCGGTAAAGCAATGGAAATAGGGAATCTAACTAGCAACTTCTTGATTGAATGATTGTTTCTGATCCAGCGAATAGTTCTCCTGTAGCACCTTTATTCCACCTCGCTGTCCACTGAAAACAGTTACTCACTGTTGTTCTTATTGTTCTTACCCTCCTGCAAGTTGTGCTAGAAGTCTTTCATTGACTGTTGCCCAATTTTCACCCTGTCTATGTCACATTTGTCGTTCCTCTGATAGGAAGGAATGACTCTGCTTATCCAGAGGTGTCCAGAGGCAGTTTCTTCTGTGTCTTTTCACTGCCTCCTGGAAATCAAAGTCAAATCCAATAGAGCCAGACTCATTATTTGTTAAAGGAAAGAAATGATGATGACTGGCCAGGCTAGTGACAGAAGTAAAAAAAAAAAAAAGAGGGGAGACACGGTCTAACCATGCTCCTGTCACTCGATGCTGAGCCACATCTGTTTGGTGTGTGTCAACTATAAAAAAGAAACAGCAGTGGTCCAACATGGATGTTTTTTTGTTTGTTTGTTTGTTTTTGTGCAAATACAACTCGCCCGCTACGTAACAAGAGTTAAAATAAGCACCAGAGTTCATCACTGAAGCCGAACGGCTGAAAGACCAAAATCTGCTGATCCTAGTCAGTTTTTTTTTTTACTATTTGTATGATTTAACAGAAATCCACCAATTCTACTTCATGTCCTGGAATAATCCTGATTATGTTCTGCAGTTCAACGTCACAGCTGTACTCTTGTTTTGTGCATTTGTGCAAACTCATGTATATATCTATAAGATGTTGCTGCCATGTGGAGATGATCTAACACTTGTGAAGCAGCCTGAGGTGTGGTCCACTCTTGCTTATGTTGATGTTGTAGTTGGTTCTGCAGAAAAGACGAAGGTCACAATAAAGATCTGCTTTGTACTTTGGGGAAAGAGTAATAAACAACTTTATTCATTTATTTGACCCTTTTTCATATTCTTAAACATGCTTCAGTGCAGTTATTGTCTGATCTTCTCACCAGTACTTCTGTTTCAGATTCTTACATCCTTCCAGTTCAAGGAAACTTTGAGTTTATTAGCATAAAGCATAGCTGAAGCACCATCTCTGGTGGCTATGTATTGTGAGCTTTATGAATTACAGCATGCAACTCTATCTGTGTTGACTACACACCCAAAATCCTTCATAGTGTCTGACCGGGAGAGTCACAAGGACAGAAACTTATGCAATACCTCCAACGGAAATACAAACCTGCCTGGTCTGCAGGTAGCTACAAACAACGACTGTGATTGCAGGAATCCCAGATGTCCAGTTAATCCCAACAAATATACCCCCCTGAGCATGCTGTACACATGCAGAAATGGCTATTACACACATGCACTCACAAACTGAGACAAAACTGCAGTGACAACAAACAAGTAGGTCCAGCAAGTCAGAAACAAAGTATAACACGTGTGTTATAGTAAAAAACTTTTCTACAAGCAAACTCAGACCCTTTTGGGTTTCTATTATCTCTTTTCAATCTTTTGCCTGGTTTATACTCTCATACTTGCAGTTCTTGGTTAAATTTAACCAGCAGCTGACCTCAAATCTGCTCTAAGTTTAATTTATTTTAAAGGAGGCTTAAATGTCTCCAAATCCTCTGGCTCAGACTCATCTCGATTTGTGTCTTTATGATTGCATGTGTAAAGTAGACACACATGAAGGAGACACAGTCATTTCTCTGGGCTTTCATGAGTATGCAGAAAATATTTTCTTTGTATAATTTCTGCTCTTACTGAGAATTCACTTTATTTTTACTCTCCCACTGTGTTTTATTCATATTTTAAAGCCTGACCTATCGAGCAAGCAGCTTGAAATATTCTCAACAAGTATATCTAAAAATTACATTCTCCAGCTCGTATTCCTGAGTGAGATTGGGGTGGTTCAGTCTTATTTTATCTCACTCCACTGAACATCAACACTTCCTCTCCTCCTCCATCTCATCAACTTCACACTGTTTTCTTCTCTCTTCTATTCCACTTTGTGCATCTTTAACACTTATAGGTTGTCCCCTTTATCCTTCTCGTCTGGTAATAGGTACCATCTATCATTATCTGTGATCTGTTCCCCACGCCTTCTCAAACTGTCTCAAACTAAACTCCACAATCTCATCATCTTGTCTCACTTCTCTCACTTTCCTTTTCATCTCTGAGTCCCACTGTCATCTACACAACAGCCTCCTTACTCACTGTGTGTGTCTGTCTGCACTTTTTTTTTTTAAATGTGTGCTTGTCCATCTATCCATGCTCTTTTCTGCCTAGTATCACCATGGTGATGGAGTTTTGGTACTATCTGTCCCTGCTTGTATATCTTGGCAGCAGTCGGGGTGATGCGTTGACGTGTCCCAGTTCATAGGCCACCCGGCTCTGACATCACTGTCGAACGTTGACCCTGCCAGCTCGCATATGGAGCCCACATATGGGCCTCATCTATAAAAGATCGGTGGCCTGAAGGAGTCACAGGCCCTCCAGCAAAAGAGGGTTAGTTCAGTAAAGGCTGACTGCAGGATGAGATGTGACATTTCTGCATGTTTCTGTTTACGAGGGAAGGTAAGATCGGTAACAAATGCAAGCACATGTTAGGTATAAACAGAATATTTATAGTGTAAAATGAAAAATGTTAAGGATACCTTTGCATTTGTTGCTATTTCCTAAAGAGCAAAGTTTTAAGATATAAAAAATAATCTCGCCCCTCACTTGAATTCACATTTTATGTAATCAGTTGCGCAATCTGCAACTGATTACATAAAACAGGTTCCAACATATCACAAACTGTAATTGTTCATACTTATACTCACAACTGTAAACTCTGTAACTGAGTAGTTGTAGACCTTTGTGGTTTTTTTAGGACTGAAGCAGAATGTTTAATGCACACAAAGAGAACATGTTAATTACTTTTTTAAATAAACCAGACAACTGATGAGAAAAACCAGCAACCCTTCTTGTTATAGTGAAAAAAGTACATTAATCAACATCAGTAACTTGTAATGAAATAAGCTGGCATAAAGAGAGATGAGATTTATTTTGAGTAAAAACTAACAGGGGTACTGATAATAATAGTTGAGGGAATATAGAATCAGATCACTGAGCACAAGCACTGCTGTTTTCAAATTTGATAATCATATTACAATTACTAATCAGAGGTGGTAACAGCATTTATTTTGATTTATCTTATCCTGTGCCGTGCCCTCCAGTTTTGCTGTTAGATTTGTGGTAAATCTTCACAGATAAACAGATCAGGAAGTTCTTGTATATGTGGTCATTATCTGGATAAGAATACATGTAGACAAGGTGGTTTGATCAAGGTTTATATTTATATTAACTAACAATGATGTAGCAGTGTGTCTCATGCAATACTATGGACTGATACAAAATGTTGTAAATAAGTGATATTTTACTTGTGATATTTAAATGATATTTAATTAGAAATGTTTGGTATGTTAATATTTTTTTAAATTATATGATTCACACAAGTTGTCACACATGTAACCCTGCTTGATGTGGTATCCTCACCTGGACTATTGCCTTTACAGCACGTTTTGGCATATTTTCTATCATGAGGCTTTTATTGGATTATAGTTTGGTATAATGATCACAGGTATACTTACAGTTTGAACCTCTTCAAAGGAGTTTATACTGGTTTTTGAAACCAAACCAGATGTTCCTGTGGTGAAACTTTACTGTCATTCAACTTCCTCCAGCATGAAGCAAATGGCAGCTTTCATGACGGCTGCCTGAGGTACAGATGACTGTTTCCTGAACTAGACACAGCAGACAGAACAGTTACAGTTAAGTAGGAGAGATTGCAGTGCTTTTTAACCAAAGTTGATGTACTGAGGGGATATCCAGTGTATCTTTAAACTGCAATCTCTGTCTGAAAGTTGCTATGAGAAGATCTTTGCATTATTTATATTTAATTGTTAGATGTAAGTTTCAGTCCATTTTGTCTACAAACAGAATTCAACTGTGTTACATGGTGATACTCACTTAATATAAACGTTACATGACCCAGCAATATCTTGCATTGAGTCGTGTGTGTGTGTGTGTGTGTGTATTTAGCTCCAATTTGTACATGTAACTACAGAAATGTTTGAAATAAATAAATTAAATTTTACTTTAAATAGGTTTTATTGTGTAGATTTTCATATATGATGTATCTTTGTGTGACAAACAAGAATACAAAGGGTAATAAAATCACAAGGGCTCTATAGATGACAGGAAAATGCATCAGTGCAGAAATATAACTTGCACAACTGCAGATTCACACAGATAATATAACCTGACTTTACACTTAATTTGACATTTCAACATTTTATTGAAAGCGAGAATCTGGGCTGTGAGGGATCTGGAATAGAAATGCAACACCTGGTTAACATCTAACACATCAGACACAGACACACGCCTATAAGAGCAGCTGAAATCCTGTAGTCCAGCAGCTGTAAAGAAACAATACATCACCTGAAGCGGAGGATTTACAGTTTAATCATTTTATGTTATTTATACACCCCACTGTGTTTGTAGTTTGAGATTTTGCTATTTAATTCAGATATACTCAAGTTTCAGCTCTCTCTTATGACTCCCTTGCTTCACCTTAGCGGACTAGTGGCAGCAAGAAAAGTGTGGAAATAGTCTTGTTTCTCAACCTCTGTTCCCATCAGATCAAATATTTCAGTGTTTGCTTTTCCTGATGTTCTGAGGTTAATAGATAGTACACACATCTCCAACATCTCCGTCGTCGCTGACGTCCGTCTGCAGGCAGCAAGAACTAGACAGACTGTGCCTGATCCGCCGCCTCCACCTCCTCCTTCTCCTCCTCCGTGCTGTGGTGGTGACTTCTGCTTGTAGTCCGTTTCCGCACTGGACCATGCAGTAGAAGAGTTAGCGCCCTTCTAGAATAAACTCGTTTTCCCAGAAGCCTCCGCGCCGCCCCAACTTCCAGAACTGGCTTCTTGGGCTTCGGTGGTGTTTCCCATTTAAACAAACAGTGCCGAAGATGGCGGAGAGTTAATGGTGTAAAGAAGAAATTATCGATCCGGGAGAGAGATACGTTCACAAGGTAAGACTGGACTTTTGCTCGTGCAACAATGTAGCTAATTAAATCCGACTTTGTTTTCGGCTTTGCATGTCGACAGAACACGGAAATGTAGTGAGTTGGGTCTCTAGCGGCGGCGCGCACACATTATTGGCATCGGTGCGGAGCGGAGGGCACAGTGCACGGTCTTTTAGTGGATGACAGCAAAAGGTACCGCTACGCTCACCACGGCGACGAAGTGCACGCTAGGTGTCATGTGTTTCATAAGCATCTAACAAACTTAACCAAATCACTCTGTCTGGTCCGTTTACGCACGAGCCGCTGGATCACAGAAGTGTTTCCAATTCACGTTACAGAGCACGGTGAAGTTTTGGGGAAGATGCGCACACGCTGGACTCTCGTGTTTCACGCTTAAACGGGACAGAAATCAAACATCACATGGTGATATTTAACCGTTTTCCTCGTTTCCAGCCCGACGCTGAGGAAACACTGGGGAATTTGGACTGACGTGTTTGTCGATCGCGCGTGTTCAAACATACTCAGGTGCGTGTCGTGTGCATTATGTTTGCGAGAAGGAACTGTTGGTTTTTTCCTTTTATTTTCCTGCAAACACGCAGCGCTGGCTGGAAGGAGGCAGACGATGCTTGGTGTCCGCATGTGAGGCAGCCTGCAGGAGCGGTGAAAGTGCGGCGGCTCCGTGTCGTCAGCTGCACGGCGGTGCGCGGAAGGAGACATGCATTGTATTTAAATGGGAGAGGTGAAAAGAGTAATTGATCGGGCTCTCCCGTTAGGAGTCCTTGTTAACCATTTTTCCGTCCTCCGTTTCACTACCAAACATGCTCCTGTGCATCTGCAGGGGGCAGCAGCGTGGCCCTGTGACCATCCAGAGTCCCAGTGGAGCCCCGTGCAACCCCATCACCTCATCAAAATCTGCTATGAACGTGTAATAGTGAACACAACAATCACAGGTTACTAATAGCAACTATTTCTGATTTTAGATATAAATCAGAAATGCTCTTTAGAAAGAAGGTGCAAGTTTGCATCTGCAAAGGAGACACCACTTAAAATATTTAATCTATAGCACATTAAATTACTCAAATTACTTTTTGAGATTTTTAAACATCAGTTCACACTGAAATAAAACAATATAAATGCCATCTATTGATCTTAGTTGTGGCATCAAATATTAAGTATAAAAACCCGTGTTTGTGTCTAGGTGGTATGTTACATTTGGAATATTTATTGACTTCAAGTGATTTTAGAGTCAAGTTACAAAAAAAAACAAAAAAAAAACGGAAAGGTATCCACACAGCTTCATCAGTTTTTTGCAAATTGAATCTTTTGTTTTAGGAATAAATTTAAATAAAAAAAATCAGAATTCAGAAATTCTGTTTCCATTTTAAAACCCAAATCCTTTGAGATTATTGTCACAAACATCAGCGTATTAAATAAATTGAGCAGCTGAATAATGCTGATAAAATAACAATTGTTAAAGTAGTGTAGAAAATGAGTGAAAATACCCTATTAAACAAAATCTGTATTAATTCACTCTAAATTCTAAACATTGTTGTGCATCATGTGTACAAGAACAAAAACTTCAAAAGGAGGATTTCTTTTCTCATTATTCTAATTGATATCACTTTTTTTTTCAAAAGTTAAAACAGTCAGTGAAACATCTGTGATTTACTTTTCTACTGCATCCCAACGGTAAAGTCACTAAAGTTCCCTTTTCAAGCACATCTGTACTGATCTGTTCATAGCAGCTGGTTTTAGGGGGTGGAGACAGCCACTCCACTCCACTTCTCTTCACATTACCCGGAGTCTTATAGCCTGTGTAAAGAAGTCCAATAAATGCAACGTGATATGAAGCTGGGTTTGTGATGTCACACAATCCTACAAATCTGAATGGCTCACTGAATGATAGAGTTTCAAGCCTAAACAAAGTGTTATCTCAAAATGTTCCATAGTTGTTGATACTGGATATTAACAACTGTTACCTCTACCTTTGGAGCATCTGCTGAGGCAAGTCAGACTCACTTCCACATTTCTCCACCTAGCCAGCAGTGATATAGAGGACCATCGCTTTAGGAGAGGCCGGCCCTGCCTGCTTCCCGATGCGTGTAAAAGCTCCCGCTTTGATCCCTTAAAAAAAACCAGCTGATGTTTTCTGTCTGTCTGTACGCTTGTGCAAAATCACTGTGTTCTTGAGCATGACACGAGAGCCCTACGGGAGCACCGGCTCCCACCTGATGATGGTCTTCTCTTCAGAGTGGGCAAACAGAAGTTAAATGGATGTGATGCTGAGGTGCGTGACAGTGTGAAGCGCAGGTGAGAGACGTGAGGTCAAGTTCGTTACATTGCAGTCGGTGTTTAAATTTAGATTTGCATCTATCTATGGGCACATCTAGTAGTCCTTTTAATTATTTGTCATTAAACTGTAAACAGGAAATAATACATCTAGACAGTTATGTTGAAAGATTTGGTCAAATAGTGCTTTCAAAAAATCAGACTTTTGCCAGACAGCCGTGGTTCAAGATCCCCACCTCTCAACCGTGAATGTCTTCTGGTTTTCATTCTAGATGAACATTTTTGAGCATTTGGAGATGTTCTATAAATCGAAATAATAATTAAGAAAATAATTGTCTGACAATTAAATAATGAGAATACCCGTTACCTGCTCTCCTGCCTCCCTTTTCTGTTCAGGACTGTCAAGTCTTTTCTGACATTTAGTCACTGTTAAGTTTTTAGTTTCATACCTCCATATGTAGCCATAATCATTCTGCAGCAGCTCAAGAATTTTACAGTAATAAATTATCAGTAGCATTTATTTTCTGCAGTTGAGCTTTATGTCTTTATGTGTCTGTCGCTCAAGTGGAGGCGTGTGGGCACGCAAGAAGCTACATCCTTATCCTGACTGATTTACAGTCGATTCCAGTCCAGGTCTTTGCACGTATACAGTCACACAAACGCTTGCATGCTGCTTACAAGGATTTGAAGGGAACATGGAAACCCATGAGGGGTTTTTGCTTAGCGGATGGTGGGATGAGTGAGTTGATGAGAAGGAGGAGGGTGACAGTGATTCATTATGTTTGCTGATTGGGGAGGGAAGGGACAGAGGTTAGCAGGTGATGCTGGCGACTGGGTCAGATGCAGGGGGCTGGGTTTCCGTGGCGGAGCGGGAAGGATGCAGGATCTCACACACCAGCCGAGGAGGAGCTGTGTGTGTGTGTGTGTGTAAAAGGCTTTGGGAGGCAGGGTCAGATGGGGCCTCTTGATGGAATTTTATGTGGCATTTTTGTTTTTTGTGGCCATCCTGGTCTTGTTTTTGCCTTCCTTGAAACTATCTTGACATATCTTTTTTTCTCCTCTATTGTGGAGTAATGTTTTCTGACTGGGATGGTTCCAATTCTAGGCTGTGCAGTCCTCTCCCTGGCATTCCTCTCGCTGTCCCCTATTCCCCCCCGGCTGCAGCGTGAGCTGATCTGCTGTCCTGTTGTTTTGGCAGCCCCACTTTGTTGTGTCAGTATGTGTTAACCAGGAACGAATCTTCGGTAGTTTTCATTGATTTTACTCTGTGAAGGACCCCCCCCCCTTTTTTTTTTTTCTTTTTTTTCAGTCCTTTTGTCCTTCACTACAGTCCAGATACCTGTACAACTAATTTGAAGTGCTCTTAAATTCCTTAAAATCTTCCTAATTACAGTTCAGGGGCTTATTATATTTTGATATTCCTGTTAGAATTTGTGCACTCATGCAAACTTTAGTAAGTGGGGTAGAGGCACATGCAGAGCCAGCTGTGGTGGTGCAGGAGAGGGAGCTGTGGCTGTGAGGAGAAAGCAGCGAATCAGAGAGATTAACCATTACTTTCTGATTGTTTCACAACTTGTCAAAGCACAAATAAACACACCCACAGTTTGACACAACGCTGAAGAAAGGTTCAACATTGCTGATTTGTTTGCTTGACTCTTAAGACAGGCCTCCAAAGTCACCATCTGAATTTGCCAAATCTCCCCTGGTACTTTAGACGACGACGATGGCAATTTGAAACAGGTACTGTATTTAGATCTTTTGAGGTCTTCTGGCAGAATTAAGGTTTATGAATGAGCTCCAGGGTTCCTTTAAGGATATGTAGGTACTTTACAGTAAGACAGTTGTCCACAACACTTGATGATCACTGGAACAGTGTGATGAGAGTTTGCTAAATGTAATTTGACTGACTCTCAGACCAAAAGAACCAAACACTGCATGTGTGGAAGAAATTACTTCCTGAGCGTCCCTGGTTAATGTCACCCCTATACTCAGATGTGGTGATGGTGGTATCATGTAGTGCAGATGTTTTTTTTTTTTTTGTTTGTGTTTTTTTTTCAACAGAGGCTTGAAAAATAGTCATGACAGTAGGAAAGATACAAGCCGGTGCAGGATGAAGCAAAGATATATAACAGTGACCCAGCATATGACCCAGTTTGAAATGCTGATGAGCTTCCATCAAGACTATTTACTCTCCACTGGAGCCAAAAACTACAGAGCCGACATTAGGAAAGCCACCTCGCCTGATTTTGAGGCTCTGCTCATGAAAAGTTTTCCAAAGTTCTTCCTTGATGGCTTTGAATTTTAGTTTATTGAACATGATAGAGATTAGTTTGTCCTCAAGTGTTAAAGGTCTGTCTAACAGCTCACGTGTCTCCACTCGTCCGAGGATGCTCTGGTTGTGTGTTTAATTCTTTTAAGATGGCTGTCGTTTCTTTTCCTCACGCTGCTAATCTTATCGTTTTTCTGCGTAAGTTATATATCAGTACTGCATGTCGGGGTCAAAGCTCCAGAGGTAGAAGATGTAACAGCACCATAGTCCATAATTTTTAAGTATTGACGCTTGACAGTCAGAGAGATTATATTTTTCTGTAAGATACTATAACACAAAAGTACTAACTTGTACAATTACATGAAACTGAGACCTCATCAAGTATAATTTGCAGTCATTCCTGAAGTTTCACAAGATTCATATGAGAGGAGTTTACTGCAGGAAATAATGATTTATTAATAGAAAGATAACAGGAAATGAGGTGGGGGTAATGCAGGGAGCAGTTGAGGATGTAATGGTTCACATTGAGGGGGAATGTCAAGCCAACCCGTTTACGCCAGGCTCAAATAAATCCTTGTTGGAGACAAACGTTTTTGCAATAACTCGTATTTTATTTTATAGACCAGAGTTATACATTTTCAAACTTAAATGGAAGCTAAAGTTATTCACATTCAGCGAATGTTGTGGAAGTGACGACCAACACATAAAGACAAATAAGCAGATGCCATGAAAAAAGACATTTGTACAGTCATGTGTGTAAAACAAATTAGTATTTAAAGTTGTATCTAAGAGTTTTGTCATGTTAAAATTAGAATAGGAAATAACTGCCTCGTATGACACAAATAATGGTATTGGACTCTACGATTATTTACATCTATGCACCATTCGATGCGACATGATGTTTATAAACAGAATCCCAATTCTTTAGTTGCCACGCATCTTCTTTGTTTTGAGTCAGCAGGTCGCGAAGCAGAGCCATGCGAGTTGTTGGACAGATGTATGGCGTTAGATTTGAGCCTCATTTCAGAGCAAGCGATGAGAAACTTAAAGCGCAGATTTGTGTGCGAGCACACAAATCATATTTGAGGAAAAACTAAATTGATAAAAATGACAATGTCTAAAGATGTGTTTGATTTGGCAGCGGGACGTTGACTGAAACCTCAAAATGTTTGGGTTAGGGTTGGACCAAAGGATGCCACAGTGATTTCATTAAACCTCAGGAAATTGCATCAGCTTTTGACAAAAAGTCATAATGTGTCTCTGTTAATGCTTATTTTGTTTGTGCTTGTCAATTCTGCTCGACATTCTGACCCACGTAAGCTATAAAACTGGGTCTTTAGACTGTCGTCATTCAGGCTAATGGCCAACGCAAGTAACATGGATCATCCGAGCGTCTGTGATTTCTCCCTCAGGTGACCTGTTTTTGAGTCAGTTCGGTAGAAAAATGCATTTGTAAACAGACGGCGAAAGGAGGGCGCTAAAGAAAACAGTTAATTTGTGATCATGGAATAAGTATTGAAGGTGGTTGGAGGGAGGTGATAGAAATAGAAATGGGTGGGCTGAGCTGACGGACTGTCAGAACTGTGCAGTGAATGTTCGGGTTTCTGTTTCCGTGCCCCCCACCACCACCCCCCCAAGAATGCCTCAGTGAAGCTCATGTCCTCCACTTTATTTTTCTGAGAGCTATTTCCTCTGTGAGGGGAATGTCAAGTGCCCATCTCAGCCTTCTTTCCCCTGTTGGGTTTTGTTTTTTTAACTTGTGGTTTACTCTTCATTTCCCTCTTTTTTTTCTCTAACCCCACTTATCCTCTGTCTTTCTCTTCTCGGCTTTATTTCATTCTGGCTGAACGCAGCCAGCTGGTAGCCTGGACTGCATGCGCTCGTCATAACAATTACGTTAAATTAGTTAATATGAAATTGTGATTTTTAAAAAAAAAAATTTTTTATTTTTTGCAGCCCTGAGTGTTCCTTTGTGTTGGTGCCCATCTATGTGTGTGTGGAAACGTGTGTGTGCGTGCGCAGAGTGTGAGGAGTCGATGAGGGGGGAGGAGACATTGGAGAGTCGCTTTATTAACGTGGCTGCTCCCGCTAAAATTCGGGGAGTGCTGTTGCATCCAGCTGTTACCGGCTGTGCGAGGCTTCGTTGCCATGGCAACACAGCCCTGCGCGCCTGCTCAAGGTCGTTCATCCAGTTCTGAACTGAGCGGTGTGCTGCACATACGGATACGGAGAGGGAGAGAGAAAACGGAGAAAGTACTTCAAAGTGACCAATCAGAAGCACTTCAGTGACGGTTCAGTCAGCAAACAAATTCAGCCCTTCCTCTGTTCGCCTCTGTGTTACACACACACACGCACCGATTCGTCGATTCGTTACTTTCTTCAGTACAGAAGCAAACAAAGGAAAAAAAGAGAAGAAAAAGAAGCCCCTGGCCTCAAGCCCTGTGGGCTCTTTTGCCAGCTGATTAAATATTTAGTTGGTCAGTGGGAGTTGAGGTATTTGGTGGCTGGAGAAGAAGCGAGCAACAGAGCTTGGCTACGTGTTTTCCTTTCTCTAATGGTGCATTGCTGTGAGGCTACCTGGGGCTCCTTCCACCTCCTCTCCTCTCTCCTCCTCTGCTTTCCTGTGTCCTCAGAGGACTGCAGGATCATCTCACAGGGGCTCTGCTGCATGTCTGCTGGCACTGAGGAGACCCGCTGCTGCAAAAAAATTGTATTGCTTGTA
>JAOWBL010000022.1:12763943-12809047 GCA_028564865.1 Zenarchopterus dispar
TGATGTGGTTCTGTTGGCTTCATCGGGCCAGGACCTTCAGCACTCACTGGAGCGGTTCGCAGCCGAATATGAAGCGGCTGGGATGGGAATCAGCACCTCTAAATCCGAGACCCTGGTCCTCAGTCGGAAAAGGGTGGAGTGCCCTCTTCGGGTCGGGGATCAGGTGCTGCCCCTAGTGGAGGAGTTCAGGTATCTCGAGGTCTTGTTCACGAGTGTGGAGTATTCAGTTGACATCAAATCATTTCTATGAATCAAGTTTGTATTTAAAATGGTTCAAGTTCAGATAACGTGTCAACAGGTTACAAAATGAAAAACATTTGCAGTTAATCACACAATCACACCACTAGTTGCAAACAAATATTTCATTACTTGACGGTGCTAATTTGACACCGTTCTGTTTGTTTTCTCTTTACTTTTCGTCAGTCTTTTCTACATCGCTTTTCCTTTTTTTCTGCATGGGTTTTACCTTTACTTTTGCAGTTTCTTAGCAGAAACAGTCAGGAGGTTGGAAAAGAAAAAGCTGCAATTTCCTTAACTGTGCTATTCTTAAAAACCAAGAATTGCCAGCTTCTGAATTTAATCAAGACACTTTTTTCAAAGTAACTCCAACCTTCAGGCACGGTCTACCAATTAAATGTTTAAAACAGAAGCAGCTGGAAAATAGTATAAAAACAATTAGCACATAGGAAAAGCAGAAACAGCTGAAAAATGACAAAGCTATGTGGGAAACTGAAACAGCAAAATGAAAAGCAATAAAATAATACATGAATAAAATAAGTGAAATTATAAGCAGTGAAAAAACATACAGAAAATAATTCAAATGCAAAAAAAATGTATGACTACATGAATAAAGATATTCACTTAAATTTTTTTTGCTTGGTTTTACTCCTTTTCATATCTTCTGACTTGTTTTTCATTTTCTACACGTTTATCCTTAACGTAGTGCTCCTATTGTTTCCTAGCTGTGTGCATGTGTGAGGGGAGTAGCGTGAAATAGGATGTGTGGTGGCTGAGGGGACAGCAGGACAAGAGTAAATTGAGGAGGTGTTCACGTAACAGGGTTCAGGCAGAGTTGAAGCCACTTGCTTGCTGTGCTGCAGCTGGTAACATTTACCTTGACTCCCACCTCATAAATATGTGTGTATGTGTGCGCAAAGGAGCTCTAAAATGCATAAATTAGGCCTAGATTTTTACAATGGAAAATAAGTTAAAAAAACAGAACCTGCCTTGTTAGATGCACATCGTTCTGCAGAGTCCTTTAACAAGTATCCATAACATTACAGCAAAGAGAAACATGGACCTAGCCACATCCTGACCCTGAAAAGCCACTTCTTCTTCTAACTGGGGCCACATAAAAAGGCGACAGATTGTGTTTTCCTAGCTTTTAAGCTTTGGTCCACTCTTACACACATATGTCTTTCTCCATTACACCACTGACCGCATAAAGCTGCATACTGTCATGCGAAAAAGAGAGAGCACCCTTTTTCACTTTTAAATTTTTACATACCAGGCAAGCGTGAGAAATATGAATCACAATTGTTATTTAAAATCATTATTTTCTTACAAAAAATCCCCTCCCACACTAATGCAAAGATTCTTGTTTATTTAGCTACGCCATTCATTACGGTGCACGACCATAAATTGCATTGCTCAAAAAGTGTCACAATCTCAAATTCTTTCATAGATCAGTTTCCCTTAATTATGTTTTAACATAGTTTAGAACATGCAGAAATAGAAAACAGAGGGTAATAACCAGTAGTTAATTGTTATCATGCATATCATTTTATCGTCACCCCTATTTCCTCTTTGTCCCTTTCCAGATGGATAGATCAAGTGTTTGCTGCAATGTCTGTAAAAATGATCGATTCTCAACATTTGTCAGCTACAAGTCGTGTAAAATATACTTTATTTGCTATTTGCTTTGTTGCTATGTCTGAGCTACATTCAGGATGTAAACAAAAAGAAAATCGCCACTGAAGGGTTCTGCAGAAAAGAACATACACGGCCACCTAGCGGTTGGTGGTGCAATTACAGAGTCACATAAATAATGATGACCAAAAATCAATAGCTTTCTGGTATTGATGAATGTGCTTCAGCGCCATTGAGTGTTGGATAAACTGCATGTCATTCAATACCTAATTTTGTTACCTTGTAGTGACATCATCGCTTTGATATTTAACTTTTAATTTGGTGAAGCAACCACAACAGTCCAACTGTTCCACTCCTGACATGACAAATCAGCTCAAATTTCAAACAGGTTTCTGAATCTCAAGTGATTTCTGCACTCTGGCCTGCAGCCACAGTGGTCAGTCCACAGTATGGTATGTTTATCATGGTGGTGGATTTACTGAGGATGGAAAAAATTGTTAGTATTTTTTCCCTTTATCAGAATGTTGAGACTGTGGGGTTGATTGAGAAAAGACAGTTTACATGGAAGATTAGACCACTGTGGCATTTAGAGAGAATATATATTTAAGATTTTGGCTTAACTAGATAAATTATTTTTGCTTTTGAGCTTAATGAGATATTTTTAAAAATTTGTTAAGTAACAGTACTTGTATTTTATCTGACTTCAGTTGGCACGTTTTATTTGCTGGAAGGAGAACAGGTTGGAAATGCAGCACTTAGGTTAAGAGGGTCATCCAGAGGTTCAAGGCAGATCAGTATCACGTCTCACAATCTTTTCCACACATTTCATCTGCATGCATTTGTGAGATGCCACCATCCATCTGAGCATCTACAGGGACATGTGCACTCATGAGTGTGCCTGCATGTGCCTTATTATTGCAGTCAGGAAGATAGAGTGGTGGGGTGGAAGCAATTGTGCTCTTGATGTCTGGACAATAGAGCAACAGGAGCTTCTTCAGATGTTGTGGCTATTAATCAATCACACACATATGGTGGAGTGTCCTCACAAGAGGCTTGCTACTATTCGAGGTACTGTTGCCTTCCTTTCCCACTCTGTTTGCAGAGCCACCCTCCCCTCTCTGACGCTATGATCTAACTGGAGTCTCCTCCCCCTTCGTAGACACACTTTATCCATGCTCACATGCCTGCCTATGAGCGCACAGACACATATGCATCCACACACACACATCTATATACACACATCCATGCACCACTCTGGCAGCATTCTGGGTGTGTCACCACTGTAAGTGTTTGTGTGTATGCTTTTTTTTTTTTTAACGACCTTAACATAGACTTTTACGTCGATATTGTGATGTAACTCGCTCATTCCTTGTGGCGATCTTGTGGTTTTCAAGTCACACGCTATTGAGGTGGTGTCTGTTTTGGAAAGAAGAGGATAAATACTGAAATGTAACACACACAAAAAAAGAAAAGAACAGAACAGAAACGGGTTCGGGGGAGTTCTCTCGTCGCAATGTCCCTTTAGATCAACAACTGTTTCTTTTATTTAGTCCTCTGGGATCACATGACTTTCAAATAAACATGTTCCTTTTCTTTTCCTTTTTTTTTTGTGGGGTGGCGGTGTTGGAGGAGGCAGGAATGAAAGTTTAAAAAACAAACAAACAAAGTGATAGAAATGCAGAGAGGAGCACATTCTCAGAGTGGGTCAAAGTTCCCCCAGCAGTCGGAGCTGCGTTCTGATTGGCTGAAGAAAGGTGAAATTAAAACCACGGTAAACTTTTGACCTCGCAGGAGCCATGGAGAGGAACGCCCATTTCTGTATGGAGAGCGAGCCTCCTCCTCCTCCTCCTCTTCCTCTTCAGTACTGCCTTCCCAACTACAACCCCTACCCCCACCCATCTATCGCTATCTTATTCACCCATTTTCCTCCTTCCTTCACTCCTCGTTAGTTTGTCGTTCACTCTTGTGTTGCTCTGTCAGCTCCAACTATCTCTCTTTTTCACCCTCCCTCCCCACCTTATCTCCAGCTCTCTTTTTTTTCTTTTTTGCTGCCTTTCCTACCCCCCAATGAATTTGTGCCTTGCTGCATGTAGCCTGATGAGATAGAGGGAGGGAGGAAGGGTGGCAGAGTGTAGGAAAAGAGCAGGGGGAAGGGTATAGAGTGGGAGGAGACTGCCAGGGAGGAGGGAGGGAGAGGGTGAGAGAGGTAGAGAGTCAGCAACAGAAGAAAAAGACATGGGGAGAAAACGGCTGGAGGAATGCAGGATTGTTGACTGCGCTGTGCACAAAACCTTACTCTGTTAGCGAAGAAGAAACCCCAAAGAGGGGTGAATGTATAAATAGACATGTAACTGTGGCTCTGACTAAGATCTGCTGAGCAGCAGGGCGGAGAGCTTCCACTTTAACTGCTAATGGTTGCTCTCATTACACATCCAGCGGCTGTGTATGTGTGTGTTTGAGTGTGTGATGCTGATTTTTAATGGTTTGATGAGCCAACTGAAAGAGCAGTCCAGTGGCTTGCTGGTTTGTCGCTGCCTGTGTGCACATAAACACTTTATAACTGTGCTCTGCGATGGATTTGCTGTCTAATTGTTGCCGCGACCGACGTGAACGGTTTAGTAGGAACGGAGGGGTCCCGCAGTGACTTTCAGCCGCACATGTGCACATGCAAGCACAGTCACAATGCCTGTGATCAGTGAGTTGGCACATGCAGAGAGCTCCATCAGTTTTCAGTTTTTAATGCGACTGAAATAATCCTTTTTGGTTGGGATTAAAGCCCCAAGATGAGTTGTGGGATGACCAGTGCATCTTGCGGGGAGACTAGCAGTGAGAAACCACCTGTCGAGGACGAGGGGTCACGGGAGGTTCTGTTTTCTATTGAAGGTACGAAAAGGAAGAAAAAAAGATAGAGAGGAGGCTGTGGAAGTTATTGAGTTAAAAAAGACAAAGCCAGAGAGAGGGAGGAAAAACAGTGGGAGCCGAGAGACTGACTCGATGGAGGAGTGGATGAGGGCTGCGCTGTGCTGCTGTGCGCCTGCTGCACAGAGCATGGGCACCATATGGCTTTGTAATATATGGAGCACACATCAAGTTTGCCTTGCCTTCCTAAATCTTCTCCTTTCTCCTCTCTTTTCTTCACCCTCTCACAACCCACACTCCCATGTTTTGCCAGCCAATTACTTCACCCAAGAGACAGCCCATTAGAATAAAAAATACACACAAACACTCGCCATGCATCCCATTAAGTAAGGAGCACCCCACTGACATGTGTCATCTTCGAGTTAACGGGCAACATTTGGATCTTCGCACGCACACACAAACGTGCAGTTGGATTTGGGCCGCATCCCCCTCTAATAGGAAAGAAGATTGATACCAGGAGAAAAGAAATATGTCGTGCTGCCCCTGCTTAGTTCCCTCTGCTTTAAATATTTAAGGCTGCCAGGGAATGCCCCCCACCCCCTCATTATGTTATCATAGCATTGTTGATTTTTCTGTGATGCTGGTGTAAGTTTGTAGAGCGTACAGAGCAGTCAGCAGCAGAGGAGATGAGCAAATCCCCATAAATGCAGCTGATGTGAGCTGACGGTAATGTGCGTGGAAGCGAGTGGAAGTTGATTTGTGATTGTGCGTAATGAGAGAACTTTACCTTCCTGCGTTCTGTCTCCTGGTTTTCAAGGTGCGCTGGCTGCTCTGTGACCGCTTGTGTGCTTGTTTGTGAGTGGTTGTGCATGTTGCCATGCAGTTTCCGCACATCTCCTGCATGCGCTTTTGTCTGTGGGAGTGATGGATGGCAGGCAGGCGGCTAATGTGATTTTAGATGCTCAACCAGGAGTGTGTGCACGACGCGCGCGCGTGTGTGTGTATGTGTATGTGTGAAGTCCCATCCACGTGTGTGGAGCTGAATCTGCATTGTATGTTTGTGCACCTTCCTCCCTTCGCTTCTCTTTTTCTCCTCTCTTCCTCCACCCCTCCCACTTGCAGTTTTTTTCCTTTTTTTCCCTTGTGCTGTGCAGTTTTTGGACTCTGAACAAATAAATATAGGGAGGAGGGTATTTACGTAGTTTTCTTTCTCGCCGTCGCCAAGGAGAATGAGAGTGTGAGGAGGAAGGTAGACGTGGATGAAAAGGTGGTGTTCTCTCACTACGATCACACTGATAGATTATTGTGAGTCCCAGAATATAAAGTCTCACATTTCACTCACGCTCAAACACATTTAAACAGAAGAAAGACTCCGGAAAGAATTGCCTTTAAAAAGAAAAAAAAATGCAGAAAAAGGCCACAAGTCAGGACTCGAACCTGAGCCAGCTCCATGAGGACTGTAGCCTATGTGGGATGTACAGTCAACCAGGTGAGCTATCCATTACCCCTAAAAGAGCTTCTTTTGACTTTTAAGATGTGTTCCTCCTGAATGGTGTGGCCTAGTTTGGGCCTGTTTGGTAAACCTTCACATGCTGGGTGTGTAGAGGGGTCCATTTTAAGCCTCGGTCACAGAGTGGTAGGTTTGTATGAATCTCCCAGTTCATACAGAATCTGGAGTTCGTAGGCATTCATGGAGGGGGGGATAGTTTCCTACAGCTTTTTTAGGAAGTCGGTACAGGTGCTATTCAATTTGCAAGAGCAGTTTGAGGAAATAAGGTAATTTTCTGCCACACACTGGCCATAGAGTTTATATGTTCTCTGTAAGGGTACCTCAGAACCTACCAAGAGTATACTTCTGACCATCTCACAAAAATTGTTGCTGGAAGGCAGCCGCACCACACCCTAATGTGAAACTCATGGCAATCTCAAGAAGTTGGTCAGAAGACCCTACAGCTTTGGGTACATTTTGGCTATATAAGTGGCGGCTGTCCAATATCTCCAAATATCTGTGTCTTGATCATTTTATATGCTGGAATATTCATGGAAACATTTGTCATTTTCTAGATGGCAATCATGGCAAAAGACCACAGATGCACCATCGACAACTGCAGGAAGATAAAGATCTAGTGGTTGTAGCCGCTGTTTTTGTTCAGCTATGGCCGTGTGGCGCACGTATGACGTACTTCTGCCTTACGCATCTCAGTTCAAAAGGCGTTCATGGGAACGCTGTAAGGCCCCCTCTAGAACAGCTTAATATGTTCTTGCACCATACTTACACCAACATAGTGTGTTGTTCTCTTAGGTTGTTCCTAAGGTATTCGTCCGTCTGCCCTCCAACGCAGCTTTTCGTGGTGTGTTCATCGAAAATCTTGGACATGAGCATCAACTTGGCCACAAACTTAGGAACGGGCTACAAACGCTGGATTCTTAAATTCTTAAAAAGCTGCCGCAAGGAGGACGTAGGAAATTGTCCAGAAATTGTTTGTAGAGTGTTCACAGCTGTTGGTACAGGTCATTGTGACCGAGGCTTTTGCTACCTCAGTTACACAACAGCTTGAGATCATACCTCTGAGACACCTTATAAGAACAACACAACTGAACACGAATACACAATGCACACAGTAAGGGCCAATTTGAATTCTCTGGTCATATTTTCTCTCTCCTGCTGATAAACAGTTTGAGGAGAAAAAATGATGGAGGGAAGACAGCAGGTTAAGTTTTCTTTAATTGGACCATTTTATAATTATTCTTTCATAGCCACAATTATTTTGTTTTGACTGTATCTTAAAAAGTGCTACACTGATAATTAAAAATATAATTACTATTCTGATTAAATACAAATCAGAACAACCATTAGTTACTGTGAGTCAGTTATGATGCACTGACATTTAGTATTAGGATTTATTAGGTATGTCAGAGTCATCATTATATTGTTTTCCTATATTTTTGTCTCATGGAGTACTTCTAAATGTGTATTAAAAATGTGGAGCACACTTCACTGGTTGGGACCCATTTACATAATTGAATTAAAAATATCTAGAAAACTAACTGAAGAACAAGAAAAGTGTTGTTGCCCTTCAATCAGGAGAAACAGCCGACCCGTCGGCTTATAGGTTTACAGCTCATTAGAAATACTGGCTAAAATTTGCCTGCAAATGATCTTCATGTGAGCCTCTTAAAGGCTTCCTATCCACTGTTGCACTTGCTTTGTCTCGCTGTGAGAATTCTGGCTCAGACTGTTATTGGGGCTTGGGCCAGTGGACTCACCATTCTCATCCAACACATGAATGTCCATTTCAGGAAATTCTGGAGGGGAAAAGTACTCCAAGTCCTCCTCCAGCCACTTGCCTTCTCTTATTAATTTTTCACAAGTTGGGCACAAAGCTATGGCTAGAGTCATAGATTTTGAGTGAAAGGTACTTAAAGTATTAAATTAAAAAGAAATTACTCTGCAGAGTTGGAGTGGTACGTGTAGTTTTACTACTACGACAGATTAATTAAAGAGGAAATTAAACACTACATGAAGTTTTTTTATTTTGTGAGCTGATCTCTAATCTTAAGAAATTCTTATGTTTTCCACATGTTTCCATGATATCGTAAAGAATTAGTATTTCAGCATTGGCTGTTCTTTGAAACCTCTGCACTTTGCTCTGATATGCTTGACATTAGTTTATGGGCCAAATCTTGACATAGATCCATTCTTGCTGTATTAGTGCACTGACTTCATCACAATCTGTAATTTTCTGTCTATCCACCCACTTTATGAGGATTTACCCAAGATTCTGAGTGGTAGATTTTCATGGCTGTGGATCCAAATATGCCACGTCTCATGGTGCTCACTGGAGAACATGACTTTGTACCAGTCTTGTGCCAAACAACAACTGGAAATCTGGAAATCAGTTGTCTGCAGGTGAAAAAGTGAACACTGCCACAAGTCTTTTATAATACTAACATAACAAAGTCTGGCTGTCAGAATTTCCTTCAAGTTAAATTTCTCCAATGATCAAGGAGAAATTTGCTGATGATCTTTACATTTTCCAGTATAATGGTATCCTGGCCATCCAGTCTCACTTTGCAAAAATTTGTTGTTGTAATCCAGACCAGTTCTTTGTATTTAAGGAGAAAAAGATTTAGGATGACTAGGCAGGCTAGCATGGTGGAGCACCATGTCACTAGGCAGAAGTGATAAAGTGGTTCAAAGTTATTCGATGTTGTTGAAATTTCATATCTGTGGCCAGGAAACTCTTCCAATCTTAAGCCCATCAAATAACTCTGGCCAGTCTTCAAGAAGTGAGTGAACCAGCAGAAAATTACAAATCGTGATCAACCCAGGGCACCAGTATAGGAAAATCTGATCTCTGTCGGTTAGGATTTAACCAGAAATTGATATTCAGTGTGTCAGAGGGAATTACAGAAGCTTTGAAGAAGGGTTGACACTATCTAAATATTGACTTGAAAAAAATTGGATGTATTTGCCAATAAAAGCATTTGAAATTCATTAAATGCCTGTAAATGATCTTCAGTACATCATGGAAACACGTGAAGAAAACAATCTAATAATATTGATCTGGCAAAGTTCACAAAAATCAAACTTTTTATCACTGGCAAAACATTTAGCCACAACTGTACTTCAGTAAACTAGAAACTTCAGTGATGATCACCGAGTCAGTGGTGAACTCAGTGCAGTAACTAGTTTCATAGAGGTAAAAGTCTGTGAAAGATTATCCACTTTCTTCCGTATAAGGTTGCAATATCCTCCATTCATTCCTACATCACAGTTAATAATCACTTTATAAAAGAAAAACAAAAAAAAACCCACACTTTGATGAGGAGAGGGTCCTATCACTGAAATCTGAAAATACATATTTCAGAGAGCTCTTATTATTCATCCTGATCTGTGATGTCACAGATCAGGATCAGAGTAGGATTATCCAGCTTCCAGCTCTTTATCTCCACCCAACTGCACATCAGGTTGCCCTTGCTGTATATGAAAAATGGGCAGCACAAAGCTTTCACTCCGATTTCAGGAGGTGGACCATGTGGAAGAGAGAGGCCATGAAGTAGAGGTGAGTGACTGACTCTTAAGCCCCATTTTCCATTATACAATTTTTTAACTCTACTTGCCTTGGTCTCAGTAGTTTTCCATTACAATTCAGTACCACCTCAATGTGGGTGGGGCCTTTGTAGCAAGTCGTCTTTTTATGCAATAACCCCGGTTACATATACGACAACAACAGTGGAGGACATTGAGGCGATGGTGTGCTTGCTGCTTGGTCTGCGGCTTTCTTTCACTTGCAAGTTTAAAGAACATAGCTGAAGAAGGCTGCAGGCAGCGAGACGAAACGCTCAAGAGAAATACCGCAGAGGTTGTCATCACTCGTCAGAGATGTTGCTCTCTGACCAATCAGTGGCCTGCAGCCTGGTGTCGTTACATTTTCAGCCCGACTCAGCTCACTTAGAACCAGCCAAGTAGGTGCGAAAAAAGGAGGTAGTAACTGGTACTATCACCTAGTGGAAAACCCTTAAAACGGAGTAGAGTCCACTGGATCTGAGCCAAGTAGGTGCTAGTGGAAATGACCTATTACTCCTAAACCCAGCAGCTATTAACAGACTTGTACAGTCTGAAAAGGTGCTTTTGTACTGTATCTCTGTGGTATTCTGGCCAAAGTATGTGACCTTTCTCAGTAATATGTCAGGAAATGGTGTCAGCTTTTTTTTTTTTTTTTTAAAGCATATATCTCATCTAAAGCACAGAAGTTGAATGAATGTGGGTGCTGCTGGGTAAATTGTGTAAATTCTTCTGGAGTTTTGTAAAAATGATGCACTGTAGGACAGCATTAAGAGGAGGGTCAGTCCGAGTTCAGGGACAGGACTGCAAAGCCGGTTCACACTGGCCTTAAGCATAGGTTTACTCCAGGACACTGCATAGCTCCAGAGCAGGGATTTCTGTGCCGCACTACACATCAAAACTGCTGATGCCAGCAAAAATTTGATTATCTGTCCTTTTCCTTTAAACACTTTGCAGGAGTAGGGGGTTCAGAGTTACTTTAAACTGCCTTTTAAACCTTTAAAAGACAAGGAGACAGAAATAGGAGATATTCCAGTCCAGTTTATTGGAGTTTTATTGTATAAACCACTTAGAGTACTTCAGTGCCAAACGCTGAACATCAGTCTTCCCAAATTCCTCATTGTTCTTCACAGATCTGCACTCTTAGTGGTACAACTACATGTAGCTTTTTGATTTTTGGCGGAATCATGATCTTTTTTATTAGTATTAGTGGATGTATCCCATAGCATAGTGCAGCACATGTAATGATGACGTTCAGATTTCTGGATTATGCAGTTTTCATCCAATAGCAGCACAGAGGGTGTTACAAATTCTGTCAAAACTGTCTAAAAGAACTAACTACATTTTTTTTAAATTTCTATTTGTTTTAACAATAGTTGTAATGTAAGACCAGTATTCTCTGTGGTATTTGCTTTTAGAAATATAAAGTTCCTGATTATTGCAGGAGAGGCTCCCGCAATGGCGCATTATTTAGTAGATCAGGATAAAACTACCACAGTCTAAGTCCACCATTTAATGAATGCATCTTTGTAATGGATACAATTACTCTCCCTTTAAACTTGCATCGATGCATTAAACATTTGCAGCTGAATGTGCATTTAAGGTAATTACCTTTGCTGAAATGTGGAGAGCGGCTGTGGGATTGGGGGATTGTTGTCATGGTAGGGGATTAACAATTAAGGGTGTGGTTAAAGATGGAGCGAAGTGTCTTACTGATTGAGCTGTTTCTCTAATTAGAATTAAAGCTCTCATTTTTAGTTCAATTTTGAAGCCACTGATAAAAGACTTTGGTTTCTTGGTCTAGTTTCACTGACGTTTTGTCTGCTGTCTTGTTTAGTTTTATGACTAGCCACTTTAGTCTTTTTGACTTTTTACCAAAAGCTTCATCCAGTTAGTTCTCTCAGATTCGACAGCCTCATGGTTCGTTGCTAATTAACTCAAATGATCTTTTGTGTCATGATCATTTATAGTTGCTGCATAATTCATGTTTTCCAATGAGGTGTTTCACTGAATCCAGTTCTGTTTTTGAGTCTGCAGATATTTCAGTGGTTAGGTTCTTACGGATCATATTGAACCCATTAAACATGATCTGACCCAGAGTGGTTCTCTACAATGCTGTTGAAAAGTTTGTCCTTGTGTGCTCTGTGGTACTTTTCTTTCCAGTTTAGCTGAAGGCGACTAACGACGTGCAAGGTTTACTGACCCCCATTAGGGCTGTCAGTTGGTTCTGCAACATTGCAAGCACATGAGAGCGCTTTCACTCAGGCTCTCAACGATCATCTGCTCTCCACACACATGTTCAGCAGGTGGCTCCGCTTAAATCAAAGTTGCAGGAGTTGTTAACACTTCACCGTGGAAAGATTACAACTCAGCAAAGCTTTTTAATGATCATCTGAGCACCACATATTCTTTATGGTGAAACAAACCCTCGTCTGTCTTCATGTAAACAGCGTGTCAACAACTGGACTTGAACTCAGAGGCATAGACTTTAATTGCATAGACTTTAATTGCAGATTTGAGTTGTTTTGCCCAAAACTGTTGTGAAATTCCTTGCGGATGGTGTCACAAAATTGCAGACTTTTAATGATTCTTTAACTCCAGGCCTTAAAGATATACATGAGAAATAACAAGAAAAAGAAAATGTTTGCTATTATAGGCTTGTTTGCACCAATTCTCTGTCATGATCAAAATAGTTGTCCTCTGTTACCTACATCTGAACTCTAAATAAAGAAATTTGCATTCTTGGTTAAATGGAGTGTCTATGTGCATTTTCATTGGCTTGAACTAAGACTTAAAACGTGATGCAACTCAGCTGTGTTAAAGCTTTATTTATTTATTTGCTTGTCTGTCCTACAGGTTAATTTAACTGTAGAACTCCATATTAATTATTAAGGTTGTGCTTGATTAAATGTTGCAGACTTTCCCTTGCAACAGAGTGCAATGTACTGTGGGTTTAATTTTCTCCACCTTCTTGGAAATGGTGATTCATGTGAGTGCCCATGTCCTTCTGTCTTTTTCTTTTTTTTCTATTTAATATGTAAATGTGTGTTTGATGGCAGCCAGCAACACAGACAGACCCTGGATGGTCGGATGAGTTTTAGTTTTAGACTTGCTTGGCCTATTTCTGCCCAGACCCAGACGCTTTCTCTGCTTTTCTTCATCCACCACCCACTCTAATCCCACTCTGAAGGGTGAAGTTTGAAGCAGCAGCCTCTGTGCCGTGATAGCTGTAATTGGTCTAAAGATGGAAAGTTCACTCTCACTTTGTCATTGAACTAAGAAGTAATTTGTTTCCATTGCGTGTTTAAGAACGATATAATACCAATTCAGCATTTAAGAGCACTGAAAAGGAGGTGGAGTTGATGGAGACTGGCACCTTTTGTTCAAAGTGAATAGCAGCGCTCGTTCTTGTGCAGGGTAGTTGTTAATGGCTCCCCTCTTTGGTACCCCCTCGTCTGTGGAGGCAGACTTTTTTTATTAGCCTCTCTGGTTTGATTTGTTTAAGGGGAGGCGAGGAGCCAAGTTGTGGCTTGGCCCTTGTTTTACTCCACTGTGAGAGCAAAATCACCCAGAGTACACACAAACACACACTTACACAATGCACTCTTATGTGTTCCTCACTACTGTCATGTATACTGGGTTACATAACAAATGCATATTAGAGAAAAGTTGTTCAATAAAAAATAATAGACGAATAAAGTTAATAAAGAAGCCACTTGTGGATTTGACTGAATCTCTTCCCTCTATTTTGCACCTCAAGATGTCTCATAAAAGATGCTTTTTGGAGGCAGTCTTTTGTGTAAACAATCCATGTTGTGATCCATAGGCACCTTATCAGTTTATATTATTATTTTGGGTAACTCCATGATAGGTTACTTACTCAGATATTCAAAAGTCATTATTTCTTTGTTATTGTACTTCACTGCATCATCATCTGATCAGAATTGTTTTAGCTTGTGGAGATTCTCATTCTTCTAGGTCATAGTAATCCTGGACTTCCTTTCTTGGATCCTGAAGATGTTTCACATTTGAAAGACTTCTTTAGTTCTTCCTGACTGCTGGGGAAGGTAGGAATAGGATTAAATGGCTTTATTGTTATTGTACATTGTAAAACAAGATTTTAGGCTTGTAAGACATTGTGGGGACATTCACTCTTGTGAGTCATTCGCGTGACATGTAAATCACTGATCCACCCATTCCTTTTGTGGCTCATATGGTCTTTATGATCAGCACGTGAGGTGCTTTGGTTACATGAATCAAGGTGTTATTGGCCATAAAATCATCTGGAGAGGGGACTCAAGCCTGCATTGTGAGTGTTGGATAGCAGAAACCTGAAGCCACATCCCCTGTTTAATGTCGCTTTTTCCTGTTTAATATTTATAGCGTCATTCAGACCATCACAACCAAGAAAAGAAGTCCAGTTGTGTTTTTTAGGTGTTTTTAGGATGAATTTTACCTCATATGTCATTAAAATGCTACAGTTAAAAACCATCATTTTATGTCCCATAAAATGCTACCGTTAAAATCCCTTACTAATAACATTAGCGGGGGGTCCGGGTTAAAGCCAAGAGGCTGGAACTGTACCAGGGACAACCTTCTCTTCAGTCCTTTTGTCTTCATTTTCTGACAGAGCTGGTAGGATCTACTGAATCAGCACACTGCCACTCAACACCATTTGGTGTTAATAGTGCACCACTTTCTCTGTTTTACAACTCCCAGTAAGAAGGAAAAACAAACTAGAATGAAATTGCTGAGTGGATACGTTGGGTTGGTAATCAGAAAATGAGAAGAGATGACTTGTATTCATAGGTGACATCAAGGTACCAAATCAACACACTTCCTGCCACCACGCAGTTTTTTGGAGACAAGCTGAAATACCTAACCCATCGGGGGGGGGTATGTTTCAGCTTTACATAAGTTCCTGACAGTTCTTGTTGCGAGGCCTTTTCTTGCAGTGGAGACATCACCATGTCTGAGGTCTCGTAAAACTATTCCAGTTCCCCGATGATGGAAACCCACATATTGTGGGCATCTCATAACCCTTTTCTACAAGTATCAATGCACCCTTCTGAGGGTTGTTGTTGGTGTTAATTGTTAGCCATCTCCTTAAATAGAAAGCAACTGGACTTCTTTTCTTGGTTCTTGAAGATGTTTCACCTCTTCAGTTCTAACTGGTTGGTGGGAGTTTCTGACTGAAATGCAGTTTTTGTTCACAGATTGAATTTTATACAGTTTAAAAAAAAAAAAATTTCCTCTTTGAATAATAATGTTAATCTATTTAAAGACAACTCAATATAGCCAATACTGTTTATTACTATATTAAATATTATATACATTCACACAGTTTTGATTTTTTTTTTTTTTTGTTGTGTCAATGATGAGGTTTGCTACATAAGGTGTTGTTTTTGAGAATAGTGACACTTTGAGTTCTTAGTCTGATATACTTTAATGGACTTTGTTGGAAGGAGAAAAGCTGCACGTCTCTGTTTTCTTCCTGGTTTAGCTGACGGTGACAGAGAAGGCATGTCCGTGGTTTTACCACTTTTACCTTATCAGAGCTGTTAGTGCACTGCATGCAACTTGACTGTTGTGACATAAACACCACCAGAGGAAGAGTCCAGTTCTTATCATTCTGATTCTCTTAAACTCAGATTAAGCGAGAGAAATGCTTTGCAACACCACACAGAACCTGGGTGAAGCCACAGTTGGAGTACAGGACTGATGTGTTTGTGGTTTGCTTCAGCTGAAGAACCACAACCAGCTGGGACATACAGGTCAGTGGGGATCTGTGTCTTATTCACATACTCCTCATTTTTGAAGTCTCATTCTCAGTTTTATGGGTGTCAACACCAAGAAAAAATAACGGTCATTATGAATTTATAGCTGCAAATATTGTTCCTTGTTCAGACTACGACAACAGAAAATTGCGCTGTTAGAATCACTATAGGGGCGATTTGTTGAAGAGTAAAAACAAGCCAATCAAAGTGGACTCAGGATCATATTCTCGTCTCCAAGGCTATGCTTAACAGTTTCCTTATCATTCATATTCTTTATAGCAGGAACAGATGAAAAAGAAATCAAATACTGTACAAATGTCGTGTTTTTCTCTTTCTGACTACCTGTTTTTTGTGAGTTAGATGCAGATGCAGGTAGAAAATCACATTCTTTGCTATGGACTGCTTTAAGTCTTCAGTTAACAAGATACGATGCTTAAAATCATAAGTAATAATTAAAAAAAAAAAAAAAGACATGTGACACACTGTCCTGCTGCCTTTGGCACAGATGGAGTTTCCGAAGTTGGTTCTTCACTGATACTCGTTTCGATCATTATTTGAACATCATCAAATTGACTCTGACTCATACAAAAGTACAGCAAATTTTGTCCTTAAAAGAAGCTTGCATCATTGATCCATGAATCTTCCTAACTCCTGTAGTGAGAATCTATTTTGGAGGCTGGGTACAGCTGGAAACTCTTCGTAATCAACTTTATTACTTAGCAATGTGAGCATCCACACAGCTATCATTATGGTTGTTGTTAGGATTGTTTTTCTGAGAGGGGATGACCCTTTAATCTTTGTTTACTGTCCGTGTTCGTCCATAAGGATGAAAGACAGGTGGACTCTGCACAGTTTTTATTTTTGAGGCATCATTCGGGTATTTATTTATTTATGTTGATATTGTGTTCATAGACCTGTGAGCGTCAGGTGTTTAATATTATGCTTTTTGACACTTTTGTGTTAGCATATTTGACAGGGCTATGGTTCTCGGTTATTTTAAGAGTTTCATGGTATAATTACTGGTAGGTCACATTTGAGGAGACAGAAAAAGCCCAGTAAACATAATTTGTGAGTTATATGGTATCATGTATCACAGAAAGGGGAAGAAACCTCAGAAGTCATAACAAACAGACTATTGAGTTAAATCAGGTTCTCTGAAAGTCCCTTTAGCCTGTGTGGGTGTGAAAAGCAGAAACGCCTTTTAACCAAAAAAAAAAAAACTTCCATTATACAAAGCCTTTTAAATGGGCACTGATTTCCATTGACATGGCGCTTTTTCGTGACAACATTCCTAGATCAGACTGTTGCATGCAGGCACACATACACTTTCTGACATGACACATGTCTGAACCGCTGCTGTTGCATTGATGGGCAGCAGTGATAGGTCCACTTGGCTGCAGATCAGATCGCCTTGATAAATGAATAAATTACAATATTATCCAAGCTTTTCTCCTCTACATTCACCTGGAATGTCTGGCTAAAGCACCATGTTGTTGTTCTGAGGTTTTTTCCCCAACAATGTGTGAACAAGATGAGTGACAAAAATCTGTCTAAAAAGATTTCACCTGCATCAGCAGTAAAATATGTTACTAAATTTGATTAGGTGGCAGCGTGAAACCTTTGTGGTTACCGGTGTTGCCTCACAGCTGTAAGGTTCCTTGTCCAAATCTTGGCTAGCTAGTTCCTGGTCCCGGAACTCCACTAGTGGGAGTTCTGGGGAGATTTTTCGTGGCTGGGCCATTTACATGTGTCTCCATTACCAGAACCAGCCCTGTAAAAGTGGCCTTCAAGGACCTTTACGGGACAAAAAAAATGTCTCTGTAATAGGAAAGGTACTCAGGTTGGCCAACAGGAGCCACCTGGTGGGGGGGCCTCTGTTGATTGGGATTTCTAAATTACGTTCAGCACTCTCACATGAACATTAATCATGTGATCACAACTTATTTGGACCATTTGGACCAGAGACGTTTTGTAACGAGTACGTTTGATGTAGTTGGAGATTACAAGAAAAATCAATAGATGGACTGATGAGTTAGTTCAGGTGTTGTTGGCCTATTACAGCAATGTAGAGGTCTGGCACAGGTTTTTTCCTTTAATCGCAATGACTGGGGCGTACGTTTTAAAAAAAATGGATGTTTCTTATTGCACGTGTTTCTTCTTCTCTTCACGTCATCTCCTTGCAGGCTGCTGGCCATTTCCAAACAGTAAAAAACATGCGTTATGGCTACCTTGTGGTTGGCTGTGCTATTTTTCATTCAAAGGCACTTGTGTGTTGCTACAGTGTAATAGAGACGGGGCCGAGAAGATGAGCGACCCTGTTAGAGGTTTCTGTCTGGCAGATCTACCTGATCTACTATCATCCTTGTGGTTGTTTGGGTTTTCTCCGGCAACTCTGGTTTCCTCCAGTCGTCCAAGAACACACATATCTGGCTAACTGATGATTCTGAATTAACCATAGGAATGTTTGTGAGCATACCTGTATGTGGGCCTGCGATGGACTGGTGACATCTCCGGGATGTACCTTTTACCTGAAGACAGACTCCCACTGTGACCCTGGATAGGGATGAGTATGTACATTTGATCACTGGGCCACTGAAATTGTCCTGTTGTTTCTCCCAAAACTGCACAGAAACATTACAATTACTCATGTAATTACTCATACCTTGCTTGCTTTTACCACCCTCCTATACACTTCACCTTTTGTAAAATTAATCCAACTTTTGATCGCTGTTGTTGCACTTCTTGTGATTGATGATATTAATACTCTGGTTTAAACACGTATGGCTGGATTTTTGTGTCTGTTAGTGTTAAAATGTAAATAATCTCAAATTCTCTTTATCGTAACTTGATTTGGAGATACTTTTTTATGACCGGTGTTGTGCCAAGATTGTCACCGGTAACAAGAGTTGTACATGTTCGTGAGCCCACCCCCACCTTCTCACAGAGAAATGGCAGTAATTACAAACTGTTTGGAGGTATGATGGATGCAAAGCTAGTGTAAAGACTCCCTACATAAGACACAAACGGCTTGAAATGACCAGCTGATACTCACTTTAACTTGCTTTTGCAAGCGGAGGGTGTCTATTGGGTTGCTGAAGTGCACCAACAAAAGACGCTTGCAAACATTCATGCAGAACAGTCTGAGAGTTTATTCAGCTTACTGGTGAGAGTAACTCGAGTGCGAGGAGACGAGAGGCACGTGTCTCAGCAGACTGTAGAAAGGCCTTGAGGTCCTGCGAGCTTAACATTTCTACGTTTCTAATATTTTTCTACTGAGTCTGAAGCTCATTCACACTGCTTTTATGTTCAAGGCTTTCCGCCAGTATGAGCAGTACCACATGCCGTTGAATACTATTTTATTCTCTCTGGTTTTCATTGCTTCGTCGAAGTGAGCACACACAACTGAGACAATCACACTGAAGACTCTCTTGTCTCTGCTAGCACACGGGCCTGAATGAACTGAATGCGACTTTTTGTTCCCCCGTCCAACTTTTACACTAAAAAAAAAAAATGGAGTCAGTTTGTCTTTATTGCAGCCGAGCTATAAATTTTCCTTACCGAAGCAGTCATTCTTCGCCTCTATTTTTCCCCTCTTCCAATTAATAGGAAACACATTAGTTGAAGGAGGGTCTTTGTTAGGGTGTGAGAGTCCATACATCACCTAAACTAGAGCACCCACCCCTCCTTTTCTCCCTCCTACCCTCTCCCTCCTAACACACACAAACAGGCACACGCACACTCCGACAGTCCCCATCTGCTCCCAATCATGGGTGCAGCCAGCGGTCAGGCACGTGCTAATACACTCACACGCGTAAACATACACTGCACAGGCACTCGAGCCATGAGATCAGCCCTGCAAACACACACATACACTTGAGCTGAACCCGGAGATTTGGTTGTAAACGTGCCCTCTGACACAGTGTTCTGAACATCTACTCAATAAAAGCGAAAGTAAACCTACTTTCAGAGGCAAACATGGACACAAACACACACGCACTTAAAGGGGCTTAATGACAGATAAACATAAGACCTGTGCTTCACTGATGACAGGGTATCATGGCAACGTGTTTTCCATGGTTACGCACTGTTTACCCCTACGGGGTACTCTCCTGTGATTGTTCAGTCAGAACACTTGAAGTACAACTCAGTCCACCCTCGCTCAAACACACATATCATTTCTTACCAGGATTTAATTTAGTACAAATTACTCTGTTATATTCTATTAGGATTAGTGATGTGATTTTGTTTAATAAAGTGATTTAAAAAAAAAAAAAAAAAAACTTCTTGCAATTCTCAGGTTTTATGTAAAAGTACATAATAAGATTATCGGCTCCTGAACAGGTTTTACTTTAGGTAAAAGCAATCTTTAAACTTAGTTTGAGCCATTACAACGCCTTGATTATTGACTTTTTCAGTCATGTGTTGTAGATGTTGGTGGGTTTGTGATGATTGTTCTTCATATGAACCAGTTCAACCAAGCCTTATTTGTTGAACAGATAGTCTCAAGCTCCTTTTACATTGGCGGATACCCCACGTTTAACACCCGAATCTAGCATGGCGCCTGACACAAGTCGAGTGTGTCGGGGGGGGGGGGCACCGTGAATAACTCGACTCTGAGGGTACACTTAATCACGGGTCAGGACCAATGTAAACAGAATTGACGCGGGGTGGTGGGTTGTGGGTGGGATTCGTTGATGACAAGACGATGATGTCTGCGAGCTTCTTATCCTCACAGCTGTGGATGTCATAAATCAGCATATTACAGAACCATGATCTGTAACTCGCTTCTAAAATAACAGATTGGCTGTGGAAGACATGAAACTCGGGTCATTAACAAACTTAAGAGCCTCAGAAAAAAGTTATTTATGTTCAACAAACACAAGAGCAGGAGTGGCAGGGGGAGACTGCTGGTCATATTTGTGCAACACAATTTTGCAGAAGCCGCTACACAAATCTCGTTGTTATTCAGTATGGACCCATCACCCGCTCCACCTCCTGCATCAGCCAGCTCTTCTGATGTTGCTGAAGCTAGCGAGACCGACCAAGCAGACAGCTGGCCGTCAAGTTACGTAGTTCCACTCGATAACGGCCCCTGACTCGTCTTCCCTCCCCTCAACTGGGCTTCAGTCACCAGGGATGCAATAACACGCCTTTCGTTTCCATTCATCATCCGTTTATCATCCAGGGATAGTAACGGTGTCTAATCCAAAGATGCCATAGATTTCTTTGGTGTACAGAGGAATATTCAGTGACATCAAGGTGTCCAGATCCTTTGACTACAAGCCCAAATCACTATCCCTCCACCTGTGAGCTTCACCGTTGGAATGAGGTGTTTGTGCTGATTTACTGCATTTTAGTTTTTGCTGAAAAAAATAAGTAAACAAACGGATATACTGTGCTTTGTTGTCAAACATTTCCACTCTGGTTTTCCAGAACATTCTTCCAGAAGTTTCAGATGTAATTTTGCAAAAATAGTTTGTGCTTATATGGATCTGGAGCCCTCATTCATCTGAAAACATGTGAGAGACCTCCCTTGACCGTCTGCAGTCAAAGCTGAATTCAGGATCACACACTGTCGCCACTTTCACGTTTCAACTGTTCGGCTTCCTGTAAAACTTGTCTCAACATCCCTTTTTGTACATGTAGGTGTGTGTGTGTTAGTGTGTGTGTGTGTGTGTATATGCATCATGTCTGGCTGTAGGAGTGGTCTGTGTGTCAATGCAAATGCATAGGAGGCACAGTGCCGCCCGCTCTGCTCTCTTACACCCATAATGAAGACAAAAGCGCATAGGGAGGCTCTCTTGCAGTTCCTTCTTCTCATTAAACCACTGATGCTGCTTCCTGTGCGTTCATCTTCAGACTGTTGATTAATAATGTTACTTGTTATTAATTACTATTTCCCTAATAGACATGAATGTTAAACTTTTTTTTCTTTGTGTGTTTTCTCCAGACTTTATTGACCAGCCCACCTAGGACCTCGCCCCCAGAGTTAGGGGAGGGTGGCTTCAAATCGTCTGTCATCTTGGCACTGTCACAAGGTGGGCTAACATCCTGTATGGTTGGCATGGTAACAGCTTGCTGGGTCCAGGTTGAGCAGTTTTTCCAGAGTCAGTTTCTTGTTGTTGCCACACTCTTGCAACATCCTCCTGACCTGCACACTAAAATGTAGAAAACAATGTGTGTTTCTGAGTCAAATGCTTTCTGGAGGTGTTGCATGTGTATTTGAGGTTTGGGTCTTGGAAAGTGGAATAGTTTCTGGAAAAGGAGTGGCGGTGGTAGTGTCGGTGGCATCGAGGGAAACAAAGAGGACTATTTTCAGGCAGTTCAGAAAATGAAGAGTGGGGAGACGGCAAGGAGACAAGAGCAGAAATCAAATTATTCTTTGCGCTCTATCTGCCACAGAGGCTGAAAGAGAGCATTAATCTTTTCCCCCGTCTGCAGGTGACGACACACACTCATGCGTGCACGCACACACACACTCACTTGCACAAATGTGGCTAGACTTATTCAAACCGCACTTTCTCTTTTGTTCACATACGTTCTCACGCAGATGGTTCTGCAGACGTGCCACCGGTGCACAGAAAGTGGGAGTGATCATGTGAGAAGTGAAGCCAGTTAGAGAGGGGGGGAGGGAGAGGGAGACCTGCTCATGACAGAGAAGATGCTGGTCCTAAAAACAGGAGGACTGGACATAGTGAGGATGAGCAGCTGGCAGGATTCTTCAAATACTGAGTTAAAGTGAGAAAGTAGAAATATTGTTAATTTCTTTGCAGGTGGCTGGTTTTTGTTTGAAATATTGGTGCAAAAGGTGCTTTTAAAAACTATATTTGTAAGAACATGTGAACATGATTACACTTTATTGAAGGAAAACTTGGGAAGTTCACTTTGGACATTTATTTTCAGTTTAGGTGCAGTTTTGTGATTTATCAGTTGTTACTTCAACTTAATCAACACTCCTAAGGCTTCTGTAGACTGAAAGTAGTAATTTATGTGTTTTTACTTGATTAACCTAAAATGACGCTGGTGTTCCCATAGTGCCTGGATAAATTCGGTTGGTCGGGAGGTGTATCTGACGTAAAAATGTGTGCCAAATCAATATGAGGAACATGATGATCTGCTGTGGGGACTCTGAAAAGGGAGAAGCTCAAAGAACTTTCTTTTGGTCTGAAAATGAGACTTGCTGATGTTAACATTTAAAGAAAGCACTCTTCACAGTTATTTGTGAAGCAATATCTACGAGTCTGGGGTCAGAACTAGTACTGAGTCCTGGTTAAACCAGTGGCAGCTCCCCAGGTCATTTTGGGGACCAGTTAGACTAAAGCAGCAGCTGCTCTGGTCATGCCACTGGTGTGAGTTTACATGACCGGATCAGGGCCGTGTGCCTCTGTTTTGTCAACAGAGATTATGAAAGAGCAGCAGGCGGGTAGGCGGAGGGAGGTGACAGCACAGCTATTTGCATCCCTCAGCCTGAGCACGTCTGCCCCTGCAACTCTGTCACCTTCCCTCTTCCCCCTCCTCCTCCCACTTCTTGCTCCTTTTTGTCAGCAACAGCCTCCCCAGACTTTACAGTCTTGTCGCCTGCGATAAAGAAAATGAAATGATGCATTTTCAAACGCACAGAAAGTTGGATGACAGATGATGCACAGTTTCATATGTATTTTTGCCATCTACCTTTCCCAAAGTGGCCTTTGGTGCCCTTTAGGCGTGTTTCATCTGGACTGAATCCAGTCTGGGCAGTCCCCAGATGTTAATGACCATGTTTGAACAGGACTAATCCTTCCTGCTTGCAGATGAAGTACACCGCAGATAAACAACAGATCAAGGTTGCGCTTGTTGCTCATTTTTTCCCGTTCACTCATCGTCAGCCCCCGGTAACATCTCTTTCCCACATATTCTTGTTTATTGCATTGTTTTTCTCATCTGCTGTGACTCACACTGCTGTGGGAGTTCTGTCGTCTCAACACCTTTTTTTTCTCTGTCTTCTGAAACCTCATTTTTGCTTTCAGTTTTTGAGCTGCTGTCATCCGTTTTGATTCTGCTCACTTAGAGACTATTAGTTTAGCTTATGGTTGATAAACTGAAGTCATGCTCATCGTTTTGCATTTATTGCACTCTGAAGAACAACAAAAACACATATTTCCAGATTCAGACTGAGAGGAGTGTCACTCCATATGAGCTGCGTTTATCATCATCGTACCTAGCAGTCTGGTGGAGAATATAGCTGTCGTATCGCTACAAGGATCCTGGATCCAGCTGGGACCTTTCTGGAGTTTGCATGTTCTTCCTGTGAATTCTCTCCAGCTTATTGGCTGATTGTTGACTTTAAATCGTCTTTAGGAGTGAATATGAGCACACATGCTTGGCTGGACTGACAACATGTGGGTAACTTTGGTCGTGCCATTTAATTAAAGAAAGAAAAGAATCCCCAACAGTCACTGAAATAACTTAAAACTAATCCACGACTGTCTATGCAAAAAAACCCTCCTTTTTTACAAAAAACAAAGAACATAGCTAATATTCAATATTTAACAATTATAACAGAAATGCTGTATACTTTTCAACAGAAGCTGTTCGATGATATCTTTGGAAAATGAAGTACCCAAACCTGTAAAAGTCTTCCCTGCCAATATTTTGTCTTCATTGTTTGAATAAAATACACTCATTTTAAGGAGCTGGTTTTGGGTTGTGAAAAGCTAAATGGTCCACTCCTATATATGTTGTTGCCGCAAACAACATAATTAGAGTGTTTCATACTTGCATGCTCCTAAATATAAACTGTATATGGCATCTATATATGACGTGCTTTTGTAAGAAGCATTCACAGTGTGCAAAATGAAATAATTTCGTATGTGTGGAGAGATTTCGATTAACACTTTGAAGAAAGGAAGAATCCTTAGTTTGAAAGATGTGGTCAGGGATTCCTCTCGTAGGTACCGGGAACTCATTTTGCAACATTCACAGAAATTTTCATTTTCCTTTTTCAAAAAGTGAAGTTGACTATAACTGACACTGGTGCAGTGAAAGGGAGATAAATACAACTTATTAGACAAAACGGGCTGAAAGAGCAGTTTGGGAAGTTTAGTGAGTCACTACAATTTTGTTTTATGGTGATGAGCCAAAACGCAGGAATCTGCAGTAAGCATAAAGTCACGACACCTTCTGAAGATGTCAGATCAGCCGTCAGTGTTACGTTTATTGGAGCTTCTGAGCAAATTTATTGACATCTTGGAGATTTTCTTCCTCCAGTTTTGTGTGGACTTCACAACAAACTGTTATTGATAATGTCACAAGACTCAGGTCACAGATTAAAGCGCTGGATCCTTAACAGCTAGTGTGGTGTCTTTATTTAATCATCGTGTTGTGTTATTTAACTCTGAGTGTTGAAGCCATATTTAATTGAAGTTTCTTCTGGCTTGTTTGGTAAATTTGCTAAGCAAGGAGACTTGCTGCTTCTCATCATCAACTCTCCAACTATATATGTTTTATCAGCTTTCTGAGACCCAGAGGCATGTGAAGCTGCAATTTTCCAACATAACTCTCAAACTTGGCCTTGCCTCTGTGGTTCTGTCAACGGATGTGTTTGGATGTCGTGTATACAGGGCTCACAGCAGGAGTCGGGACATAAGAACTTATTGGATTCACAGCTGTTGCCTTCTGAACAACATATGAACCTCGTGAAGGAACTGTTTTCTAACCCTGATCAATCCTGTTGAACTTCAGACCAATATTACCTGATCCCATAGTTTTGTTTTGTTTTTTTACCTTCACTGCCCGCTGTTGCACATGCCATTTACACAATGGCTCCATTGAGTTTGTCCCTTTCACCATTCTCCATTTACTGTGGTAAATAAGTTTACGATGAGGAGAATCATCCATATCTTAGACTCTGTACTTTTACAACAAAGTTAACGCTCGTCGATGCATCTTACATAGAGAGTGGTCTGGTCAGAAAATCTAAAAGCAGAGGACATCTTAAATGTAATGATTATATATTTCTCATACATTACAGCCACTGATTAACTGTCTGCGATGTGTATGTGTAACAAATGGATGTGACCAAAGGAAACAGAACTGTTGACAAGTGCTGTATACTTGCATGACACTGATACAACAGCATTAATCTGTGCTGTAAATCTCACAATGGGCCAACTTTTATTGAGAATTTTCAAAACTGTGATAAAATGGTGTTTGAAATTTCATACAGCTGTGGAAAATCATAGAGAAGTGTTGAAATTTGAAAAGATGTTTTCAGCCCTTGTATTTTCTAATAACCACTGCAAAAACTCATTTCTAAAAAAGTAAAACAAGCCCTGTTAGAAAATTAGAAGATGATTGTAGACTATTCTGCTAGTTTTAAAAATTCTAGTCAAGAAATCTTTTCTATACCCCTTGGCAAATATATTTTTACTTAAAATAAGACAGTTTAGAGTAGATTTATGGAATATTTGGCCTTTTCTAGAGAGGCTGTTTTAGCAGTGTAGAAAACTTGAGAAATCTATTACGTTCATATTTGTTTAAACCATTTTACTTCTATCCGTAGTGGCAACAAGAACCTTTTTGTAATGAGACACAGAAGGGGCAACTCAGAGAAAGATTTTACAGTTGTAAGCTTAGTTCAAGGCCAGTGATATCTAGAACGACTGACGTGTGCAGATCGAAGGGAGGTGCCACTTTGTTTCATTTACAGTTAGAGACTTGTATGTTACTTGAGGCTCGCCCAGCCAAACCCTGAAAACACCGACTCCCCACCACCCCTGGCACCAACCACACAAGAGATCCCAATCAAACTGGAGGTAATGTAACTAAACAGACAACAGGGACATCAGAAGTTACGACCGTGACAAGAGGATTTATTTACTTGATGAAAGTAAACCAGACAACACTGCAAATGGAGCAGATTCACAACAGCCACTTATTATTCATTAATGGCCTTAATTAAGGAATAATCTGGACTTAAAACAACTGACTATTAAATGTTTCTTTTATAGAAAAAATGCCTTGTATTGAAGCAGTTTTGAGAGAATGAAATATGTCAAATATATGAAAATTTAATTAATGTTGATTCTGGAGGAAGCTGATCTTTTTCAAAATAAGTTGCTATGTGTAGACAGGGTCCCTACAGAAGAAAAAAAGTAATTTTAATTTTGCAAGTGTAAAAGAGGACTGTTTGTACAGGCATCTCCTTGTGGTCGCTGCCATCTTGTTATAAATCCATACAAGTCAACTATCAAATGTTGCACAAACTACCATAGTAGATATCAAAGCTGCACAAATTAGTTTTTTTTTATGTGAAATTTGAATTCATTTTAAGCAATATTTGATTACTTTTAGAAGTTGTCATCTTGCTGACCAAATCTCGACTGGACCAGGATGACTGAGTCACAATGACAGAAGCGACTTAACTTTCATGCCTGGAGGGCAGGGGTCTTCAAGTCCTGTCCCACTTGTTTTAAATGCCTCCAAGCATTAGCACACCTGATTCAAATGAATCAGTCAACGTTAGCTTGTTACCAGGATCTGCACCAGTGTCGCAGTGTGTTGTAATGGAGAAGAAATTGTGGCAGGACCCAAACGCAGGAGATGAGGATGGCAGGAATGCAAAACAAAAATCCTTTAATTAAACCAAAAGAAGGGAGAAAGTGAAAGACAATGCAAGGTATACAAACAGGACTAATGAGACACAGGTGCAAACAATCGGGGCAGACAGGACCAAGGGAAGTCTAACTACCTAAACACAGGGACACAAACTTTCAAAATAAAACAGGAACTAACCAAAATCCAAACCCATAACACAGTGACCCATTCATTTGAAGCAGATGTGTTAGAGTGGGTAAGCATTTAAAACCTGCAGGACATCATCATCGAGGACTGAACTTGGAGAGGGACCATATAAGCTAAAACCTGCAAAAAAGGTCCTTTGTGCTGATTTAAAGATTCATACTTTTTGAAATATATTTTGATTTGAAGTTCACTTAGGTTTACAGTTCCTTATGGAAAGAGTTCATTTAATTGTTCCTCAATGCATCACTTGTTAGTAAGAGCCTGTTCTTCAGTTTTTTTTTTTGTGTTTTTTTTTGTTTTTTTTTTACTGATTCATTTTTACTTATGGAAGAAAAAAAGATCTCAACTCAGTCCGTGGTTCCATACCAGTGGGAGTGTCCCGCGTCATGTAAACGTCGCTGAGGCTGGGTTGCCAGGCTTCCACTTTATGTGCTGCGCTGTTTCCTTATGGCTTTTCAATTAAGTCATAAATTCTGCGGTTCCAGACTCCGGGGTCAACGGCAGGCTGGTGTCTTGTAGTAGCACTCAACTTTGAGCTTGCTAAGTACCAAAGCTGATGACACAGCAGCGTTGACCCGAGTGATCCTCCTGTCACAGCTGTGTAATGACCCAGAAAATATATGTGGGCCAGTGTGAAAGCAGCGACTGCGTGAAATCCCCCAGGTCAAGATCAGGGTTGAGAGCCAGGTCAACCTCAGCAGCAAGCAAAGTTCATAACTGTTCACCTGCATGAGAGCTCCCAGGTGTATACCTGAACAGATCGCATGAATGCACAGATGGCTACACTCCTAACGTTGTTTGTATTCGTTTTAAAGGGAATTTCTGCAATACCTACTAATAGAATTGATCTTGGTGAGTAATTGTAGGCAACAAAATTAAATACTAAAAAAAATAAAGAAATGTAATCTGTTCTATCCCAGGTAGTGGAACTAGATAGATAAAACTTTAATTGAACAAAAACACATCACATATCACACAAAGTGTCATTATTTGTTGAAGCAAAGTATAAGGAACAAAGTACACCTTTACTGTTTCTAGAGGAGGCTTAGGAGCAATCAGGTGCTGCTAATCAAATACACTTGATTAACTGATTGTCAGCAGGTGTGATCACCTCAGTTAAAGAAGCAGCTTTGGTAGTTTGCTCGTATGGAGCATTGAGGTATGCTTCCACAGAGGGTTTTAATTTTTAAAACAGTTTTTGAGGGTTACAGAGTACATAATTTTACTGTGACAAGAAGAAAACATTTAAGATATTTCCCTGTCTACTTCCCAGGCTTTTTTTAGACCTCAGTTAGCATTTTAAATGTTGAATTTCATAGCAGTAGGAGAACAAGTGCAGAAGCATCGCTCTTGTTCAGATGGTCTCCAGGAGAAAGCCTCTTCTCTCTAAAATTAATGCAGCAGAGCAGTTTAGGTTTGTAGAGTCACAGAAACCAAGCACAACATATTGGCACAGATGCCTCATACCAGCTGTCAAGCACGGCAGTGGAAGGGTGTTGGTTAGGGTTTGATAAGCACCTGGATCTGGGCACCTTCCAGTCATTACATCAAACATGAACTCCCCTTTCTGCAAAAGGTTTCAAGAGTCAAATGTGAGACCATCTATGTAGCAGCTAAGTCTGGGGCACACAACAGGGCGATGAGTCCAGGCACACCACCAAATTAACTGTAAAAACTTTTTTTTTTTAAATTAACAAATTAAGGTTTTCCAATGGCCTCTTGGAAGTCGAGACCTTGAAATAACTGAAATGTGGCAGTGGCTTCAAGAAAGCTGTGCATTAACAAATGTTTGCAATCCTCAGTCGACCGGAGCAATGTTGTAAAGAAATTTGGGCCAGAATCAGTCTCATCTCTTCTTAATCTCTTTGGCATCCCGCTGGTTGTGCCAGCGGGATGCCAAAGGAAAATGCATGGATGCCAAAAAAAATAATGCATGAAAATCAAAGTGCTTGGAATATGTAAAACTCCCCAAAAAAAGATGCTGTACAAACAAAACAAGTTTGTCTGGTATTTAATTCAGTCATATTAAGAAGCAACATCTTCACCCAAACCGGACCGTTTTTGGATCATCTATGACACAAATTCCCCTTGCTGATGCTGGAACCTTCTTGGGGGCATTTAGTACTTTCTGACGTTGTCTGACCATCTGTCGAAGGCTTGAAATTAAACGTTCGCCAGCTTTGAGTCGCCCCGCAACACTTAGCACTTCATAGTATTAGATCACAGGCGCTGTTAGTTCAAGCAAAGACAGTTGAGCTCCACCTGCATTTTACATGATTGACACCAGCTGCTTGATTGTTACTGCTGTTAATGACGGTGTACTACATTACTAGTACGTAGTGCTTTTCACAACCACCAGAATGGTGCAGTGATTTCCAGTGTAGCACGGATCAGTGTACCTCTCATGCTGTATCTCATTTTGAAATGAGTCACTACAGTGGAAGCGTGTTACAACGTGACCAGCTTCTGGTCATGCCGTAGCACAATCACTTTAACAGCCGCGTACTATGTACTAACCATGCTCACTGGGCAAGTACTTTTTGCATACTACGTCCTATGCACAGTACACAGTATGCAGTTGCAGAAACCATGATCTCAACCTCCAGCTCCTGAAAAGACACTGTTGGTATGGTTTTAAAGGTCCTGCGTGCAGTAACCAGGATTGTGGTCACTGCATGGATTCATTAAAAACGTGCCACTTCTTGTCCAATAAATGTGTACTATCAGTGGCAAATTCAGCCAAAAATATCCAGGTACAAGGAATCTATCTTAATGGTTTTTTTTCTTTTGGTCCCAGGTGACTAGCTTCATGCCCTTCTCTCCTTCCTCCTTAGTGCCTTCAATACTGCCATCACCCTCTCCCATTTCCCTCTTTGCGCTTCTCATGCCAGCTGCCCCCTGCTGCTGTATTGTACCCCACGCAGCCCCACTGCCTCCCTGCCACCAGGACCCACTGCCTCTAGCGTGTAATTGACTTTCTCCCTGTGCTGGAAAAGCGGGCGGCCCGCGCCAGGCTGGAGGTGACCTATTTCCCTGGGGCATTCAGCAGCCTTCTAATCAACTATTCTCTGGGGCAGCCTCATTCACTCTGCAATTAGAGCAGCTACCCCTTTGAGAACTCCATCAATAGGCAGGCGGGCGGGCGGTGGTTTGATCAGTGTAGGAGCAAAGTCTGAGTTTCACTCAGAGCACTTTGCTTTGGCTCGTCGAGTTTTGACTACTCTGACTTTGTGCCTCCCCCTCGTCGCTTCTCGCCTCCTCTGCTCCTCATCTTCCTCGTGGGAGGTTTCATCAGACAGTGGCACGAAGGGGTTTTGTCTAACGAAGAGCGGCAGACGGGGAGAGAGGCAAACTGGGGGATAAGTGAGAGAAGATGCAGGTAGACAGACAATGGCAGACAGTCTGATGGGAGGGACTTGAGGGGGGAGATTAATGGAGACATTTGAAAGAAACTCAAAAGAGGGAGGGATTGAGCAAGACTTTGAGAGTAGTCCATGCTTTTTGACTAAGATTTATATGTGTTCCCTGTTGTTGCTTGGCAAGAGACTGCACCATTGTTTGACTTCATACTGAGAATATGCAAGGAGGCAGACCTCATTGTGACACTGTCTCAATAAAAAAAAAGTATGACCTTGTTATTAAGCAGAACTGAAAAATATCTCGCTTCTAAACACAAACTGGACTCCTCTGATCCTAAACAAAGACTCCTGAAATGATGGTGTCTGATGATAAAATAACAGACTGGCACCTCTCCCCTGCCGCTGGCCTGATTTGCTATGCAGGAGGGGCAGTGCAGTGGTCAGAGGATAACCATGTAATCAATGGAATGAAAAAGCTTCTCCGGCTGTGAAGGTTAAGAGGGGTACCAAGGCTCTCAGCCCACTCTGTTCACCACACGTGCATTCAGAACACACTCCAGACAGTCTGCATGTTACACGTCCTCCTCTACTCCCTCCTCCTCTCACCTGTTCCCTGTCCCTCCTGTCTGTCTTTGACGTGCCTTTATCTCTTCCTCTCAGCTCACTACCTCCCACTTCCTCCACCTCTTTTCACTCTGATTACCCCTCCTCTGTTTCTTCTTCCTCTACAATTTCTCCGTATATCCTCTGTCCCTCACTATATTTGTGCATCTCTCTTCGCGTAAGTAGTTTCCTCTTGTCCCTCCCTCCATCCTCGTGTCCTCTCCCTCCCTCCTACCTTTCCCCAGTGTCAGCTGCTGTCACTGTGGCAAAAAAAATGGCCAATCAGCGCTCACTTCACAGCACTGGCTTCTCCCTCCCTCCCTTATACGTTTCGTTCCTTCCCTCTGTTCCCTTCTCTTCCTCCACCTCCTTTCATCCCCTCTGCCTCTCTTCCCTACAACCTTTATCAACTCACTTCCTGGAGACGAAATGTGATGCATTATGGGAGACAGACGGCTGTCTGACGGGGTTAGTTGTGCACCGGGGCTTATCATCAGAGACACTGCTAATCCAGAGTGTGTTTGAGTGTGTGTGTATGTGTGTACCAGATGAGCTGATGAACTCTCATGCACAAACACACAAACAAACAAAACCTCACATGCTTACTCTCATTCTCCAAATAGGAGGAGGAGGAGGAGGCCGACAAGACATGTTTATGTTCTGCAGCCTCTGCCAGGAGAATACAATTTGCATGATATAAGCATATTTCACCCTGCTGTGCGCTGCTTTACAGTCTGCTTCTGTGCAAGTCTTTTTTTTTGTGTTTGTTTTCCGAGTTCAAGAGGATGAACGTCTTCTTCCCTTCACAATTACCTCTATAATACCAGCTAAAAGGCTAAAATGGACTACATAATCCCTTTCTCTGCCTGGCTTATTTACACCTGCGTGTATGTCCCCCCCCTCAGGTGCTGATATGTGTACACGATGAGTGGACTGGGGGAAAACTCCATGGAGCCTCTGAGTTCAGAAAGCCGGAAACGCAAGCTGTCCACATGCGACACGCCGGGTCTGGGGTGAGTGGTGACATCATCACATGGCGGGGAAAAAGTTGGGGAAAGTGGGCTAATGGGTCACTTATTTCTCCAGTCAGGACCATGCAGCTGCAGAGGGGATGTCTGCTTTGATGAGTAAGAACTGGCCTGAGGGGGAAGTTTTTAGAAGAGGGAATTTCATTATTTCAAGAAAAAATATTTCTCCTCCTCCTTTCTTGTAAAATTTTAAATCTTAATGTCTCTATTGGCTCAAAAGATAAAAACTTAAATCATCAAATTTGTAGATGACACGTTACATTTAACTTTTTTTTTTTTTTTTTTTTACATGTTTTTTGTTTTTATTTTGTTTCCAATAATTTTAGTGTGAATAAAAAAGAAAAATAGCACCAAGGTTGAGCTCTTGGGTCATTTTTACAGTCCCACCCTTAAAGTGCTAGTCACTTTGCTAAATTAACTTTTATGTTTTTACGATCTCAGAATCATCTACTTATATCTGCTTGATCATATCACTTCATAAAAACATGAATTACTGCTGTCAAAGGTGCATAAAAGAAGAGTACTTCTCAAATGAGATGAAGAAGAGGAATGTGGCAGTATTTTCCGCTCAAAAGAAAAGAAGAAAAAGCCCTTTTTTTTAAAGCCAGTTAAAAATATTGGCTGATGTGGGCTTCATTTTTATGGAAGCACAATGCTTTTGCTTCAATAATATATGTTTTTTTTTAAATTTTTTCCTAATTTTTTTCTGAATTTTGATAACTTTTTTTTTCTTGTTAAATTTTTTCTTGTCTCGAATTAACCGAATAATTTTTGATGCCTGGAAGAACAAAATCTTTTCGTTCCCAGGAACAAAAACAAGTGTAACACAGACATCATAAATCATGGTATTGTAACTAAAATTGGACATTTACGCTTTAACTGTATCTGAAAACCTGGACAAAACTCTGCTATAATCTCAACCTCAAAACACAATAAAACTGAGACTTGTTGCTCCCATTTAATCAGGGTCTGAAGAAGAAACAAAGGCCAGTATTATTGAAAAATAACATTGATCCAGAAGAACAGAGCAGGAAATAACTTTTTGAAGGAGTTAAAATTTATGTGGTGAAGAAAACATTTATGTTACTGATTTAAAAACACTGAAAAAATGTTGTAAATTCAGAAAAACAGAACTTTTTTCACTTTCAAGTGAAAGCAATATATTTTCTCTTTTAGTCTTTTCTTTTTTTGCATGCTGTTTATTTTTAAGCACTTGTTGCTACACCATATCTGCTTGTGTTGGTCTGCTCCAAATAAACACGTTGCTTCATTTGCATGTTCTCATAGATTTGGTCGTTTCTTATTGTCACAAGTTCTTGGGAATAATTGGTTGACAGAAATGATTTGAAATGTGTACTAGATCTAACTTGATAAATAGATGTCAGTAAATGTTACACACTGTAATTTTATTAACTTGTTTGGAGCTATGACTTGACAACCGCTACGAAAGGTCAAGAAGGATTATTTCAAAGCTTTGTAAATAACCTGACGCCTCATACTTTGTTTCCACAATCATCTGGTGCTAATTCCTGTAAGCAGCTGCTCAGCTCTTTTAAACTTAAAAATCTTGCAAGAGAAGGTTATAAGAAGAGAGACACTCCAGTTTTTACTGTAATTAAGAGGTGGAAGTTTTTTTTTAAATCAGTTTAAATCTAAAATACTAAGAAATGTATCTGAGAGAGATGCTTTTCAGAAAAACGTTTATCTATGAATTACATTCAGGATGATTTATCAGGCTTTTATCTGATGGTGCATTTAAAGGTCATTAGAGAAATTCCTTTGCTGCAAAACTCAACATTAGTTATTTTCAAAAGAACATCGAAGTAATCCTGATGAGTTTTGGAACCCAAACCTGTGGACTGTGGATTAGAAACAGAACTTTATGACCACAATGAACAGAAGTATGTTTAAAAGAAAGGATGAAGAAGATCATGAAAACAGCAACTCTCCAACTGTAGAAGATCCAGACTGTAACACTGAGGATGATGCTGGCAGAAAAGCAATATAATATTCAGAAGTATGATTTCATTCATATCAAACTGTTTGAAAATTAAAGTTCTTATATTTAAATTACCATAAAATAGTCATTTATATTTAAAAGATTGATCTGTCCCCTGCCTCTTCCCTCTGTCATGCTGCACCTCTCCATTATTGTACAAAAGATGTAAAGAGAAGTTCTTGAGTGGGCTTTCTGCATTTTTCCACAGCCACTTTAATGTTCCTGTACACTGTGAGAGATGCATTTGGTTGCGACCTGCAGTGTATCCAACTAGAAGCTGACGCATGTCATGCAATGGACCTTTAAGCATTTGTCTAGATTGGTCATGCTTTAGGGCTTGCATTGCAGGTACTGGTAATAATTCATGTAGCAAATTCAGGAAGCAAATATTAGTCTATAGAGAAGCTGAAACTGGAAATAGGGAGGTTTATATAACATAATAGAGAGGTGCAACCTGAAGGTTTCCTGTGGCCCTTCTCTAAAACATTTAAAATCTGTGGATAGACCTCAAAGGGTAGTGCATTTAGTATATCACCAATAATCTTAAAGCAATTTTTTTTTAACAGAAACAATGGCCAAAAACCCATCAAACAAGAACTGAAAGACTCTGGGATGGTTAAAAGTACCCTTTTCAAGTTCTGATACTTACCAAAGAGGAAGGGCTGTCACCAAGTACTGATTATGTAGGGTGCCCAAACTTCTGCTTCCAATTCTTATGTTTAGTGATAGAAACCATGCACAAGATATGACATCTATATAACTGTGCTATATGAAATCAAGACATTGTTTCATTTGCTATTCACATGAAGAAATATGAGTTTTTCATGCCCAAACTTTTGCAGTCGGTTGTAGCTGGAGGGGTCACAATGCATTAGCTTGAGCCATAGATAACCCACCGACAGACCAAGGAAAATGGAGTAACATGAGTTTGGCTGTAATCATCTTGCAACATCTCCCACAGGTGTGAGAGGAAGCGACGGGAGCAGGAGAGCAAATACATCGAGGAGCTGGCGGAGCTGATCTCCGCCAACCTTAGCGACATCGACAGCTTCAACGTCAAACCAGACAAATGTGCCATCCTTAAAGAGACGGTGCGTCAGATCCGTCAGATCAAGGAGCAGGGTGAGTGAGTGGATGCCGCTGGGCCACTGAGGACTATTCCTGAGTGCACCACAAATCTGATGAACTTCTGCATCATTATTATCAAACATTATGATTTTATGTTTCTTTGGGGAAACAATTCAGAAGTGTAGAGGAGAAAAAGAGGTGGTTAAAAGAGCTAGGAGCTAGCGCACACACACACACAGACACAGACAGATGAACACACGTGCCTCCTCAGAGCCCAGGTGCAAGGACAAATCAGTCATTCATCTCCCTCGAAATTCACAGCTTAAACTGTTTATGTTTGGGTGGAAACATTGGAAATGCTTTGTGCACTTGTCATTCTCTCTCTCTCTGTCTCTCTCTCTCTCTCTCTCTCTTTCTCTCTCTGTCTCTCTCTCTGTGTGTGTGTGTGTGTATGTGTGTGTGTGTGTGTGTGATGTCCAGCACAGCTGTGTGCAGACCTCGCCAGCGGCTGTTTAACTGGATGCTTGCTGGTAGTCGAGTGCCCCTCCATTCTGCTGAGCTGCCATGTTAGTCCTGTTGCATCTGCCTTTGTCACAGTTGTGTTCAGCATGTTGTGGTCATTTCTGCAGAAAACACCTGAATAGGCTTCAGGGAGAACCATTGGCTTCGCAGATGCTCCGTCAGAGAACGTGGTGACATAGTTAAAGTCCTAGGATTTAGGCGTGTCAGTATGAATTTTGGAGATCAGTTAGGGACCCCGTGGTGAATTTTGTTCTTTGTTGTTGCTGCTCGGTTCAGTCAGCGTCTGCCACCTCGACAGGAAGGGGAAGAGGGTACAGCTGGCCCTGACTGGCTCCTGACATGTTGCCATAGTTACAGGAAGTGAAGACAGAAATGACACAGGCGCTTAGACTCATCTCTTGCCCTCTACCTGTTCCTCCTCTTCTTATTTCACTTTGAGCTGCTCTTACTGCCAGTCTTCATTTTTCTCTCTTCTCCATCAATCACTCCTGTTTATTTTTTTAAATCTTAGGATTTATGATATTCTGCTCTTGTTCCTCTTCTGCTTCCCTGTTTTCCCTGCTGTTTTCACCCCTCACTTTTCATCTGTTTTGCAGTAGAAGGTTTGCACCGAGCATCTTGAAATATTGTATGAACTGATGGAGTGCAGCCTCTCACATACTGTTTGTCTCAGTTTCCTTTTCCTCCCCCCTTGTCTTTCTGTCCTTACCTAACTTCATGTTGCCTTGTTGTAGGCAGTAATGGCCTTTTTTTCTTTGTGTGGGTATCCATATCCCTTGGGAGCTAATCAGATAGAATGATTCCTGTAACTGAACAGCCCCCGCCTCTTTCTCAGATAAAGCCCCGCATAAATACAACCACCAAGCCACTATCTGTTTTTCTCCCAGTATCGTCTCCATCTGCATCAGCCTTGGACTGCTCCGTCTCCCCCTTTTCTCTCACTGGATGCCTGTCCCTTTCTCGGTTTCGGCACATCCATTAATTCAGGTGCCTCAGCTCCTGCCCCTGCACCATTACAGCTTCAAGAGCCTCTCTTCTGGCTCTCTTTCCCTCTTTCTCAGCCCCAGCCTACCAGACAGTCCCTCACATTCTCACACTGAATATAAAGCATGAGGATGGCTGCTACCTGCTCCACATGTACCCAGCTCCTCACAGAAATCTGTCTTCTCACCTGTAGTTTTAAACCCCACTAACTCGAAAAAATAAAAATTAAGTGAAGGTTGAGAAACGCTGCCCCCTGCTGGTGCAGCCTGAGTATGGAAAATCTAGAAGTTTCTCCAAGTTTCAGGTATTGTGGTTCTCACCTTGTGTTTCTTCTTTCTTTCTTTTTTTTATTTTTTAGTACATTTTTTTGCAGGCTGCTGGATCTTAGGCACTGTTTGGGACTTATTTTCTGATGCCAGTTCTCTTATTTATCTCTCTTCCCTCTCTTTCAGGAAAAGCTTCATCCAGCGATGATGATGTTCAGAAGTCAGACGTGTCCTCAACTGGTCAGGGTGTCATCGACAAGGACCACCTGGGGCCGCTTCTGCTGCAGGTGAGTTTAAGCGTTCCCGTCCCGTCACCCAGAGGATGTGCGATCATGTTTTCATTGGTGATGCTTTCCTGTCGCCGCCTTCGCAGGCGCTGGACGGCTTCTTGTTTGTCGTGAACAGGGAGGGTAGCATTGTGTTCGTGTCGGACAACGTGACTCAGTACCTACAGTACAAACAGGAGGAGCTCATCAACACCAGTGTGTACAACATTCTTCATGAAGAAGACCGGGAGGAGTTTCACAAGAACCTGCCCAAGACCAACAGTGAGAAACAAACACACGTACACACGCATTCACTTAGAAATAAGCTGCACTTCGAGTCTGATGTAAACCCTGCTTGACATCCTCCAATGAGCTGAGGTGTAAAACAAACTTTGAGAGGCTACGACAACTCTGCGCACACTTCAACGTAAACTCTGTGATTTATTCATGCTCCTCCGCTCCACACTCCATCTCTTCTTCTAATGATGAGCTCCTGGGAAGCCTGCTGGAGTGCGTGAGAGCTATTCAGAAGCGCGGACACACCTTACAAAACACACACGTGCACAGGAGTACCCACCCACTCTGTGCAAAGCAGGCAAAGCGTAGCGCAGCTGTCAGTCACACTCAGTGGTCCAGACAGTGTAAAACAGGGCCGAGCTTTATTCAGATCCCACAGCAACCATCTGGAAAGTACGTACTGCAGAATGATGCACCCCCACACTTTCCTCTACTTAACTCAGCTTGTGTTTGCATGTGAGCTGTGCTTAAGTACAGTACTGGAGCAAATGTACTTATTTGCTCCCTCTACTCATTACTGCGTATATTACCCTGCATATGACAGTAATGCATTTTCGAGTGTGTGTATGCTGATAAGTATGTGTACGGAGCACTATTTATAAAGCTGATTAATTATGGATGTGTGTGCTCGGCTGAACCTGCTACTTGATTAACTCTGCAGTAATTTTCCTAAGCAGCGGCAGCTCCGACGCATCATTGACAACTTCTCTGTTATTCAGGCTTTTCCCGTGCATGCTCCGTCATTCATTCGCTCATTCTCTCTTGTAGCACTCATCTTTATCTGTTTTTTTTTCCTCTCCGCGCCTCTCTCAACTCTCTCCATCTCGGCTTCATTCATTCTTAATATGGCTGCCTACAAAGATGAATACTGTGTTTGTCTGTTCTCCAGCCTGTCTCCCTCCCTCCCTTCATTGTGTCTCGCTCTGCTGCTCTGCCCCTTCATTATCTTTTGGGCCCGTGAATGAAATGCGCTCTCGCTGCACATTCCTGTGGGATGATCGCTGACTATTTCAGCCGCAGTTTAAATGTGTGTGCACACACACGTAAGCATCCGAAAAGCCCCCATATATCTACAAAAGTGAACATAGGAAGTGAGTTTTGGTTGTGAAATGGTGCATTTTTGACCCCTCCGTTGACTAAACATGTCAGAGGGGAGACGTCAGTCCCAGTGACTGCTCTGCTCTGCTGTGTTGTTTTTTTTTTTTTTTTGTAGCAGAAAGACACCCAAGGCCTTGTTAGAACACCTTTCACTATCACTCTGGCTGTCCTCTCTACTTCCATCCTCCCTCCCTTCCTCCCACTCGACATGTTTTGCTCTCTGGGGCCCTGTCTTGTATCCTCCTTGCACCTGCCAGACAGAAACCTTTGGCCAACTCAAGGCTCAGATAAGGCTTCACATAGACCTTGGAAGACAGTTGGATGTCTGTCTGAAGTTTGCCTCCCCTTTTCTTCTCTCTGTGAAGGTGACCCCATCTAAAAGCGCCTGTGTGTGTGTGCCGTGATGAGGAGTCAGGGTCTAAATGAGGATAGATGACTGTGTGTCCCCAGTCTCTGCTCACTGCAGGGCAGACTGAGAAGGAAGGATATTGGAAATCGACACCTAGGCTACATTAATCCCATGGTCCATTTAGCCAGGGATACAAAGAAAAGAGGAGGCTTCTGCTTCTCTATTTTAGATGTTGCTGTGCGGTTCATTTGTTTTGTTTTTTAGTCCCGTGTTTGTGAGATGTGATGGGACGGGGTGTGAGCTGTTTATGCTGTTTGATTACAGGCTACGCATTCATAACTGCTTTAGTTTTCAGTCCCAGGAGCTTCACGTTCGCTCCTCTCTGCTTCCATGTACGACTTCCTTTTTATTTCTTTGGTTTTTTTCCCCCCGTCAAGTTAATGGAGTGTCGTGGGGAAGCGAGGCAACTCGACAGAAGAGTCACACCTTCACTTGCCGGATGCTGGTCAAATTTGGCCACGCCCACAGCCCGATGGAGGAGGGGCCAGGAGGACTGCGCTACGAGACCATGCAGTGTTTTGCTCTCACTCAACCCAAGGCCATGATTGAGGAGGGAGAAGGTAGGGGGAGCCAACGATATTCATACGGAGGTCCCTGCAATCGAAAATGTGGTTTAATTCAGTTTGTTTGGTCATCAGTCTGATTTTTATGAACTTCATTGTAAAACACATGTTGGCATGTTGATTTAGGAAGTCACGTGCACATAGACTGAAAATTTTAGACTGAACACATCTTGCCCAGTCACTGAACACTTTAATTAAATAAGAGTGACATCTTCATCAATCCATAGGTTCTTTTCATATTTTTCTTCAACAAACACTAGATGAAAACATTTTTTGCAGACATATCAAATATAATCTCATATTCTATGTAGTGTTGTTATGACATGACTTTTAAAAGAAAATGGACAATATAAAAAAATAGAGATGATTCAATTTTCACATGTTTGGTTAAAACAAAATATTGAAAGTATGAAAATGTTTTTAATTTGCCATTATTAGAAATGTCCCTTCGAGACACACATATTGGTAAAAAAAAAGCCACCCTTCACCATCGTATAGGCATATTTTTGAACTTCTAGTAGAATGAGCCCGTTTCTCTGTTGTAGTGCCCATGATCACATATCAGTCCATCTTAAATAAGCCTGGGTTCAAAGAAGACAACTATATTTCAGTAGTTAATTTATGAACATTATATTGTCCACATATATCCAGTATTGTTCTCATTCAGTCCAATCTAGGTTCTGAAAGGTCTGAAAGAAGTTTCTTGTTCTGTGGGTCACACAAAAACAAGCTTGATTTGTGCTACCAGGGGGACATTGTCATTCAGTATTACTATGTTCATAAAGTTTTCTCCAGATTCTCTTTGTCATCTTTATTTTTTTTTTTAAATCTTTAAATGATAAAGTGTTGCGTAATTTGACCAAAGTCTTTTTTTGATTTGTGAGCATCACTTCTAAGAGGCCTAAGCTTGCTTGAATGCTCTTTTTATACCCTCTAATTTCTCTTTTTCAGATAACTTAATTAGTTGTCAAACGTTCCACCAGATTGTGCAACTTACTGCTTGTATTAAATTCATAATGATAAATAACATCCCCAGACGTTTGCTTCCAGGCATGTGCCCTGCAAATGTTGAACATCTTTAAAGGAAAAGCCTTTTCCTAAAATCATGTCATGTCTTTTTCAGAGAATTGAGTGGAACCTAGAAAATCAGCTTTAATATTCTGTAAATATGAACTATCAGTGACCTTTCCACCTGCAGACCTTCAGTCCTGTATGATCTGCGTGGCCCGTCGAGTCACAGCCATGGAGAGAACGGAGAGTTTCAACACTCGTCATGAGCTTTCAGGTGAGGCGCGACACGCTCACCAAAAAACAGAATCACAAACGTGGTGGTGTTTTTTTTCCTTATGTATAAATGGACTTGGGTCTTCCCTCTCACTCCTCCTTGTCTCCTCCCTCCTTTTGTCCATCATTGTCTTTTTTTTGACAGGTAAACTGATCCAGATTGACCAGAACTCTCTGCGAGCGTCAATGCGTCCGGGGTGGGAGGATTTGTTGAGGCGCTGCATTCAGATGTTCCTTCAGCACAGTGACGGGCAGCCCTGGTCGCACAAGCGCCACTACCACGAGGGTGGGTCTCTGAAAACTCACATCTGGAATCAGAAACTGCAGGGTTTTAAGGACCTTGAAGCAAATACATGCCACTGTGGCATTTTTCAACTTTGCAAACTGTTTGTATTCTGTCTAGAAACGTTTCATTTTTTGACATTTGCTTTTAGGTTGGTGTCTCTTTCTTCCTTTCCAGACAACACCTTTGTTGTTACAGTGAAACTGGATATGTTTCCACATAAATATACCTCATGTCAATCACAGAGTCCATCATGAGATGAAGGAAAAGATTAACGATCTTTCTTCTCAGTTCTTTGGTTCAGGATGTTTAGTTTTATCTTCCTGTGCAGCCTTTCTCCAGGGTCACGCCGAGACGCCCCTGTACCGCTTCTCTCTGTCTGACGGCACTCCAGTCACCGCCCAGACCAAAAGCAAACTGTACCGTAACCCCATGACCAACGAGCCACAAGGTTTCATCTCCACTCATCTCCTTCAGAGGTCAGAGACTGACAGTAACACATATAGTTCATACATAGCAAAGTATGTGTCATTTATTGCTCTGATGTGAAAAAGCATTTCCACTATTTGTGTAAGGCAGCCAAAGAATCCAAGCCCAATAAAGAGCTGAAATAGAGACTGAAGTAGTTTTTATTCATGTCCTGTGGACAATAAGGAGGAGACTTAATGCAGGAGCTGGTACTTCAGTGGCATTGATCCTGAGCCTGCACAGCCTGAGAGAGATAATTGTGAAAGACACAGTATTTTCAAGGTCTTTGCAATTCTGTCATACCATGTGCTAGTATTCTTTTTCCTTCCACGCAGGGAACCGAATGGTTACCGCTCAGCACCAGCTGGTAACATGATGTCCAACAATATGCGGCAACAAGGCATGAGCAGTAGCAACCCAAATGCCCAAATGACTGTGAACCCAGGCGGGGGGATGGGTATGGGAGGCATGAGCGGCATGAACAGGGGTTTTGGCATGAGCGAACAAGGCCACATGGGTCCGATGGGAGGCGGCTCCATGTACGGAGGGAATGGTGCAGGAGGAGGCGGCGGTGGAGGCATGGGGAACCGCATGATGCAGATGAATGCGATGGGACAGATGAATCAGGTGGGGCACATGAATCATCCAGGCCAAGGCATGCAGCCGCACCCACAGCAGCCCCCGTTTCAGAGCACTGGTGGGTTTGGGCTCAGTGGCATGAACAGCCCATCGGGGAGCCCCAGAATGGTTGGCCCTCAGCAGGGACTCCTGATGTCACCCCGCAACCGAGGGAGCCCCAAGATGGGTCCCAACCAGTTCTCCCCTGGAGGTAAGTCTGTGAATGGCTAGTAAGGCAGTAATTTAGCATTATTAGTTGGTCTTATTATGCGTTTTTTTCTCTGTTGCAGGCATTCACTCACCTATGAGTGGCATTGGCAGTGGTGGAGGAAGTGGGAGCACCACTACATTCTCTAGCAGCTCTCTTAATGCGCTACAAGCTATCAGTGAAGGAGTAGGGAGCTCACTTCCCTCCACTCTAACATCCCCCTCAGCAGCCCACAAACCGGACAGCTCTCCCAGCATCCACTCCTCCTCTTCTTCTCAACCGAGCCAACAGGCCAAACCGGGCCAAGATGGTTCCAAAAGTCCAGCAGGAGGCCTAGGGCCTGGACCCAGTGACCATCACCTCTCAACCCACCATCACCACCATCATCAGCATCCTCAGGCTGAGAGCTCTGGAGACCGACCTGACAGCCAGGGACCAACAGCAACGAAAGAGCCTGGAGAGGGAAGCAATGAGACCGGGATGGCAAACTCCGAATCCCAGCGCAGGGTGCCTGACAGTAAGGGTCATAAGAAGTTGCTGCAGTTGCTGACTTCTCCAACTGAGGAGCTGGGATTAGGTGGCAGTGGACCAACGGGACCTTCTTTACCACCCCCACCAAACAGCAGTAACGCACCTGTGGGCTCTGACAGCAAGGACACTTCTGGAGGCATGACCAGCCCCTCATCAACTGGAGTGTCCTCGTCATCTTCAGCCGGTACCAGTTCGGGTCAGGCAGCTGGGCAAAGCAGTGCAACAGCCTCAATCTCATCAGCACACTACACAGGCTCACTGCAAGAGAAACACAAGATACTCCATAAGCTCCTTCAAAACGGCAACACTCCAGATGAAGTAGCTAAGATCACAGCTGAGGCAACAGGAAAAGTGTCTCTTGGAGGCCAGGAAGGGGGTGAGGCTGGAACAGGAGGTTCAGGGACCGCATCGGGCTCTGGGCTGACAACAGACCCCAAACAAGAGCAACATAGCCCCAAGAAAGAGAAGACCCATGCTCTCCTCCATTACCTCCTCAACAAGGATGATTCCAAAGAGGCTGTGGATGTCAAGCCTAAACTTGAAGAATTAGAGGGCAAAGCTCCAGGGGCTGCTGGCGGCCCTACATCTGACCATTCTGAGAGCAAGATCAAGTCAGAACCACCTGATGATGTAAGACTGTGCCAGAAGATAGAATTCAATTACTAGTTTGCACTGGATGGATGTGACTTTCCATGAATGTTTATATAATGAATAATTCCTGTTGTTTTTGATGTTCAGTTACACAACCTGGAGTCTATACTGGGAGATCTGAGGAGTTCGAGCTCGGACTTTTACCCCGATCAGACTGGAGGTGGAGGGGCTAACAGAGCAGGAAACAAGCCACAGGGTTGCCTTGACGACAGCCTGCAGGGTAGGTGATTCAAGAATGACAAGCTATGAGAAGTGACGGTTACATGCAGGGCAGGTGTTTTAAGATCACATGTGATGATATTAAAGTAAAATGTCACTGAAACTGCAGCCAGCATTTCAGAATACTGTCGCTGTGGGTTTTTTTCACTTCAACTGAGCATTCGGTTGTCCTCAACATTCTCCTTAACTTAGTGTTTTTGAAGCTTTAGTGAAGTTTGTTCCTCCTTCAGCAGCAAAAAGAAAAACCTTTGATTCAAAGAGAATAAAAAAATAAAAAGTTAGGACTGCATTTTGAAGGGACATACATTAAAGCAGTTTTTCAAACGTTTTATAGCAGTTTCTTGAGGTCTTAGTGAAATCTCTGTGACATACTGTGGCCCCACAGGTAAACAGTACAGATACACCCTGTTAAACCTATAAATCTGTGTTCACAGCAGTCAGGTTACAGAGTTGGAGAACATTTTCACTAAACAGCCTCAAAAAATTATGTCACAGGATTATGTCAAGTTTGAAGTCACCTTAAACATCAAATACACAGAAGTAATGTTTCATTTCATAGTATGTGCCAGTTAGTAACTTTCTCTAATAATAACCATAAGTATTGTTAGAAAAATCTAAGACTTGATTGTAGATGCAAAGTGAGGTCCAGGAAAGTGACAAGTGTTGAAGTGACATCCATGTGAATCCAAAGATGTTGCTTTTTACAGCAAGCCCTTAGTTTCCAAAGGTGTCATACATTTTGGACGCAGGTGAACATATAGTTTTATGACTGATCCCCCTTTAAAATTTAAATATGCAAAGGGCATGAAAGTATATTATAAAACAACTTAAAAAATTGCAATACTGAGAAGCCAGAAGTGGATCCCTTTCCCCCCTGGGTGCATTTCAAAAAGTAGGCAAACAATTTTATTATTACACAGACACAAATATATGTATGTATGTATGTGAGAGTGTGTGTGTGTGTGTGTGTGTGTGTGTGTGTGTGTGTGTGTGTGTGTATATATATATATATATATATATATATAT
>JAOWBL010000022.1:12829669-12851989 GCA_028564865.1 Zenarchopterus dispar
AGGGGCTGCTCCTGCTGTTGGTGGAAGGTTGCTCAGCAACCACCCGAGAGAAATCGCAGTTGGAGGTTGTGTGTGTGCGTGTGTGTGTGTGTGTTTCAGTGTGAGTGGAGTTGGGAATGTTGAATGCAGAATGCTGACTTGCCGTTTTAACTCCCTTTTATACATGTTAGAAAGAACACACACAATGCAAAATGCTGGCAGCAGGGTGACAGTTATAGCTATTGTGCATGTTGTGTGTAAATGTGTGTGTGATAGTTCCACTGAACTATGATATAAAAGAGCATTTGTGTGCACATGTGATTTTAAAATATACTGCTAGAACGACACTGAATGTTAACAAGCCTTTGCTTTATAAGGAATATCAACACACTAATTAATTTCAAAATAATCAGTAGCAACCCGTTTCTTTTACAGGGTCAGTCTTGTTTACTTCTACGGTAGACATTTATTTTACATGCACAAATTATTTCAGGACAAGGTAAAACTGCCATTTATAGCAACAAATCCAAACAATTAAAGGTTTCATGAAAGCAAAACGTAATTTTCTGTTACACTTTCAAACAGTACTTACTTACTTACACATACGCCCATGGCATCCATTTTACACTACAAAGCTTTTTCCAGCTGAAGCTGTTCTTTCTGTAGAGCCATTATAGGGGTATGGCGGTCCATTTGATTGTGAATGGGAGGCATCAGAGGGGAGATGGACTTGAGAGAGATGCTGGACTGGTTGAGTGCGTCATTGAACCCCAGGAGCAAAACAAGGACCTCCTTAGCATTTCAAAGCATTCACAAACACCATGTGCAACTGGAACACGAGGGTGTAATTCAGCAGGATTTCATTTGAGTCTGTTTTACATATCATAATGATGTGCAAATGTGGAAGTGAATACTGCATCACTGAGAAGGGGCTGCAATATGCACAAATTTAAAATGTAGCTTTCTCCTTAATTGGAAATGGGGTTTCTTAAACTTGAAAATATAAAAACATGAAGATTAAAATGTACACGTCTTTAGTTATGGATTTTACCCCTACCCCATGTTGATGACATTGATTGTACAATGAACCTTGGATCACAGACACTTGTGTTATTTTGTATATTATAGTATATTTTGGACCTTTGAAATTTTATCTATCTACATTCTTTCCCTTTGTCCGCAACACTCTCAGGTCAGATTTAACTACTGTCTAGATGCAAGTGTGTTTTATTCAGCATCCTTTCATGCATGTGTCTTCAGTTGTTCTCTTGTTTGTGGCCCTGTTTGGCTCTCATGGCATTCTGCGTGACTGTGGACAGTGATGATCCAGTCATGCTGGCAGTCTCTATGATCTCGATGTCCTTACAGGTCAAACAGGCCACCAGCTTTTGGCGAGAGGCGCTTCGTGCAAAGAAGAACTCGTGCAACATACCAGCTAGTAAAGCACCGAACACTGGGCCAATCCAATATACCTGTAGGTGAGTGACACACAAACATCTTACCAATTGAATGATCTAAGACAGATACACAACACTGCACATAAAGGAAATGTAAGATGTAAACTACAGCCTCAAATCAGAACAAGTTGGAATTCTTTGGAAAATGCTAATTTCTTTTTCTTCTTTCATCTTTTTCCTTCATGGGTCACTATAGCAGATCACCTGTTTCCATCTTACCCTTTCTTCCACATCTTTCTCTGTCACATTAACCAACTTCATATCCTCTTTAACACAACCAGAAATATTCTCTTTGGTGTTCCCCATTTTCTCCTGCCTGGCAGCTCTATCTTCAGCTTACCTCCACCGCTGTATCCACTGTTCTTCCTCTTTATGTGTCCAAACCTTGTCAGTCTACCCTCCCTTATTTTATCTCAAAATGTTTAACCCCTGATGATTTTATCCATCCTAATGACTCCCAAAGAAAATCTTAACATCTTTAACTCATTCACTTCCAGTTCTGCTGCTTGTCACGTGGTTTGTGCTGCTGTCTGTAAGCCATAGAAAAGTTAGGGTCTTATAAAACCTTTATTTTTAATCTAATCAGAGATAACTCCAGACACTCGTCTCCACCCAATCCACCCTGCATGCATTCTCTTCTTCACATTTTTTGGACTCACCGATACAAAGCAATGGGGAGTATTGCTTTGTATCAGTGAGTCCAAGAATTTAAATTCCTCTATTTTCTTTATCTCAACTCCTTGAATCCTCCCTGGTCAATATGTCCTCTCCAGATTTTCTTCTATCTCCTTCCTACTCTCACTGCAGATCATTATATTGTATGGACTCTCCTCTCTAATCTCATCTGTCAAACTATTCTTCAACAGGGCTGATCTCTGATGCAGTCCTACTTCCACTTGAAATCCTCCTCTTATGCCTACTACTGCCATGCTGCCCTCATACATGTCTTGCATCATGCTAACATACTTTTATGGCACTTCAGACTTGTTCATACAATACCCCAATTCTTCTTCACTCTGCAGTCTGTTGTGTACTTTCCATAAATGGAAACACAGTGCAAGTCCTTCTGACTTTCTCTCTTCTTTCTTCATTAACTTTCTCAAAACAAATAGTGCATCTGTAGTGCTCTTTATTAGCATAAAACCATACTGATAGTTACCACTTTTCTTGACCTAGCTTCCACTATTCTTTACCAGATCTTCATTGTGTGGCTCATGAGCTTTATAATACTGTAGTTATTACAGTTCTGGTTATCACCCTTTTTGAAAACAGAATAAAATGAAATAGCTTGGTGATTCTTAGATATTTTTTTTTTGTGGGGGGTATTTTTTTTCCCCTGTAGACAGTGTGAATACAAAATATCTAATGTTTTGTCTAATCACCTTCATTTTATTTGGTAATGAACATCTGTTCCTACATTGAAGGCCCACAACACAATCCCCAAAAATTGTGACAGGTGCAATTTAGTAAAACATTGTCAAGCACTATAATACAGAGCTAACTTCACAAATGCCACTCAGCACTTCATATGTGCAAATATGAAGCCTTCTCATGAAGCAAAATGGACATCTCTGGGTTTGGAGCCAGTTAGAATATATTATTATACACTTAAATGTGCATTGTGGTCAGGCATTTAATTTTTTTTTCAGGTGCCACTCTGTGCTCCAGATCAAAGCACAAAAGGATTATTCCCACTGTTACCTCCGACAGGTCCAAGTGCCAGGATGTATAATGGTATGGACTCCAAGTGTCCTTCGCAAAGGTCATTTACGGTTCTGTGATGGCATTAAGGCCGAAATGTGTGCTGAGATCATAATGCAACATATGTTGCCTTCAAGGAGACATCTTTTCCAGTCACCTTCATGAATTTTTCAACAATATAATACAAGAAATAAAAGAAAAAAGAAATAAACATTCTGCCAACATTACAATGGCATAGCTGATGGAGGAAATGATACAAGTACTGAGCCTGTCTGCCAGCAGTGCTGACTTATTCCCAAAAGAAAACATTTGGAGAATTTTGAAATGAAAATGGTTACAAGAATGGCCATCTACTGCTTCACACCTTAGCTATGTTTCCAGGAAGAATGGGATAAAATAATACCACTCAAACTCCTTACTGCTTGGTATTGTGCAGGAACACATTTTAAGTATTGCACAGAAGAAAAGGCATTACAAATTGATAAATGCTTTAATGTCCAAACTCTTTTTCTGAATGTGTTGTAAGCCTGAAATGCAGAAAGGAATGTATGTTAGCAAATTAAATTGAGATGATGGGACAAAACATGAAAAATCTCATATTCATACTATCTAAAATGAAATAAAATACAATAAATATTTTAATCCAATGCAACCATTTTTATTTTTATTTTTGTCCTAAATTGTTGTAATTTGGGATTGTATTTTAAACACTGTAGCGCAGTATATCCTGGATGTTTCCATTCCTTCTGCAGTGTTGCTTGGACTGTCAGAATGAAACATTTGTCAAAGATTTTCTCACCCAGTGGTTTTCCCAGAACCCAGTGATGATGGCTGGACCCAGAGAGCGTGCTGGGTTCATACTGGCACCAGAGAACCGCCCCTAGTGTAGAGACAGAAACTTATAGAAAACTTTTTGAACTTAATTGTTAGGTATACTTCGTGTAAATGCAGAAAACAATAAGTAAAAAGAAAGTTTGAGCTAAAATTCCATCTCATTTATTCTTTCCTTTGTATCACCTGCTTTGGCTTCAGCACATCTGTTTGGATCAACTGTTTCAGGGACGTGTAAGAAACTGTAGTGTAGATAGATAAAACACAAATCTGGCTGGGCTCCAGTTTGGTGCAATCTGGAACCTTCAACAAGGCTGCTATGACTCTGCTTTTCATGTCTACTAAATAAAACATGAGAGTAAGTAGGGATACAGTCATTTTGCTCCTTTTGTTTCCCAGTACCCCAGGATAAATATTTTTAGTTTACATCTTCATCATGCTTTTGTAACTTTTTTTCTTCTTTTTTTCCTCACAAAAAAAATTAGTGCAGTAAAATCCATAAGATACAAAATGTATAAATAGCTGGGTGACTAACGTGCAGTGTAAAGGTGCTTTGAGTTGTCAGTGAGACTAAAAAAGTTAAAATACTTAAAAACACAAAACTTCATAACAATGTCTCAAACACTGGTCACAACTCTTGTGATTCTACAACTACGACATTAAATAAAGACTATTTATTTAACAATCTGAAATTATTCTATCATACACACACACAAAAATAATAGTAATTGAATACTACTACAAAAACACAATTATTGTTCAAGTTTTTATCTTTGGATTGTCAAACTAAAGTTATTAAAGAGTTGTTTTTGTTTTTTTTAAAAAAGCTGATTTAGATATTTTAGGTGTAATATATACACATTATTATGAAAGATTCAAATGTCAAAATGTCAACATTTTCAGTTTTAACTCTTTAGTCATCACTGTTGTTATCAGTTTAGATGGTAAAAATGTCTTCTTTGCAGTGTTTTTTGTCGGCCCTGCTTTTCTCACCCCTATTAGGACTCCAGCACTGTGTGCAAATCCGATGGCCAGGTTTCCTGGTTCGATGCTCTCCCTCCGTCGTTGATCCTCCGCTGAGAAGACAGTGAAGACCATCTGGAAGGTGCACAAAACCTCAATGCCCAGAGCCTGGGCTGCATTCATCTCTATGGGCACCTGATGCCCCGCAGAGATGAGGAAAAGGTTCACCAAGCACACACACACACACCAAAATACAAAATAAATAACACCAAAACAGAAATGTTCAGAAAATGATTTTTCTCATATGCTTAGACGTAAATCACAAATATTTTGACCACGGACCCTGTTAACAAAGTGGTCTGCAGTGGTTTTGACAGGCAGGGCCAGGTAGAGGGCCCAAGATCCCAAACAGGCTCCCAAACACTGAGCAGCGATATAAACCAGGGCTTGGAGAACATCAAGCTTCCGCGTGGCCAAGAAAGACAGAGTCAGAGCAGGGTTCACCTGATCAGTGAAACAAACACATGTTAAAAAGAAGTCATGTTTCTTTTTTTTTCTTTTACTTACGGCTTTATGTCAGTACATATAAGCTCTTTTTTCTCTGCTAATTTACTGACCACCTGACTTTTCTGACCACTGTATTTATAAGCTCACAATATGACTTCATGTTTAATCACAAAATTGTGTTTTTGTGAAGTTCAGTAGATATTGGTGATAAAAGAAATCATTTGCAGGAACATTTCAACGTATTACCCATTAGATCTATTCACATGTAATTGAACTGAAGTTCATGTGGTTTTATCACATAAATTTAACAATCTGAGAACTTTTTCAACTTTTTCCATTAGGTGTAAATCACTCAGGGTAGAGGTGGAGAGTTTAACTACAGGACATTCACCTGTGTTCCACTGATTTCTCCAAAGCAGTGGCATAGTGCAACAATCACCACACCCACAGCCACTGCTGGGTACAATGGTCCCACGGAGGCCTCCCCAGGACCTGGAACAGAGGCACCCAGCACGGCGCTCACTAACAGTAGGGTGCCGAGCAGCTCTGCCAATATGGCGCTCCAGAACTGCCGACTACGGAGCTCCTCAAAAAAAAAAAAGAAAAAAAAAGAGAATCTGTCATTTACTCCATACATTTTTTTTGAAGGTAAGGTCAAACAAGTAAGAAATATTAATTTTAATCTCAGAGACTGATGAAGATGTGAAACTCCAGTTTCAGTCATTTTCCTACACTTACACGGCTCATGTTAAGTGGGACATCTGCTAATCGTAATATTGGCATGCTAACTTGTGAAAACCAAAATGAGAATATTTTTACATGTATATAACTAGATTAATATTGTAACAATCGCTGCATGTATCCTAGCATACTAACACTAGCATTTTAATTTCACAACAGTCCTGAGTCAAAGGATGCCTCCCATTTGTACTTGTTAGCTGGAATTTCCCAGTTGGAAGCTTCAACTGTAACAAAGTCTGTAAAGTCAGTATTCCAACTCAGGAGAAACCTAATGAACTCTGACTTCACAATGCAACATGGCTGCTACTACTATCAACAAAGTTGATAGTTGGATCCTCTCACTTCAAATTAAGATAATTTACAAGAGATCTGGAACAAGATTAGGTGTACAAAGAGAAGCGTCTCCCAGAGGCTGAGGCTTTGAGAAACAAAGATGAGGAAGGGTTCGTCACTGTGTGAAAGACAACGACAGAAAAAAAAGAAATCATCTGGAGCTTTCATCATATGTGGATTATCATATCTTTAAAAGAGTCACAGAATCTAGAAATGAAAGGACAAGGCTGAAAACCAATACAGACTTGTTCTGATCTTCAGCCTCTCAGTAAGTGCTGACAACAGACTTGAGTATTTTGAAGAAGTATTTAAATGAGCTCAAGAAGACCTTTTAAAGACATTGTCACATTTTCACAGCATCCACTTTGGAAATGAAATGTATATATAAATGCAAACCAGAAATACTGCTACTTCTGCTCTGGGTTCATTTTTACAGGCGCCCTGTAATTTGACAAATTAACTTTTTACATTCATTTTAAAAACCGGAAACACTACGCTGTGCTTGCTAAGAAAAAGACAATTGCACCAAAAGTAAGCATTTTTCATGAATAATAAAGTAATTTTGAACCGAATTTGCATTATTGCCGAAAGATATATGCATGTTTTTAGCACCATTCTCTAAAACAAAAAGTTAACATCATCCAGATGTTAACTTTTTCAGTGAAGATTTTACTGATTTCAGCAAAACAATTCTGAACCAGATTCTGCATCCGTAACACCAGCACGACGCTGCAGAAAAAGGGTCCCGACATTAAACTACCTTACATTCAGTCCAAACCACTAAAAACATTTGATGCTTGATAACACAAAGAGTAAATGAGTGTGATGAGCAGCTGCTATTCATCTAGTAAAAACTGGCAAATATTTAATTTTCGAAACTACAGCACAGAAAACCCCCAAATGATGTACATTTCACAAGTTCACAGTTTGTTGTTGTTGTTTTTTAAACAACAGACAAATATAAAGGCTTTGTTTGTTTCAATATTGTCAACAAATACTAGGTACATTTTTAAATGTACATAAATCATGAATTATAATTATTTAAATAACAAAGCACTTAAGGATGCTCACCTCACGCCATGTCATTTTGAATCCAGTTAGCTGTCCTCAGGCTGGCTGTTTTTCACTCAGTCTGTCAGTACATCCGTGTGTCCTTCTGTCTGTGTGTAGCTGCTGGGGTCTGAAGGCTTCAGGGTCTCATTAACTTGTAGGGTCTGAGAGGTTGTTTGATGAGCCCATCCTCCTCCCTCTCAGCCTCCCTCCTCACCCGCTCCTTCTCCCTGCTCTCCAGGCTCTATTAAGTCTCCCTGTGAACACTCAGAGCAAAGACGACCCTTCATGGTTGTACATGTAACATCATGTCCTCCTGATCACCTCCAACATATTTATCAACAGTCAGTAAAAATCAAGGAGCCATGCTCTTATGTTGTCTTGCACAATATTTGGATAAATTCAATTCATGGCCAGTTGAAATGAGCGGAGTAAGGACGTAAAAATATATGAATGGGTTTTGAATGTGAAAACATTGTGAGAAAGAATGGAAATAATTTGACAACAGCACTGCTACTATGGTTCGACAATTACACAAATGCCAGAAATAATTCAAATATAAATGAGTCTGGTCAGATCCTTTATTTTCCTAGCCATTTATAAAGCACAGGAGAAAATCCAAATGATGTTTTATTTTGGTTTGTTTCTAACTTTAAATTTACCAAACAGTGTATTCGGTGAGTTTTCAAAAATACAACCCTGAATCAGAAAGTTAGGAGAATATGGAAAACTGAATTGCTTATTTTTCCTTCTGCTTTGCATAATATCATTAAATAATTTGAGGAATCCGGAGGGATCTCAGAGCCTAAACTGGAGACCTGTGATCTCTGATCCCTCAGAAGCCACTGCATCAAGATCTGTCATTCATCAACTTTATTCAAGCATTACAGTGAAAAACTTACATTCAAAATTAACATAAAATTTTACTGTGCAAAAGAAGAAGTTTTATGTTAACCATGCCATCAATGTGTCTTGGCTCAAAGGCATCTGAGATGGATCAACACAACTGAAAAATATGTATTACGGTCAGACAAATCAGTATTCCAGATCTTCTTTGGAAGAAAGGTGCACCATTTGACCAAAGACATAAAGGATCATCCAGACTATTATCAGCAAAGCCAGGCTGTGTGATGGTACAAAGTTGATGGTATCACTTCCCTTAGCAACGGTCACTTGCACTTTTCTGATGGAAACATGAACGCAACATATGCTGCATTCAAGATGACATCTTTTCTTGTACCTTTTGACCAGACAGTGCAAAACTTTATCACATGACGAGAAAGAAGATGGTCCAGGTACTGGACCGGCCTCCCTTCAGTCCTGATGTGTCACTAACAAAGAACATGTGGAGAACTTTCAAATGAAATATGCAACAATGACCCCGTACAGCTGCACACCTTGACATGTATTTGTAGGAAGAATGGAGAAAAAAATGACATCTCCAAGACTTTATCTCCTACTATCCTCAGTGCCAGAACGTCTGGCATTGAAAACAAGTTGTGTGAATGAGTTCCAGGCCGGAAAAGCAAAAATGAGTACATATTAATAAAAGAAATGAATTAGACTGGAAAAAACATAAAATATCTTCTGTTAATAGTGACAGAGAGGTCACAGAATTAGCCAAAAGATTTTTTTTTTTCACATTTTTTCAAATAGTCCTCAATACTAAAAACAAGATATAGATTGAAAGATTTCAAAGATTTGGAACCCATGGTTTATAACTTACATCATCATCAGGACAGCATCTATTCAGTTTCCTATAAAATATACTCCCACTCCTTGTGTGTAACAATTCAAAATGTGTTAGTTAGCATATTATGGTGCTAACTTGTGAAAGCCATGACATGGACATCTTTATATAACTTGGTTAATATGGTGTTATGTTTACTGTGAGTGTCCTCACAAAATCCTAATGCATATATGAGCATTAATTTCAAATCTGTCCTGAACCTAAAAATAGAGAAAAAACAAACATGGCTTTGGTTTTTTCATGGATTTTTTTAAAATGTAGTTTTTCTTTACCTAACATGACAGATTTGCATGGTTATAGCTTCATTTATAGCTTCATAGGAGATGTCTTCTTTTGGCTGAACTTTATGAGTGTGTCCTAAACATCTGGACCACATCACAGCTGAAAATGAATAGACCCTTACTTCCTTTTAAAATCACTGGAGTACATTTTTTAATTTCAGTTTAATTTCAGTGGGAACTGCATTTTTTTTTATTTTTTTTTGTTGTTTTAATTTTTGTTGTTGTTGTTTTAATGTCTGTGTGGCTCCGATGGACTTGTGACCTGTCCACAGAGTACCTTTGCTTTTCACCTAAAGACAGGCTCCAGCAGAGAGAGGGAAATAACTTGAGCAGGAGATCCACTTTAGTTTAAGATACAGGCAAACAACTGCTGTTATAATGTCATTACACTCTCATGCATCATGCTGGATAACTCTGCTTTTTTTGTTTTCTATAAACTATTTATGAGCTTCATCTCTGATCACCATGGGGACAAACACTTTCATGATGCTGTTGCCATAGAGCCTCATGAGATGCTTAGCTGTACAAGCTTTTCATTCATGCTCTGATATCAGTATACACAAATTTGTTCCTACATCACTTTTTTGCTAAAAGGCAGCTCATACAATTTTTCTGAACAGCTAAATGTTTGGTGTCCACACTCATTTTCTTTACCACTTCAAACATCAAAGGGGGCCTCAATGTGGTCGACTGTGTCCAGAATGAACTGGTTGGTAGTGGGGTGGAGTTGCTGGTGTGCCCCATTATGCAGTGGATTACCCCATCCTCACCACGGCAACTGTGTAACCGTTATCCCCCCTTTTGTGGGGCTAAGCCCAAATGTGTGGAGGGGGGTGCACTGGAACCCGCTGGCGTGGGGAGTTTTCAGCCCCACCGCTCACCCACCCGCCCAGAGTGCTGACACGGCTACCATTTCACACAACACACACAGACTCACTCGTTCGAAGTGCAAGCTAAGGGCTTTGAGGGAGAGCTGGAGGGCAAAGGGAAAGAAAAAGATACATCAGGGGACAGTGCAAGCATTTTTGATGTTTAAATCTGACAGTTCTGTACACTTGTGGTCCAGCTCTTCACAGATGTAGAATGTGTGCGTGAGCTTGCATCAGTCGTGAGGCTCCACCAGAGTGAGGCAGCTGGGGATGATGGCAGGATGCTTCTGGCAGCATGTGCCTTGGACAGGACTCTACAGGGAGCTGAAGAGCATATAATAAATACTTTGCCAGACCTCTTTGGTAATTAGAAACTCTACCTCATTTTGCAGTGTAGCATGTTTCTATATTCTTGTCATGTGACTCAAATCGAGGCCCAGCGGAGCAAATTATGTTCTCAAAAACTGTATCTTTACAGCATCTCTTTGGAAAGCATCAGCAGAGCTCTTTATGTAACTGCAGCATAAAAGTTAGTGAACATAATTTCAAATGGTAGTGAAATGGAGATGTTTTAACCAGATCAGAAGCATACCTGAAGTCCCAAAAACATGATCTTTCAATTGTTGTGTTAATATGTAATCCACTAAATCTGGCATTAATGGTTCCACAATATGATCAGCTTATAGATCCACGTTCTGTCCAAATGACTGTTTTAATTAATAATTAATTTTAATTTTAATTATATGAACTTCAAACTTTTTAACAATGCAGGTGTAATACAACAGATGATTTTAATCTTAAGTTAAAACAATGGATGGGAGGAACCAAGAACATCCAGCATTTGGATTTGGACACAACACAGAAATAGGAAGAAATTTTGAGATGAAGTCAAAAGAGAAAAATACTATTGAAAAGCATATACTCTCTACAAGATGTGTTTTTATTCAGCTCACAGTACATTCTACAGATGCACACGTGTTACATCACCTTAATACAACAGAGTCTTGTAATACCTCCTCTTAAAAATGAATTGGTCCTAAAAAATATAAAGGAACAAATTTAAAGTCACCAAAACTGTACATTATTAAAAATTCACTTAACACCACATTTGGTTTTCATGTTCTTTTTTTCCTTTTTTTTTTTTTTTTTTAAAGTTTTTCTTTTTTTATTATTTTTTTGGAAAGAAGAAAAAAACCATACTGTCCCTTTAAGTGTAATAAGGAACATCAAAGTTCATTTCCTATCAGTGGATGTGAGTTCAGTGTAAGAAAGTTTAAATAAAAGTCAGATTGTGGAGTCATCCTGTCACCTTCATAGCACACCAGCCGTGCTGTGCAACGTCATACGTGGGCCCTTGTACAGCACCAAAAATAAAAACATAATAAAAGAGGAATGTAAGACAGAAAACCAGACAGTAGCTTGCCCAGTACTTCATCATCAGCTCATTTGCAATGTTAGTCTTTAAAATAAGAATTTCAGTCGCTGTAGAGACTTTCAGAAGTTTTCATCTGGTCGGATGAGCTACAGTTATTGAAACGTGACTTTTTAAAACACTTGCTCAAGTCCAGTCTAGCAGCTGCAGACGTCGTCGTGTCAGAGATGAGCAAATATTCAAACAGACCTGTAAACTGCGAGTGCAAGAGCGAACTGTCACCGTGTGTGTGAGTGTTTGTATCCAATCAACAAACTATTTACAGGTGCTAGAATGACTGAAGCATCCTTTTGGTTGTTGACAGTTTAGGTGTAACAGAAAATTTGCTTTTGCTCGTCACAGGTGGCACACTGAAATCTAAATCTAAGACTGACCAACGCTAAAACCCCTCCAGTTTCATAAACCAATGTTAACACAGCAGTATGTGGGTATAAATAGTGTGTTGAAAAGTGTGCGTGCAAGACTTAAGTGTAGGTTATACATCTACTCTTGACAGTCCAACAGATTCCTTTTAGTTTGACTGGCCTTTTTCATAAATTGTCTAAACATCTCTATAAGGTCATCTGTACACATTCACTACGAGCTATTGCTATTAAATAATCCCAGCTATGGTAATCTTTATATATATTTATATATATAGAATATATAATAAAAAATATATTGACCCAAAAAATTACTTCTAGGCATAAGACCACATTACATTACATTTCCAATGAAGAGGTGAGAAATGACCCGAAGTCTACCAAGAGTTTTGATCCATTTTTTTCATTGAGTGGAGCTGAGCAGGTCCAGTCTGGTGCAGTCAGGCTACGATAGTGTGATCAGTCCCTGACCTTCAGTAGGAGTGTGAGAACTAAAATACTCAGGGCCTGAGGCTGCGTCACCAGCCAAAAGCAGGACTTGACCAAGGGCCTTGCTATGACATGGAGCTTGTGATGTGACATGACATGAGATGGGGTGCTGAGGTAAAGACGACACGAAAGGTGGAGGGTGAAGATGGCATGTTCTCACTTTGACTGGGGAATGGGTACAAGTTCAAGCCATTTCAGCTGTGGGCCTTTTTTTTTTTTTTTTTTTTAAGAAAAAAAAAAAAAGATTAGGCCTATAGAGGAAACCATAACAGACAAAGAGCCAAAATCTATACATATATACCTATACATGAGATAATGCACAAAGCTGGAACAACCACCAGGAAGTCTTAGCAGTAATGGAGAGTGTGAACGGGACACTGAAAGCACCAACAGTCTACAGCCCCACCGTCAGGGCAATTGCTGCCACTCTTATTTGTCCTTGTCCGAGTAGAATTCCGCCCAGCGGCTCTCAAAGAAACGCCTCATCGAGTGTCCCGCCATTCCCACTTCAGACGTGTCCTCATTGAAGAGCTCACAGTTGTTGAAGACCAGCTGAGCATCAGCTGCAAACTCCTCACAGCTGCAGTACCTGAGACAGAGAAAAACACAAAGGATTGACGTTAACAAGCACAAGAACGGGATGAGGGAGTCAAGAAAAGTCCATTTAAAAAAATGCTGTACAGTAATTATGACAATGGTGGGAAAGGTGTAAGTGGAAAGGAAATAACACAAAAGGGACGTGAAACTCAAACACACTGAACAATGAGCTTAGAAAAATGTATTTAATTTATTTGACAAAATAAATTGGTTCAACTATGTTTCAAGAACATCTGAGAACTTCCTGATAATTGCTTTTTTTGGTCTGTTTTTTAGTAGATAGTATTTATTTAGCATATTTTTGGACTTTTTCAATTACAAAGTGATGGGTGAAGACTCAATCTTAATGATCAAGGCTTCTTTAAAAAACGACAACAACAAATATGAACTATTTGTGAAAGTATTTAGCACTTACATTCCCTGTAGCAGCCTCTCTCTCATGGTGAGAAAGTCCATGGGGTTCTTGATGATGCGGCGGTAGCCTGGCACCAGCCGGGGATTGACTGGCTCAAGGAAGGGCCAGGCATCTGCATGGGCCTCCATCTCCATTAGAATGATCCTTAGAAATAAAATAAATCATACACAAAGACATCATAAAAAAATCAATTCACCACAGAATAGCTGTAAACACTTATGTCGACCTGGAAACCAAAAGTCGCTTTTAAAATCATATTTCATGTCATAATTTAATCAGTGACCAAAACTCACTCGCAGAAGGTGAGGTCGGGTTGGTTGCGTGTCATCATGCGACGCCGTTTAGTACCGCCTCCTTCTCCAGAGTGACGGGAGGATGACGAAGGTGTCACAGAGTCCTTGTGCCGTGTCATCATGCCAGCACTGCGTCGTGTTATCTCATCATCGGAGCTGTCGTCTTCATACCTTCTCTTCTTCACCCTGGTACGCTTTTTGGACAATCGCTGGGATTCGCCTTCCACCTAAATGGAGAAGCACAGTACCCAGTTAGGAGAAAAACAACAAATTAAATTAAGCTCTGAAGTTAGGTATCAGTCCATGAGTTTTGACCTTGACAACGCAGGTTGGACAAAACCAGTCTCCCTCTGGCACCTGTGTGATTTTGGGCCTCAGGCAGTACATGTGGCAGCCCCGATCACAGCTGTCACACAGCAGCAGGCACTCATCGTTGTCTCCCTTTCTGCAAACCTGGCAGGTCTATTAAAGATCACATAAAGGTTACACTCAATATCCCATACACCATCAAATTAAACCTAATTAAATCTAGTGAGATTTCTCACCACTTTAGTAACAGATCTCTCCCAAGCAATGGCTTTCTCCAGCTGAAGTAAACACAGACACAGCTGGGGAGCACTGCGGCAACGATCTAAAGCCTGCCGCCATGTTCGGAGTCGAGAGGTGATTTCACTCTCTAGACTAGAACAGATGACAATAAATGAGTAAAACATGTTAAAACTTAAAAAAAAAACAAAAACAAAAAAAAACAAAAACATACGAGTGTCCTATTTACCTGATGACATCCATTGGCTGCTCTTCTCCAGGCGTAGGGGTGAGCGGAGCAAGTCGCATCACTTCAGCTGGGTTCCACAGCGGCTCTTTCAGGTAGCGTCTCTCAACGTTTCTCTCCAGGTTGGCCAACCGCAGCACGGCCAGGTCCAGCGGGTGTGTGGCGATGCGAGGCAAGCCTGACCACTCCTTCTTGGTTCGCACAATCCAATCATCCCGTGGGTCCACATCATGTTCGTAGTACTGAAGGTCATCACGCGTGGAGTCTGGATCAGGAATTGTGTAGGGCTGAAAGGAGACAAAAACATGAAGAGCTCAAGTAATGCTGAGTAAGACCATTTAAAACACATCTGGTCTGAACCTGCAGAGAAATGTTTAATCAAGTGTAACAAAGATTACCTGAAATTCAGCCATTGGTGTGTCTGTGCTCGTCTCAGCATCATTCACCGCACTCAGAGGAGGTGCCTTACAAGAAACACAAGTTTTCAAATATTTGGAAAAAAAAAATCTTGCTCATTTATTTTGAAACTGAGGAAAAACTAAATTCAGCTTCAGTCTCACCTTCATGTGTAGATCAGCAGCAATGACCCGCTGCTCCAGGTCCTCCACCCACTGAAGAGCGCTGATGTCCGTCTCTATGGCTTTCTCTTGCACCTGCCAGGGCTGCTGCAGCGCCTCCAGCAGCCTGTCCTTCTGCTCCACCTTCAAGTCAAACATTGGGTCTAGTTGGAAAGAACAGAGAGGAACATTTTAATGGGAGAGCATGACACTACAGGTGAAACAGCGACTTGGCAGAATGGCAGACAGACAGAAAAAACAAAACAAAAAAAAAACTGCCAAGAGCACTCACCGTTGATAGTTTTGGTGCACATCTCAGTCAAGCTCTCCATGTGCTTAGCCAAATGCTTATGCAGCACCTTCTCCCTGATGCCCCTTGGGTGGAGGGACTGTAATGTGGTGTACAGCTCCTCTGGATCCTTGATCCACCACCACCCACGCACCATAGCTGGGGAACAAACCCGTTATACTTCATTGCGCAACAGATTGAAGAGAAATTAATGAGACTGATCCAGTTACAAAAACTGCACAGAACACAGATCAGCATGAATTTTCTGTGGAATACTGGGATCTTCGTTCAAATCCGACCATAACTGGGGAATTAAACTAAAAAGACCCACAGCTCAACATGTTCTGCTTGCAGTAAATCCAAGAGATAGAAAGAGCACAAAGAAAGAAAGAGTTCTCCATTCCAGAGAAGCATTAAAACCTCAATTTTGTTTAATATCAATTGTTTAAGAATAATACAATGCAAATTAATATAAAAGAAAGCAGATGCTTCTGATTTTTTTCCCCCCAAAGAGTCTAAGAAACTGCTTACATGCTGGAATGGGCTTGACCACCAGCTGTGTGAAGTACTGCTGCTCCAGTTCCTGGAATACAGAGTTGGGTGGTCGTCCGCGGCGTTTAGCTGCAGCTCCTCGGGCCCCTCGGCGGGCTGGACTACTGCCTCTGCTGCTTCTCCTCCGCCTGCGGCCTGACCTGGCAGGGGTGGTAGGTACTGCCGGACGTGGAGTAATGGGAGCTGCAAGAAGCTGAGGAGTTGTCGGCAAAGAACAAGCAAGTACAGGGTGAGGAGCATCTGGGGCTCCGTCCTGTAGTGCAGATGGAGCACAGTCCTGTGGTGGTACTGGAGCTCTGTCCTGTGGTGCTACTGGGGATCCATGTTCAGCAGAAACTTGGGCAGGCAAAGATGTATCCAGCTGAGGAAAGGAGAGAATTTTACTTTTGTATTGTATAGATTCAAAGAGCAGTACTACAGAATACATATTTGTCGTTATTTCATAATCAAACCTGCATGACTGGAGCAGTGACTACTGGCAAAACAATCGGGATCTGAGGGAGAAGTTTTGGAGGAGAACTGGGTGAAGTGGGCGTTTGTGGCTCAGTCAAAGAGCTATCGTCACACGGTTGTTTGGGGAGCAGATTGAACCACTGTCCTTGTTTTTCTGCCATATCTTTGACACTCTCCTCAGGCCGATTAGCCCCTGAAGGTTCCCCTGCCGTTGAACACGTCCCGTTGGCCATCGTTTCGTGCGACTGGCTGAGCCAGTTTTGGAAAGCTGCTTGAGTGAGGTCTTGAGTAGCACTGTTGGGTGATCCGAGCCCTTCTCCTCCATCAGATCTGATGCTACTTCGACGCCGGCGGCGGATCTTTGCTGTGCGGAGGTGAAGCTCAACTTCAGGTTTGATTTTTCGTGGACGTCCACGGCTTCTTTGCGTGCTCATGAGGGATGCAGTGCCAGGAAGGGGGTCCTCCTCTGGAGAGGAGGCCAGAGCCTGGCCAGGAGTGACAGAAGATGGAGAGGAAGGTAGAACAGGAGGGGGAGTGGTTGGCATGGGAGGCTCCTCAACTTTGGGCTCCTTTTTGAGGAAAGTGACAGGCACCTCAGCTACAAGGACATCTCCTGAAGCTGCAAGATAGAGGAGTAAAGTACATTTAAAAAAAAAAAAGCCAACATTCTAAAAAGTTTAAAAACTTCAATTCAATGTCAGACTCACTCAGCAGTTCTTCAGGGCCCTCAACCAGAACTGCTCCAAGGTGAGGTAGAGCCAAATATCTGCGTCGGTAACGATCCTGACCCAGCATTATGGACCGCATGGAATGAGAAGACTGTAGCAGCTTTTTACGGAAAAACACTTGTCGCTGTGGAGGTTGAAAGAAAAAACATATTTAATAGAAAGCAAATATAAATATATAAAGCATCATATATAGCATCAGGCTTACCTTGGTTAGCTTATCTATCTGCTTTTCAAGCTCTGGAATGCTGGCGTTGCTGGGGCTCTCATTCTGTCACAAAAACAATTGACATTAAATGTAGGAATGATGGAGTTTTTATTCTGAAACACAAGTCCAGATACATACATCGCTGAGCTTGGGTTCTTCTTTGCGTGCTCGTCGGCTCCCTCTCTCCAGGACCAGACCACTCTCCTCTAGACTGAGGTTCTCTTCTTCGGCTACCCTGGCACTGCGCCTCCTCTCCTCAAAACACAGCTCCTCCTCTGAGCGTCCTGTGCGACGTGCTAGAGCAGCTTTGAGCCTAACAGAGAGTACAACAAAACAAAAATAATAAAAGACTCAATTAAACGTAACAGATGCTTACAAACAGATCTAAAAAGATGAAAAGAATAAAACTAAATTATTCTTAATCTTAAGAGGAAAAGAATGATCATACTTGCGCAGTTTCCCTTCAATGATCCATTTGTTCTTTCTATAAGTTGCCATGTTTTCCAACGTGTTATCGATGTCACTAAGATACAAAACATACGTCATACATATAAAGAAAATAATAGAAATTGGGTAAGAAATTGAGATTTAAACGCAAAATGTGTGCATTTTTTTTGAGAGCAGAAAGTAAACTTCTAAGCCTAACCTTGTCACAATGTTGCTGCCGTTGAGCTCTTCCACAAGGAAACCCAGGATCGATGCCTTGGTGTCTGGAGGCAAGGCATGAAATGGTTTGGTCCTCAATGTGTTGCAAACCTCCGTCTCATAACCATGAGATTCCAAAAAGATGCGAAGAGCTTCTGAGACTGTGCTGCGGGTCAGCTCCAACTCAACCAACTTTTCCCCGAGTATCTTTACAGACTGTAGTTTGGGATGAAAAGGTGAAAGAGTAGAAAATATTAACTGAAATGTTTCATAAATCATTAGCAATAGTTGTTTAAACTGAAAGGAGACTAAGTTGGTCACTGACCTGATAATAGGATGGCAGGCCTGGATCATGCAGTGCTGCCTCCACCAGCTTTATCAGAAGGTCCTGAACTTCTCCTTGACTGTCCCCCAGACCCAGCAGACCTTCCTGAAGGGTAGCGAGACTGGGAATGTCCTTGGGTACATTGAGACCGATGAGCTTTCCATAACCGTGTAGGAACTCGACCACAGCCAGGCAGTGTGCAAAAGCTGTTCCAGAGAGAACCACACCAGGAATGCGGGACAGCTCTGGTAGGGGCTGATGGAGGAAAGATTTTTTTTTTTTTAAATAATGAAAATTCAGTATAGTCATATCCTTTCAGCACACTCATATCCTTATAATGAAACCTATAAGGATATGAGTCAAACTAAAAACTCACTTTGTGGTCAGTGAGACACATGTCCTCTGTGGGCTTCTTCAACTCTTCTGCGATCAGCTGCTGCCTCTTGCGCTCCTCCATCCGTCTCTGGGCTTGTGCTCTCCGCTCTGCTGCCCTTTTGGCTGCCAGAGCAGCCTGAGCTGCTGCCTCTGCCTCCGCCTGGGCTTTAGCTAGGGCCTTGGCTTTACTCCGAGCACTTGCCACCCTACTATTCTGGACTACCCTTTCCACTGATGTCTGCACGGGTGTAGCGGCTTCAACCTTGACTGACCTCCTACGGCCAGGCTTTTTGAGCTCTGCAGCCGACTCTAAATGAGTCACCTGAGGGGCTGTTGAGTCTGTCGGTTCTATCTTTCCTTCAAGGAGTTTGGTCTCTTGCTCGAGCTAAAAATCACAGACAAAAAAGAAAACATAGTTGAAGAGGATCTAACGTATAAAAAGGACCAATTATTTTACATTTTTAAGAGGCAAATTATCCTGAACCTTGGCTTTCTTTTTTTCTTCTCTAATCTTCTTGATTTTTGCATCTTCTCTCCTCTTCATTCTTGCCTAAAAAATGAAAAGCAACAACAAACGAAGGATGAGAAATAAATAGTGTAACATGTCAATAGTGCAACCGGTCTGAACTACATACCTTTCTTTTCATTTTCTTTTTGATTTTTGCCATTTTTTCCTTTTCTTCCTCTGTAAGAGCTTCTGTAACAACATTAACACATAAAAATTTGCCACAATAACATTAGCAGTACTGCAATGAGCAAGTCATCAATCAACTATCTTAAAGACATGTACTAATTATTATTACCCATACAAATTAGACATATAATTCTTCTACTTAGCCTTCACTGACCCTTGGCCTCAAGTCGCTTTAGAAGTTTGGCATCAACTTTGCTGAGGAGGTCAACCATCTTGAATTTAGGAGGCCTACCAGGGCGGCGAGCCTGTCCACCCTTCAGGCCGCGAATCCTGCAAGGTTTCTCCTTATCAGGATTTGGCGGCCGACCACGTCGACCAGTAATGGCCATGATCATGGAGGGAACCTCCTCATTAGCCAAGAGGACCCACTTCATCCCCTGTAATACATTCCAGACGTGGATATAGTTTACTGTGAGTAAAATGTCTTCTACATAGTTCTGTCATTTTAGTAAAAGCAGGAGTGTAAATTTGCAGCAGTTGATCCAAATCCATCCCTGAATGACTTTATCTTAACAGGAGGAAAAAGAAGAGTCTTTACAGACCTCTGACGTTTCTCTTTCCTCATAGAAATCTCCAACAGGCATGCGCGGGCTGAAGCTGAAGTGTTCTCTGGTGACCACACTGTCTGCATGTCTCTTCAGGTACTGGAAGGGGTTGCCAAGAAATGGTAGAGCAAGAAAGAGAGAGTAGTCAATGTTATGAAATAATTGCTCCATGATCACCTGTGATGAGACTGTGGTTTGATTATTTATAAAGCCTTTTAGCCTGTGTTTATGTAAAACAAAAAGTCACCTTGATGATTTCAGGAAACTGCTTCATTCTTCTTCCACAAGGAGTATAATACCAAGTTTCACCCTTCATGCGGCTCTCCAGTTTCTTCACGCGAATCTCCCTCCTCCAACTACAAATAAGAGTTTGTCGTTACAATCCTATCACAACTTTTAGATTATTATCTTGGGTTTATTAGTTTTTAACATCTTTTAATTACAATTAACAAACCCAAGTGTCAACTCATTTTATATATATATATATATATATATATATATATATATATATATATATAAAAAATATGTGTGTGTAAAATTTTTAATAATATACAAGGAAAGTTACCCATGCATTAAGGGAAACCGTACTTGCTCCTCTGTTGCAACCCTCCTTTTGTTCGATTCTCCTGTTCAAGACAATTAAACAGGTTCAGAACCAAACTCTTACAGCTGGTTAAAAATGTCAACAATATACTACTGTATGATGTGGACTCCCTCAACAGTATTTATCTGCTTCATTACCTGCAGTGGAGCTGTCATCATCATTATCATCATCAGCAGCACCCGGTTTGGCATCTTGTTTCGGTGTTGTCACCAGATTTCCTTCTTGGTCCTGTTTCCTGGCCCTTTTCACCTTCTTGGTTTTCTCTGCTGTTTGGCTGATGGCCGAAGCATTGGCCAGAACAGCTTCAATTGCGGCTGTTATTGGATCAACCTCCTGTGTGAGAGGCCCAGCCTCCCCTGACATTTCGTTAACATTAATCTTGGGAGTTTTCTTTCTTTTTCTTCCCCTTGCCCCTTCCTCTTTAGCTGCAGCCTCTTCTTCAGTCTTAATCTTTTCCACTTTTGGGGTTCGAACCCGAGGCTTCCGCTGGGTCTCCTCAGGAGCTTAAAATGAAAAGAAAATAAGATGTTTTAAAAAGATACCCAACATCTTTTAAGAGCAGAAATGCGGTTAAAATCAGAATGTTAAATACCTGTGGTTTTAATCAATGTGGCCTTTGGAGTTCGAGGTTTGCGTGGTTTCCCTGGGGTGCTCGGATGGCCTCCGGCAGCCGACATAGTGTGCTCAGTGACTGGTTGGAGTGGGTGTACAGCATGACTCTCTGCTGGGGTACTGAAGGCCAAGAAGTTCTCATCTTTCATCTTCAAACTCAGGGGAGTCAGTATCTCATTAGCAGGGGTCTTAATAGCGTCTCCAGCTGAGTCTGGTGTATCATGTCCTCTGGACTCCCATTCTGCTTCAGGACCTGACATAAAACGACATTAAATTTTAGTTAAGATTAAGAAAAATTACTTAGAAAAGACAACATTTATGGCTCCTCTTATTTTGAGAAATCCTTCCATATTTAAAAAGGAACAAAAGTGTTAAAAATGTAATAGGGAAAAAAATATTTGAATAATATATTCTGGTGAATGAAACTGTATGAAAAATGTGATAGTGCCAATTAAAACTGTAATTAATGTACCTTGAGAAACTGAGCGAGATGACACAAATGAGTGCAAGTTGGACACTTCACTTGAGTCAACAGGAGGCTCTCCATTCTGAGAAGTGTTGTTTAAAGAGGATTCCAACATGGATCCTCCGCTAATTTCTGCCTCAGACGGTTCCCGTTCCTTGGTCATATCCACTGTGTCATATCTGAAGTTTTCCACTGAAACTCTGCCATCCTTCGTGCTGTCAAAAGTGGCAGATTGCTCCTCCTCTGTGTTGTCAAACTGACAACTGTCCTCTCTCATGGGAAAGCTGTTGTCAAAGTGAGAGGAGTCATCTAAAGATGAGCAATCGCCGAGTAAAAGAGAGGTCTTCTCTAAGACAGCGCTGACATTGATATCAGAGGGGGTGTCACATGTTGAATTGCCATCATAATAAGAGGCAGTATGGGAAGTGTTATCAAAACTTTGTTCATC
>JAOWBL010000022.1:12862167-12873286 GCA_028564865.1 Zenarchopterus dispar
TCCATCCGGTGGTCATCTGTTGGGTCACAGTGTGTGTGGTCTCACAAGGAATGCTACCTTTGGAGTGGTTCATCAGGGACAGCATACCTGCTTCCATTGTATGGGCATTCCATATGTAATTTTTAAATCTGAGTTGATGCCTCCCAAAAAAAAAACAACCCAAAAACAAACAAAAAAAAAAAACCCTTGAGGGTTACTGATAATCCACGGGTTTGTTTCACCAACTCAATTGGATTTGGCTATTTACGACATGTGTGGACTTGCGACATGTATACCAGGCCTTGCCTTCCAAATTGGTGTGGCATGCATTATCTAGTGAAACTTTTACCACATATTAGCATTTATGATAAACCGTTGTAACACCCCACTAATTATTCTCATTTTTACTCCACCACCAAGGTTTCAACTCGTGACCTCACAAGGCACACTTACTGTATTTTCTTGGAAACAAGATTCTTTTGGAGTCTCTGGGGTACAGTTAACATGGCTCATCAGATTGATCTGGCTCTTGAGGTGGAAAACCTCACGTCTTTGGCTAGTGATGGTTTCCATACACACTCTATTGAAGTGAAGGCCCTACGTAGCATTGCATTATATATTAGCCTTAGATCAATACTGGCAACCGAGGGCAGTGTTTGCTGCAATAATAGGGATACGTGTTGCACCTGCATTCCAGACATCAGTGATGACAGGACTCATAACATATACTTCAGTGCTCTTCTCCAGGCACAAAAACACAGCGACTCCTCTACCACCTGGGGGTTTGCGTGGCTGTGGTTGACCTCTGGCTCCCGGTACTGAAAATGTGTACCCCAATTTTTGGTTTGGCCAATTTGAATGCAAATGATTTTAAATCTGTTGGACTTCAATCCTCTTTCACATATTTATTCTTGCTAATATACTCAGTTTAGCCCAGATAGGTGGTTAAAATATAAAATACCGAGACTGGCAGTTTTTCCACAATGACCTCGACTACAATTGGCATACCCTCCCTCAAGCATGATAATCCGTTGACCTGCATGCATGCAGCTCAGGGGAGGGACAAAACTTTTGCCAATACTGAATGCAAGGGCTGTTGCCATGCCGCTATGATATTTTCCCCATCTTTACACTAGAATGCTTTCATCCCAAAGTTTTGTCTACCAAACTCTCCTTGTGGAGAATTTTCTGTCTTGGAGAGTGTGGGTTGGTGGTGGAGGTGCAAGCCGATGGTGGATGGGGAGTGGTGGCGGCCATCACGCCCTTTTAGGGTCAGTCAGGTCACTCTGATCTTTCCGCCTTCCCAGTCCTCTCCCTTTGTCTGGTGGGGAAATGGTGTGGCCTTGTTACAACTTCTCTCTCCAAAGTCCTCCTTAGGCTACTGTTTGGCAGTACTGCAGCAATTGGAGGGTGGGGATCCTGAGGTTGCGAGTCTCTCCTGGGCCATCCTTAGCCATTCAGGATTACAGTCAATCCCAGTGTGCGCCGGTGTTCGCGGATAGTCTGATATGACGATGGTGGTGGCAGTGACCAATAATAATAAATACCATTATTCTCAATATCACTACTTGAAATCATCACTACTATTTTCATTGGTGGTCATTACCTTTGGTCCATTATTATTTTCTTTATATGTAGATGCGCATCTATCTATCATGTGTGTGTGTGTATATATATATATATATATATATACACACACACACATACACACACACATACACACACACACACACACACGTATGTAAATGCATGCATGTATGTAGAGATATGTAGGTGGTTGTATGTATGTATTCAGGTTGTATGTATTATATTAAAAGGTGTGTATATATATATATATATATATATATATCCTGATAGCCCTGTACACATATGTAAATATAGCCATCTACACCAGTGTGTTAACCATGTTTCATAATATAGTACACAGGACACAATATATAATATCTAAGGCACCTTGAATAGCCATCATACTAAAATATACTGTGCAAATTAACTTGCCCTTGCTTGATTACGTAGATGACCAATGCAAGAAACATATATTCTCAAACAGATGTTTACAGTTTTGTCTTTTTGAGAACTGGAGAATTTTTTTTTTTTTAACTCAGTTACTACCCACAAACTGATATATGGTCATGCATGTATAATAGACTGCATGTATATGACTTCATATTGGTATACCTACATATGTGTGTTAAAGATACATGTACATTTCTATACATAAATAGTATACACATGTAACCAGTATAAATCTATGCCCTCCCCCAGCAGCCTAGACGCAAACATTTAATTGTACTCACAGGTTCATAAGCAGCCACCACACAAATTTGACAATACAAGAATGCTCCCTCCCCCTCTGTCCTTTTCTGTATATATTTATTTGTCCTACAGGAGCAGTATGTATACCTGCAAATAAAGCACTTATATTAATAATGGAGACAAGAGACAGTACAGCAACAACCCTAGGGCCAATAATATTAATCTTAGCATCATTATTGATATTATAATTAGTAGTGGTACTCCCATGCCCAAATCCACAGCGCAGGGGCCACAAAGACTGACTGGCCCATGGACCACCACCACTGCAACAGCAGCACACCTCCCACCACTCACCGGCAGACAAAAGGAGGAGAAGGCAGCGGTAACAACCAGCAATGGCCGCCACCCGCACCCTACACAGCAGCAACAAACAAGAGAGTACAGCCCACACCTAAAGGGCAATACCAGAACACACTAGACAACAAGGGAAAAGGATCTACAATTCAGTTCAAAGTCAAGGGAAAGCAATTCTACCAAGACTTCCATGTGTGAGCAAGAGATTAGTGGTTTTAAAAAAAAAAAACAAAACAAAAAAAACAAATTCAATGAAGACCAAAGTGACCACACTCATTTCCCGTCATGACTTTGCTATATTTCTTTGTGGCAATTGCTCAGTTTAGCTATTTTTGTTTCAAATGCTTTTTAGTCACTGCAGTGAGTGAACAGAACATCTTTTCTGTTCTAGTAAAACTACTCATCTCTGATTTATTCATTCTTCTCATACTTTTAGTAATGTATTGTAGTGTTCTCTTGCAGAGTGTCACATGACAAGGAGCCCACCAGCTGATCCCTGAATTACACCAGAGTTTTAAAAATTCACATTAATATTTACTTTACATTGATCCAAGTACTTACGTCTGAGAATTGATCAAAGTTGCCCATCTCCTCATCTGAGTCATCCTCCCAGTCTTTCCAGTTGTTGAAGTCAACACTGAGCCAACTCAGCTGAAGAAACATAAAACCAGAATTTATCAGTTGAGCTTTCATTTCTTCTGGCTAAATGGTCTCTCCTTCCATTTAAACAGGATTTTACCTGTTCTGGACCAAATACATAATCTGTGTTTAATTTAGAGAAGCACTGTTGTAGTACCTCATGAGACATTTTGTGTGGTTGGAGATTTTTTTTATATATATATATATATATATATACATATACACACACACACACACACACACAAACACACATACATATATACAAACACACACACACACAGAGGGGTTTTGGTCTCTCTGTTACAAAACCCATTTCCAATTAAAATCAATTCTGATACTCCAGATTAGTTCACATTTGTCAAGTAGTAAAGCACTGTCAAAACCAATTTTTTAAAAAATTGCATTAGTTACCAACATCACAACATTTTGAAATTCAGAATGGGCACTGTACTTTAAACAGAATAAACGTTTCTGCATTACTTACCTTTGCCTTCTCTTTTGTTAGCCTTGGCCACGGTTTCCCTGGCTGTGCTTTTTGTAAATAGCACAACACTGAACGGTCTGTGCGTTTATGTTTGGATTCCTGGATTGAGTCAAAAAACAAGGTTATGTGATCATTATAGGCTCTAAAGACCAGTTTACATTATTACGGTGGGTGGGAGATAGATTTTTTTTTTAAATTACATCTATCCATCCATCTACTTTTCCTCTCAGCTGTTCTCTTCAGGGTCGCCACAGCAAGTCATTCGACTTCATCTAACCCTATCCTCTGCATCCTCCTCTTTCACACCAATCACCTGATGCCTACTTATCTACATTCATATACCTCCCCTCTTTGAACATGTGCAGAGGAGGGATATTGAATTTATTGGAAAAAGGGTGTTAAGGTAGAAACTGCCAGGCAGGAGGCCTAGAGGAAGACCAAACCATCTCAATATGGCCCCTCCAACTTTATTTCCAAAGCATCCAACATGTGCCATCCCTCTGATGTACTCATTCCTGATCCTATCCATCCTTGTTATTCCCAAAGAGAAACTCAACATTTTCATTTCTGCTACCTCTAGCTCTGCCTTAGTGGTGATGACTTGATACAAGATGACTTGTATGCTGACCTAGCATACAAGTCATCATACGCCCTCCATTTGGCCTTTGCCACCTCTACCTTCACCTTATGCTGCATTCCACTGTTATCCCAATCTACTCTCTTCAGTCCCCTCAGTGTTTCACTTCTTCTTAGCTAACCTCTTTCTCCTACACTTCCTCATTCCACCAGCAAGCCTCCTCATCTACCTTCCTCCCAGATGACACACCAAGTACACTCCTGCCTGTCTCCCTGATCATATTACCTGCAGTTGTCTAATCATCTGGAAGCACCTCCTGGTCACCCAGAGCCTGTTTCAACTTCTCTCCAGGACCACACAACACTTCCTTTTTCAGCTTCCACCACTATGTCCTCTTTGTCTTCTTCACCACCAGGGTCATCCTACAGTTTTCATCTCTCTTTATATTAAATATATTTTTATAAGGCTGTGTTCACATTTTATATCTACTGCATGCATTTTTTTCTAAAAAAAAAAAAAAAAAAGCGATGCCATCGATTCAACTTACACTCTCGTCAATATCTTCATAAAGTTCTATTTCATTCTCATGTTTGACATTTCCAGTTCCTCCAAGACAGCTGTGGAAGGAAATAGGGGTGGGGGGAGACATGACAATTAACTGATCTCAGCAGAACAACATAAAAGTGAAACAAATATTCATACATATATATATATATTATATATATATATATACACACACACACACACCCAACATAAGAAAAGAATACCTGAAACCACACTTTGTTTTGTCAAAGTTCACTTTAACATCTTTGCTGTCCGCTATACAGAACTCTATAATAACGGAGTCCCTCCTGTCGTACCACTTGGCAGTTGCTGGATGCCTGTGTAGGAAGTCAAGAACAGAAAAACAAAGGTAATAACTCCATAAGACCTGTCAAATCTGACCTCGTGGCACTGTCATAATAGAAGTCACAGTTCAAAAGAGAATTTGTTTTATATTGAACTGTCACTGAAATTACTACAATACATGATTGGTGCAACTTTGACTACCGACCTTTGACACAAAGTTTTACTCCTCTCAAAGTTAATGAGTTCTCCATTTTGCTGTAAGCCCAAAACATGCCCACAAGTGTCCTGTGGGTTTTAAGTCTGCATCTAAACTCCCAGCAATGTCAATACTGTTAAACTATAATAATGTTCAGCTCTTACAGCCTGTAAATGGCTGAAACACATCATGCCTATTTCTGTTGAAGAAAACAGTTCATTATACACTAAAGGTTGGGGATGACAGGGGATGTCTAGGTAAAACATATGGCCATGTACAAGCCACTCAGTAATAGTAGTGGCTCAATACATAATTAAAGACAGATTTATTTATTCATCATTAAATAATAATGTTTAGTGCATGTGACCATCACCTATACTAATTTCAGGAAACAAGATAACCATTCAGAAGAAATAGGTTAAGACACCATATTTAATACCTTAGACATAGGTGCTTAATCAGAAACATTAACTTTTAATAAATTAATCATCTCAGTGTTCCTCAAAGCTTGTGGTACCTCAATCATTAGCACAATTCTTTGCAAATCATCTATAAACTGTCTAAAAGCTAATATCAAAGTTATGAAATGTCACTCGAAGCCCCTTCCACTTTGCAACTAAATCGATACCCTTTGGTGTGGTTGTTTTTAATGTTGACAACCTTAGATTTCTTTACTTTTCTTTAGTTATAGTGAGATCTGGATCACTCGTACACCTCCCATGCTAACGCTACCGTTCCATGTGTTTCAATGGAAGCTGCTAGCCAAGCTAGCAACCTGCTAGTTCAGCCATGAGGGAACCAGAGCAGCAAAGAAAAACGCTTACTTTTTAGCTATTTCCAAAGAAACATAGTAATAAGAGACACTGTGTATTGTGTTTTTTTAGCAGATCTACAAAGTTACAGAATTAATGTTATCATGCTCTCAGTTGATTGAAAGGCCAACTCCCGCCTTTCCAAAGCCATGTTGTCACACAGCCACAGCTAGCTGAGCAAGCAGCGCTAATACACTTTCTCCCCACGCTGCGTTTACTCTCCTACTTACATCTCGTCTGGTGAGCTTCTTTATCACGGAAATAAAAATCTCTTTGGGATAAATTAAAATGGCCTTTTGGTCAAGGAATGATGCCAACACAGGAGCTCTGCAGACGCCTCAGGTCTGTGGACTGTACTCCGGATCTTGTTGCGTATCTGGGGACGAGAATGGCACGCGGGACGCACTGGATGGTTCTAGAGCTTTCAGACACAGCTGCACCTGATCAGGACCCAGACTCCACTAATCGATGTATCAACTGTAGCTGTAGCAGTTATAATGAATAAACTCAAAGATAAAATACATATTTATGTAAACAGTTCTCTCTATTAAAGTATTGAGATGTAGTTGTATTTTAAAGTTTAAGAGAAAGTATATAGTATATATTGAGGCAGACTTTAAACAATCATTGAAATGTTGCATATGTATGTTTACACATACACACACACACACACACACACACACACACATATATATATATATATATATATATGCACAGCACTGTGGCTTAGTGGTTAGCACTGTTGCCTCACAGCAAGAAGGTTACTGGTTCAACTCCCAGCAGTAGTCTTTCTGTGTGGAGTTTGCATGTTCTCCCCATACTTGCATGGGTTTTCTCCGAGTACTCCGGTTTCCTCCCACAGTCCAAAAACATATATGTAAGGTTGATTGAGAACTCTAAATTGCCCGTAGGTGTGTGTTTTTCTATGTATGTGGCCCTGCAATGGACTGGCAATCTGTCCAGGGTGTACCCTGCCTCTCACCTGGGATAGGCTCCAGCAGACCCCCGTGACCCAGAAATGGAACAATGGGTCAAGAAGATGGATATATATATTCATATATATACACACAATATTGCCAAAAGTATTCACTCACGCAACCTCAGAATCAGGTGTTCCAATCACTTCCATGCCCACAGATGTATAAAATCAAGCACCTAGGCATACAGACTGTTTTTCTCTCCTCCAACATCAGTGCGTGACCTCACAAATGCGCTTCTGGAGGAATGGTCAAAAATTCCCATGAACACACTTCTAAACCTTGTGGACAGCCTTCCCAGAAGAGTTGAAGTTATTATAGCTGCAAAGGGTGGACTGACATCATATTGAACACTATGGATTAGGAATGGGGTCACTTAAGTTCATATATAAGTTCACACACACACACACATATATATATATATATATATATATATATATATATATATATACTGTATGTGTGTGTATAGCTTTAAATGTATTTAAACATTTCAAATATCTGTATTGTTATAGTGTTTATATTAAAATCAGATATTTCTATGCATGCGTGTGCTGTGCATCGTATACCTGGACACAGACACAAAATATATTACTGTTTAGTGTATTTGTGCTTACATTATTAAAATATGCGTTTTAAATGTGACTAAGCATCCTGTATCATAGCAACACTTCTGACTTTAGCAACAAAGAGAAGCCACTGGAAAATCGACTGACAATCCGCTGAGATCTGGTCATTTTCATTTATTTTACGCAAATGAGTGCACGGAGCTGATGACCGTTCCAAGATGGCGACCACACGGCTCGTCAGTTCCAATGCCGCGCGTACTCTTAATTATAATTGTGGTCACAACCTATTTGGTTCACGCTTTCCTCTCGTCTCACTCTTACACTCATGCTCCAGCGTCAATTATGTACAACGCCCCCTGGCGTGTTGGATGCGTAGCACGGTCAGACTGGGGACCGAAGAAGCACGACCAGTGACGTCACTCCCCTGCACGGATTGGGATTGCCAATTCTATTTAAATTATGAAACACTTTTTACAGGGCCGACTTTGGATGACTGATTATTAATCTTACGAGTCAAAAAAAGGCTGTATTGTGAAAATTAAAGCATTTCTGTTTATCCATTTTAAATTGAATTATTGCACATAATTGCTTCCATAGCCACCCAAAAAATTTATAAAATGTAAATAGAAATTTTGTCTGAACTACGCTACTACTGCCACACAAAAACTTAAAAAAAAAAAAAAGATTGGTCGCTACCCCCTCTCAATTAAGTATTGTATACTATAGATTAGAGAAAAAAATAATTCCACTAATACCCATTGATATACCTGATTAACACCAAAAATAACTTGCAACTAAAATACAATGTCCTGCTCACTACTCATTCAATAAAATATGCTTGCTCCTAGGCTTACCACTTTAAATGGTAAATAAGACAAATTTCTTTGACATCTGAGCCCCATCACACAAGAGAACACCTCAGATGATCTTTTTAAAAATATGAGATTGAACATTTCCAACAAAGGGTTAAAGGAGATTGATGCTCATTTTTTTTCCACCTTATGGGACAACAGTCAGTGTTCAAGGAGTGTTCTTAACTAAAATGCTGCTTCCTATTTCAATTATCTGAATCAGAATGATGTGATAACATAAAACAATGAGAAATATTGAAAGTTATTTTTCTAAGATGGCAATTTTTACAGACTGTAAGATATATAAAAAAACTGTTCTCAAAATATGTCTTTAGATTTTCTCTGTTCTCCCTTTGATTGTAATAAGTGACCCTTTGTCACATTTCAGAAATCAGGCAACTGGTATTTTCATATATTTCAAGACTTACATTCTTCCACTTACAGCATCCAGTAAGCCGAAACACTTTTAAAAAATAGTTGAATTTAAATGTATCAGACATGACTGTCCGAAGACTTCATAGTTTTCATTTTTATTTTTCATCTTTGCAGTACAGTGTTCCATCTCCACAAAGCATGAAAATCAAAGTGATCTACAGGCCATTTTTGGTTTTTCTTCTTAAAATAAGAATGGACTACCGAGCTCACTGTTCAGAAACAATTTTCAATTGATACATTTTATCATCAAATTAAATAAAAGCACTGGAGAGTTGGGAACAGTGCCCTAGAGATTCCTAATATTACTCAAAGTCAAGATCTGTGTAATGCCTTAAAAAGGGATCATGTTTGGAGAATCCAGTTCTGAAATGAGTATCTCCACGTTTGGCAGAGTACCGTTCACGATATTGGCCTTATTTCTGTCTCAAACAGATTCATCATTACACCTACAAACATCAAAAACATCTCTCATTTCCAAATGAACACCAAAAAGAAAAAGAAAAATCAAAATTTAATTTTATCAAGCCACAACTTTATTTCCATCTTGGGTATAAATTGTATAAACGAGCTTAGATTAAATCAGCAACTTCTCTTCAACTCTTCAGCTAGAGTCCCGTTACATTGTCAACTCCTGTAAAAAGAAGTAAAAATCAAAGTAAACAGAAGCTCAAATACACATTTAGGACAGTTTAAAGAGTTTCTCTCTTCTCAGGACAGAAATGTTGGCTTCAGTAAACTCAGAAGAACGAAAGTCACTGTTCTAATCATCATTGAAGAGTTTTTCATTAATTAAATTGTTTGCTGAATAGAGCCTAAAAATATTTTACAATCTATGAAATAAAAGGTTAAAAATCTCACCATAATAGCATTGACAATGTCGTTGTTGTTATTTTTCAGGGCCCGTACAGCCTTTGCCCGCGACACGTTGGCTTGTGACATGACGAGTTCAATGTCCTTCACCTCAACGCCAGTCTCATCAACCTTTGAAAGCAATAAGCAATGATTTTCAATTTCATTTACAAATGAACTTTTTTTTCTTTTTTACTCAAATAAAACTGCATCTCACCTCTTCTTCTTCGCTCTCCTCCTGTACTGTGGGTGTCTGTGTGTTTTCCTGGATGTTTGATACAGCTTCTCCCTGTACCTTGAACTTTTCTGCTGCAGCCAGCTGTGCTTGCTGAGAAAGATCTTCAATCTGTGGTAAATTAAAAAAAAAATAAAAATTCATACATTATTTGGCAACAAACATATACAAGACATAATTAGATGAATCTATGACCCAAAACTTATGTTAAAGGTGAGATCCATAACAAATTCAGGTTAATCATGTGAAACAGTGATCTGGCTTGTGTTGTAGCTAACCATTACCTTAGCTTCACCGAAGACAATGTATGTGTCTGACGCAGGGCTCTTGTAGACGTCTGGTTTGGTGATGACAAATAAGATGTTCTTTGACTTGCGAATAGTGACTCTGGTGACCCCTGTTACTTGCCTGAGACCAAGCTTTGACATTGCCTTCAAAGAACATGAATAATGTTACATATGTAGCTAAATTTCAAAGAAATTAGTCAGTAAATTGGTTACATTTGTAAAACAGTCATCTACGATCGTTACCTTTCGTGCCTTCTTCTCACTGCGGCTCTGTTTGGCTTTGCTGACAGGTTCCTCATCTATTTCAGCAGCTGCTGCAAGCTACAAAAAAAGATTAAAAAAATATGTTTAAGCCTTGTTAAAGAAAAAGCTTAGGAAGTTTAAGTATGATAAGTATCTCTTCTCAGGACAGAAAGGCTGGCTTCAACAGGCTCAGAAGAACGAAAGTCACTGTGTAAATCATCATCGAAGAGTCAAAGACCAACGTCTTACAGAATGTTTGATTCAAGTTTATATTATTAAGCAAAAATATTAAAAACGAAAATGTAGTGTTACCTGGGCTTGTTGTGTCTGAGTCTGTGCAGAGTCCTGTTCCTCCAGCTCAGGGACCGAGTCATCACTGTCTGACTCAGTGCCGGATCCTAAAGAAACCACCAGCGGACAAAATTTAGTCACGTATACAGTAAGAGGCTATTATATTGCCTCAAATACAGGTATAGACCCGTATTTACTTAAAATGGTTAGGGTGTCTTGCTTTTTAAAAAAAATAATAA
>JAOWBL010000022.1:12890363-12914618 GCA_028564865.1 Zenarchopterus dispar
CACACACACACACACACACACACACACAATGTCCATGTCTAATGATTCCCTTTGACTTGTTTTATAATAAGAGACCGCCGCATGAAAGACAAGGACAGAGACAAGGATCGGGATAGAGACAAAGACAGAGACAGGAGCCGCAAGGACAGAGACAGCCATCGTCGTGATAAAGATCGGAGTAAGAGATCCAGGTATGTAGATGATGAATAACTTTTTCTTTTGTTTGTTCATATCTGAACAGAGAGAGTCTTATATAGAGGTTTATTTTTTTCTATCCCACTGTGGTTCCTCAGGTGTGTAAATGGTGTATAAATGCATAATAGAAGGTAAATAGTGAAATGATGGTCATATTATGGTATTAATTTCCTCTTTACATTTTAAAATCTTTAACGTGTTTCTTTTTTTTTTTTACAGAAGTCCCTCACCAAAGTCTAAGGACGGCAAGGTGAAGCGAGAGAAGGATATAAAAGTAGAGGAAGAAGAGGATGAAAAAAAGAAGAAAGAGAAGGTATCATTTTTGTCTTGTGTTTTCCTTTAATTTAAATTGGAAATAAGCTTTTATTCCTCCAGCTGAGGTGTTGACAAAATACTCAAAAGCAGCAAGTCTGAATAGGGTGAAGCTTGCTGGATTGTTGGAACACGAAAGTCCATCTGAATTAGGTTTTAAAGTATGACATGGACCCTGGTGGAGGTTCTGCTCTTTGTGTACTGTTGTTTACAGTCTCTAAAACGCACTGTGTTGTGGTTTAGGTCCAACCATTGTCTTTGGAGGAGCTACTGGCCAAGAAGAAAGCAGAGGAGGAAGCAGAGGCAAAGGTGAGCCTTGTCCTGAGATATACAAACTGTTCTCCTCTCATCATACTGTTTCACTCCTCACCTCTTTGTTTTATGTTGGTTTTTTAGCCCAAGTTCTTGTCCAAAGCGGAGCGGGAAGCCGAGGCCCTGAAGCGCAGAGAGCAGCAGGTAGAGGAGAGGAAGAAAATGTTGGATGACGAAAGGAAGAAAAGGAGGGCATTTCAGGACATGGGGAGAAAAATGTTAGGTGTGTTTCAGCCTTTCGCTTTAAAACAGTCAGTTTCATGTTCTGCTACAGAGGCAGGTTTATAACAAGAGAGACTGTTTTATCACAGAGGACCCCCAAGAAAGGGAGAGACGAGAGAGAAGAGAGCGAATGGAGCGAGAGAACAATGGCAATGAAGACGACGATGAACGACAGAAGCTCAGAGTGGAGAAAGATAAAAGTAAAGAACTCCAGGCCATTAAGGTTGGTTTTGAGAGTTTAGATTGTGGTTGTATAGATAAGAAATCACACAGGAAGCACAATCCTGGTTTATTTTAAAACAAGGATTTTTCCAGTGAATGTGTATGCACTTTTCTGTGAAGAAGGTGGACGGTACAAAGTTCACATGACTTATGCAGTGATATTATTGGGAAATATACCTGATGGAAGATGTTTTTTTTAATTATTATTATGTAAAGTTAATGCAATTTACTCAAACAATAAAAATGCAAAGTAGAAATTTGAATCAAGAAAAAAAAGGATGAATGAATGAATATTTTGCTCAGCTTGTAAAAGATGTTAAGACTTTAAAAGATGGTACACAGCACATGCACTGTTATTGATAAATATTGTAATCAACTTTTATTGCAGGAGCGATATCTGGGTGGCATTAAGAAACGAAGGCGAACTCGTCACCTGAACGACAGGAAGTTTGTTTTTGAGTGGGATGCGTCAGAAGACACTTCGGTTGACTACAACCCGATGTGAGTAAATTGGGAGCACAGAGTTAAAGCTTTTGTAATTTAAGTGTAAACTCACTAAAATATTTTCAACAGTTACAAGGAGAAACATCAGGTGCAGCTATATGGGCGTGGCTTCATAGCTGGCATCGACTTAAAGCAGCAGAAGAGAGAGCAGTCACGTTTCTATGGTGACCTGATGGAGAAAAGACGGACGCTGGAGGAAAAGGAGCAGGAAGAGTGAGTAAAACTGTGAAATGATTTGGGTTTTCTCCAAAGAAGGATTTTATTTAGTTATAATTAATCCAAGTAATGGAATTTTAATGTCCAGTATACTCGGGTTGACCTGTTGTGTTGTTTCTATGCTTCAATCTGCTCTCAGGACAAGATTAAAGAAGATGCGAAAGAAGGAAGCCAAGCAGCGCTGGGACGACAGACATTGGTCTCAGAAGAAGCTGGATGAGATGACAGACAGAGACTGGCGAATCTTCAGGGAAGATTACAGCATCACCACCAAGGGAGGAAAGATCCCCAATCCCATCAGGAATTGGAAGGAGTACTCGCTGCCCGCACACATCCTGGAGGTCATCGACAAATGTGGCTACAAGGTTGGATCGGGTTCAGCTTGTTTATCTGTGCAAATCCTGCATGTAGCTGCAAAATTAGATTTGTTTTAGAGCTTAGTTATGGTTGAACGTGGAGATGCATCTTTGTCGATATCAATCTGACTGATGCTGCTGTTAAACTCTTTCCTAAATAATGTTTATAATCTTGGGTTTTGTCCCCATTAGGATCCAACCCCGATTCAAAGGCAGGCCATTCCTATTGGCTTACAGAACCGTGACATCATCGGTGTAGCTGAGACAGGTAGCGGTAAAACAGCAGCCTTCCTCATTCCCCTGCTGGTCTGGATCACTACTCTGCCCAAAATTGACAGGTAACAGTTGAAATTTAGGGAACCTCAAGTAAACCCACTCATGCATGAATCTGTGTCCAAACGTCTGTTGTTTGTCTGCTCTCTGCTTGGCAGGATTGAAGACTCGGACCAGGGTCCGTATGCTGTAATCCTGGCTCCAACTCGTGAGCTGGCTCAGCAAATTGAAGAAGAAACCATTAAATTCGGCAAACCGCTCGGCATTCGAACTGTGGCTGTGATCGGAGGAATCTCCAGAGAGGACCAAGGGTTCAGGCTCAGGATGGGCTGTGAGGTGAAACATTTGACTGTTTGTGTGTCTCCGTGGTTACTTCAACATTCATAGGTTGAAAGACTGAGCTTGGTAAGCAGGAAGGATTACGAGATATTATTTTAGTAGAAAACTTGCATCCTAAACTATGCACTGACAGCACGTGCCATACTTAAAGTTAATGTGAAGAAGTAAGGGTTCTTTTTTTCTTTTGTAATTTTCTTTGCTAAATAAAAATGTGATGCAGCCCAGTCTGTTTAAAAGAAACATCTATGCAAACTTCTCAATCTAATTTTATTTTAACACTGAAAAGTGTGTGTCTGAAATCTGAAGAACCATCTAGCGACACCACTTCATCCTGCTCCTCCTTGAGCTCCTGGTGCGAATGAGTGAAACGTAAGCCTGAGGACCAGGACTGAGTGTCGGTGTGTCCGCTTGTCCTCAAACCTGAAGACACAAAGGCAAAACTAAGTTTGAAAAAAAACAAAAAAAGTCTGGTAACACATGTATAATGTAAACTTTATCCATTTTGATGCGTTTGAGTTTCACAGCTTAGAATAAAAATCTGGGAGAACAACAGTAGACCCGGCATCAACGTCCTAAAAACGGTGTATTTTGGTTGAAAATTATCTGACATTTTAAGACATTTTTCAGTGTCGGGAAGGTGATGTTGCTTTTTTCATCCATACTGTATTAAAACTTTGACCTTAATAACAGTCACGCTGCACGGTTACTTTTTTTTGTGTGACAGATTGTCATTGCCACCCCCGGCCGTCTGATCGATGTTCTGGAGAACCGCTACCTGGTCCTGGGCCGCTGTACCTACGTGGTTCTGGATGAGGCAGATCGTATGATTGACATGGGCTTTGAGCCTGACGTCCAGAAGATTCTGGAGTACATCCCAGTGACCAATCAGAAACCAGACACCGATGAAGCAGAGGACCCTGAGAAAATGACCATGAACTTTGAATCTGGGAAACATAAATACAGACAAGTATGAATATATTTATGAACCAGGCTTCTCTGTAGGTGTCATTGTGGTCCCTTTTTGTAAGTTTTCTCGAATTGTGTGTTTAATTGAACCTTGCAGACAGTTATGTTTACCGCTACGATGCCTCCAGCTGTGGAGAGGCTGGCCAGGAGCTACCTGAGACGTCCCGCTGTGGTGTACATCGGCTCTGCCGGCAAACCTCACGAGAGAGTCGAACAGAAGGTCCTGCTGATGTCAGAGGGAGAGAAGAGGTGAGACCGACTCAAAATGTCGCTAAACGTCTGAGCAGTATTTCAGTTTACTGAGCATTTTGTGTCACATGCTCTGCAGGAAAAAGCTGCTGGAGGTTTTGTCTCATGGCTTCGATCCTCCCATCATCATCTTTGTCAACCAGAAGAAGGGTTGCGACGTTCTGGCGAAGTCCCTGGAGAAGATGGGAGTAAGTCACTTCAGACTGCACCAAGAAGAACACTGAATCCTTGAACCCAACACACTCTGTACAGAGTTAAGGTCATGAAAGGGCAAGGCTGGTAGTTGTCAGCCACACAGCTAGATGGCGTAGTTGGTTAGTCAGTGCCTAAAGACGTATTTGGGTGTAATCATAACATTACGTTGTTGGGGGCAGGGTTTGGTTGCGTAGTGACTGTAATGGAGATTCAACTCCATAGTTCTCTGGTACAACCTAGTTCTCAGTGTCTTTTTGATGTACTCATGCAAATATCTGAGTTTACTTTTCATGGGCAAAAGCCAGAGTTCGACTGAAACAGCAACTTTTATATCTGAGCATCTTTTCTTCTCTTCAGTACAACGCTTGCACGCTGCACGGAGGCAAAGGCCAGGAACAGAGAGAGTTTGCGCTCTCCAACCTGAAGGCAGGAGCCAAAGACATCCTGGTGGCCACAGATGTTGCTGGTCGAGGTATCGATATCCAGGATGTCTCCATGGTCATCAACTACGACATGGCCAAGAACATCGAAGGTAGGAGACCCCTTTTTTTTTTTTTTTGGTCATGTATTTTTTTTATTTTATTTTTTGATAAGTATTGAGTAATACAGATATGAGTCTTACGGTGTCTCTCCTCTTCTTACAGACTACATTCATCGTATCGGTCGTACGGGTCGTGCGGGTAAGAGCGGTGTCGCCATGACTTTCCTCACTAAAGAGGACTCCGCCGTGTTTTATGACTTGAAGCAGGCCATCCTGGAGAGCCCCGTCTCCACCTGCCCACCGGAGCTGGCCAACCACCCGGATGCCCAGCACAAACCTGGAACCATCCTGACCAAAAAGAGGCGGGAGGAGACCATCTTCGCTTGATGTTTGATTCCTTTCTTTCACTGGACAGAATTCACTGCAGGTTCAAACGTGTTTATACTGCATTATGCAGCGTACTTTTTTTTTTTTTTTCTTTTTTAAAGACTAGAGAGGAAAAGTAATGAGCTGGTGCATTTGTTATCATCTGTGAACAAGAGTCAGGATCAGTGAGCACAGGCCTGCTTATCTCCATTGTATAAACATCACATGTGATGAAGTTGTCCCCCCCCCTTTTGTTTTTCTAAAAACTAAATTTCTGCCACCATAATTTTAGTCTTCTAAACGTGTAAGAGACCAGATGTGATGTTGGTTGCTTTTCCTTTGGATGCTTCTGTAGACGAATTTCAATCACCAGTTTTAAATATAAACATTTTTATGATGCGACTGCAACAAGTATGAGCGTTGTTTGTTCCTTCCCAGAGGAAATAATATTTGAAAATAGTGAAATGCCAAAGAGGAAATGTATATCTTTGGTTCTGGTAGCTGTACAACATTTTGTTTATAAAAAAAAAAACAGTTTTAATCTTTTCTTTCTTAAAGGTTTAGATTAGCAGCCTCTGGTTGTTTAAAAGGTCTCAAATTCAAAACCTTTCTCTCACACAACAAAACATCTCATGATTTAACAGAACATTTGGAGCATTTTTGAAACCAGATGTTTATTTACATGCACATGGAGCTGTTTTTCCAGCTGTGTCGTCTGGTAAAGTATATCGAGCTTTCACGTCACATAAAACATGTTAAAAGCTGAATCTTGTGATTTCCATTTGTTTTTTTTAGCTTCCCATGTCTGTCAAGAATAGGAGTGTGGCCAGATGTCAGTTCTCCAAGTTAAAATGTGCAAAACAAAACAAAGAAAACTCCTAAAATGTTGATGGCGTAAAAAAGTTTTTCATAAAAGTTTTTTTTTTAAAAAACAAAACAAAAAAACTCCAGTGTCTCATTAAAAGTACTTACAATAATCAAAATTGATTAATTTGTCAATACTTTTGACTTTTGAGTAACCGCAGTGGTTGAAGTAAAAGTAAAAAGATTTTAAAAAACAAAACAAACAAAAAAAAGGCCTCAATGAGTTGAATATTTAAGGGCATAGCAGCATAGTTCGAAGACTGAACGATTATCTTTTGTTGACAAGAGTTACCATAAGAATGCATCTTTTTTAAAAAGAAGGTTGAAGTAAGACGAGTTTTCTATGTTGCAAATATATCAACAGGTTACATATACCATCGATCTGCAGCTGATGATTAAATGTTAGTCTTTTGGTTTTCAATGTCTCTCCATGTTTGGCAAAAACTAAACTACATTTGAGCAGGAAGGTCTCATGATGTCAAGCATGGTGGTGGAGGGGTAATGATATGGTGATGGAGTAATAATGCTGTCTTTGCTTCATATTACCAAGACCTCACAATGATCAGATTATTATTTTTATGGTTTAAAAAAACAAAAGAGGATTGCTAACCTTCACACATGAAACTGGCTTAATGTCAGTTTGTACAAGTGTAGTGTAAAATACCACAGAAACATCAACCTAATCTAAGGCCTAATTTGCTTTTTAAAATAGCTTTACTAAAACTAAATTAACATCAACTTTCCTCATTCTAATCTTGTATTTGACAAATGTCTGTCTTAAAAAAGCATAAAAACAAAAGTCACCTTTAAATCAAATGTTTTTGACCCACCGATAATCACTTGAGTGCATAATAACAAACACAAACGAACAATTAAAAGTACATAAAATGTCATGTTTATTTAGTTTAAATCATATTTCACTTAGCATTGTAAATCTATTTTCAAATACAAAGCATTCTTTACAGCATCAGGCAGGAAACATCTCACTTTTTCCACATTTTATGTCTTGATAAACAAAGGGAAGAGGCGTGTCAGGCCACGCTAGCACGCGGTAGTCGTCCCGTGGATATATGGTTATATTTAGTGCAGTTATTGCATTACAAAGCAACCATCCCAAAAACAAAGTAGTGCAATTTTTTTTTTGTTTTGTTTTTTTTTTTTTAACTACTCACACGAAAAAGGAAGTCCAGATGGTCTAAGGCGTTTATAGTTTTTCAATGTTAGGCTTCATATTGCATACAGAATAAGACAGAAAAACTAAATTATAACCATTGTAAAAATTGTGCTTCATAAATCGGAAAAAACTTCAACTGCTTTATCAGTTGCTATATTGGTCCGCTTTGAAAAACATACTCTGCCAAAACACAAGGAAAGAAGCTGATTGGTGAACTAAGACATGCAAGGATTTGATAATTCACTCGTTCCTTTTATCACTAATCTAAAAAAACAAACAAAAGAAATAACAGCCTTGATCTGGGACTATTTATGGTGTCTCTTAGGAGCGCTTCGACGAGGTGTGTGAAGAGGGAAGCTCGTTGTTTTGTTGTTGTTGTTTGCGGTGTGAGGAGCCCCAAAGACAAGACCATCACAAGACAACAAGAGTCAGAATCAGTGCATTACTAAAATACTTAACCGCGAAAATAAATCAAATCAACAGAAACAATTAGATTTCATGCAACACTTGCATAGATTTTTTTCTTTTTTTTTAAATCATGCTAATTATTTTATCTTCAAAATATATAGAACACTTGATAAATACCTGTGAGACGTGGAAGCTGTAAACCCGTAAACACTGACCCCGTGGAAAAAAACAAAAAACAAAAAAAGGGCTCTCCGCCCGTCAGCCTCACGTCAAACGTTCACGTCATTGGCTCATGGACTGAAAATGGTGCAGGAACAGAGTGACGTTGCGTCACGCGTGCTACGAGTCCTCTGGGAGCCCGACGTGTTGGCGACGCGAAGTTGAGCACGACGGGTGTGTGGGACTTGCACCTGAGGATCCGCCTTTTTAAAAACCAGCTGTTAAAACCGCACTACACGAACGTGATGTGATGTTACACAGAGACACACACACACACAGAGGGTGCGATCAGTGTGGGAGTATTGGATGCTACAATCAATAACGTGCTACAATCGGATTATGGGGTGAAACGGATTGTGTCACCAGGTGGTGCAAGAGGTGCAAAAGGCATGCGAGCTTACATTCTGTAAAGCTTTGATTTGAAGAGGAGCTGCAGCGAGCAGCGTGTGCTTATGTGAATGATCTGACGTAAACAAGTGTCTCAACAAATGGTCCATTCCTTAAAGTGTTTCAAAAAACCTTCCCTTTCTGCGATCGCGTTTACATTCTCTTTGCCCTTTTTGAGATTTTTTCGATGTGTCGGAGAGTGATTGTGCAACAGCAAAGACAAGTGATGCCCAGGACGCACTGCACTTCAGGTGATGCTCCACTGCAGCCTCACAAAGACTACTTACATTATGACTGTTCAGATTTCTAAACGCCACTCAGTGAACACGTGGATGCCAAAGAACGAGTCCACATCAGCAAAGTCAAACAAATAAAGTAGCAATGAAACAAAAACCTAGGTGCCCATACAGTATATACAATATAATCAAATGCATTACTATTACCCGAAAATGGATTCAACACAGCACATTCCTACGTTAGTTTTTTTTTTTTCCCATAAACATCATTCACTTCCTGTTCAGCCGTAATGTGCAAATAGTCTTAAAATAATTATACATGCAATAGTAAAGATAGAAGTCTTAGGAATTTTAAGGCCAGTATATGAGACATCCTATGAGAGAAAAACCTTAGGCAAAGCAGCTAAAGTTTGAGTTTACGTACAGCTGGTAGCCTGAAACCGTTCTGATGCAGGGGGAGTAGCCCTGTTGACTTTAATCTAAATGAGATGACCCCGGAGAGCGGGGGCATCCATCGGCTTACACAAACTTGGAGGTCTGGAGGACTGATAGCTGGATTTCTGAATAACAAAGTGGATATCTGTTTCTGCCATTAAAGTGTGGAGCTGACTTTTGGAAAGCTGATTCACTTTTGAATCGCTTGCTTGGGGCTGTGTGGCAGTTGAAGGGCCTGGGGGTGGGGGTGGGTGGGAGTGGCCCATGTTTCAGTAGTTGTCTCGGGGCCAGGGGCGGCTGCGCTGGCGGTTGTTTCTCTGGTTGTGACCTTGCTGAGCTTCACGCTGGAGCAGCCTGTCCTGTGACTCGTGCCCGTTGGTGCTGTGGGCACTGCCTGCATGCCCGTGGTGGGTGGGGTACAAGTCCCTGTATGAGCGAGCATGGCAGGGGGAGGCATACCCATCCTCTTCCTCCTCTTCTTCCTCCTCTTCCACCCCCCTATGACACGGGCTCCCCCTGTGGCCGCGAGACAGAGAGTCACTAGCCTCATCAGATGGCATGAGACTGTCCTGCTCCAGGGGGGAGTGGGCCTCCTCGCCAGCTTCCTCCTCCTCCTCGTCACCCTCCAAGCCCACCGCCTCATGAGGCTGTACCTGATTCTTGTTCTGGAGGATTCAAGTGATTGTAGAGATAAAAAAAAGAGAAAGACAGTGTAAAAGGACATTGCTCAAAATAGCTTCAGACTTCAGTAACTTTGCTCAGACAAAAAGTACAAACAAACAAAATATTGCAAACAATTCACAAGGAAGGATGTAAAAAAATGTTCCAGTTTGTCTAATAATAATAGAATAATAATGTGATTATTTTAACCTGGTATACATTAATGTGAATATCAGCACCATCTTAAAATAATGGCGAGTGACATTTATGGGTGAAATGACAGTTTCAAATGAACAAGAATAACTTTTTAAAATAAAAATGTGCCCGATTGTGAATTAAAAAAATCATTTGCTGCAGTTGTTCCTGGTTTTCACACTGGACGTCAACGAATAAGACAAAAAAAACAAAAACCAGAACTATTACGTAAAAACCCACTAAAGACGTGTTTTAATTGAACTATCTCTCAGCACCTTTGTTATAGATGTATAAAGGCGACTTTCTCAAATAACTGTAATATTTTATTGTGATTATGAATGCTGAATGGATGAAAAATATATGACATTATGAACTGGCTTTGTTTCTGTCATGCCACAAATGTTTTAAAGAAATAACTGGTGATATCAAACCAAGTCTTTAGCTTATAGCCCGTAGTCAGAAGGCCGAGGGAAAAAAAACCTGAAGAGCTTTGCTAAAAACGAATAAAACCTAAGTGATAAAGCTTAAGACAATTCAGAAAAAAAATACCGCCAGGCCTCTGCCTCGCCAGCCTGACGGCGAGCCACAGACCAGCTGCACGCGCCGTGTTATGAACTTTATCACTTGATTTTAATTTATGTTAAAGTCTATTGAGTGCTGCGTTTTATTAAGCGCTGACTGGATAAAGCGGCTGACCAGAAACACTAGTGATCTGGCTGTGGACTGCAAAGACAAGTTGCTTTGTGGAAGTCCACACTTGGGGAGCATTTCTGAACCTTCAAGGGATAAATCTGAATGCACAGCTGGAGAGTGGAGCCAGAACAGAGAGGGATCCTCGGCACATGTTCACATCCCAATGTAAACATGGCTCAGTGATGACTGCTGTCTCCGCCTGAAGATATGCCGTCTAGCTACCTGTTACCTTTACAAGCTGATTCTTTTTCTGACAAAAATGACAGAAAAGCTCAAACATTTCATTTTTATAGTCTGAAAAAAATATGAGATGAAAAAGAATGAGAGCCAAGTTGAGGTGCTCGTGCCGAATAGAGGCTACAGGTCTACGTGTAGCTCCCAGAAGTGGCATTACTGCAGCGATGCTGGGAGTGATTCTGTGCAGAGACCGACTAACAGAGATCTGATGATCAACAGATACTCCCAATACTGCAGGTGACCAGTTAAGCTGTGGAGATTTACAAACCTCACTAAAGGAGAGATCCCATTTTATTCAACTTGATATTTGATCAAAATACCATTGGGATACAGCAAAGCAGTTCCCTGCACAACAATACCGTTAAACTCTGTTGGTAAAGTCATACACTTCACTCCACCGCCCTCTAACGGTAGGAAAGTGTGGCTCTTTCGGTGTTGTAACTCAACGTTGCTTACTTCTGGGATCAGCCAGGATCACGCGATTCGTCAGGTTTGTGCATTTGGTTGTTGAATAAATGAGCCGAATAGCTTATCATGAAGACATTAAGGGCATCAAACTTAGCTTGAACGTTTCTTTCCAAACTAAACAACAAAATAACACAGATGTACATGTAACGATCTGTTCATTTAATTGTTACAAAAAAATAAATAACTGTGCCCCAGCATTAAGATTCCAAATAACACGGAATCAAACTTAAATGATATTAAATAAAACGTAGCAGCTGAAACCAAAAGCACATAGAAACAAAACCTACACATCAAAGCAAACATATCAGCTCAGGGATCGGTTCTGATCAGAACTCAGAGTATTTTGTCGATATCAGGCTCCATATCTGATCCTAAAATCGGATCGATGCATCTCTAAATACACGGCAGGCCCCACATATTGACAAATGTCATTAAATAACATGAGAATCAATTGCTTTTAAAAAGCCGTCTTGTCGTGGCACTTACAGTAAAAATGAAACGCTTAATCTTCATTTCCACTGTGTCCACTGATGAGAGAATATCGGACATAGAGGCTAAAAGCTCAAAAAACTGCTGAAAGGTCAAATCAGGGAGATCATGACAGTTTGTTCTAAAACTATTGGTGACAAGATTGATCCGACATCAATTGGATTTTTTTCCCCCTACTTTGAGGTGAGAGTGCCGGGCGGACAGTAAATGCATCAGGATGGAGAAACGACAAATTCACACTTTGTCTGCATATCAAGTACATCCTGATGACACAGTCAGCTGGATATACATCTCTGATGTGGAAGTTTTTCCACAATGACTGGAGTGGACTACTCAAAGAGAGCAATTTGTACAGCCTGTAAAGGTAAAAATAACCTGTGGAAGAAGGATCACCAAAATGTTTAAGGTAAAAAAACATAATACAACATAAAATAAATACCTAACAAAACATCTTAATTCAACACCTAAAACATCTTACTCTACTGAGCATGCCCACAGGCTTACGATGACAAACATATATCCAGTCAAGCACACAGCCAGCAGCCTCTGCTATCTTTCACTGGCTGATTATGTTACTGTATGAATTTGATTATAGTTGTTAAAAAGAAAATAAGTACCTGCCAAAATTGGTAGACAATGCAAAACATAAAAAAATATAGCTATGGAAATATTTTAATAAAATAATGTGCTTCTTTTTTGTATGAAAGATGTTTTATAATTAATATAAAATAATACAATATACAGTAACAATAAAAAGACTGTGTTCCTCTCACAGGACAAGTTTAAGAAAAATCAGAAATCAGAAGCGGACAAGAAAATTGACACTGGTACATTTTTTACAAACACATAATGGCGAGAGGTATTTATCTGCAAGTGGAGGAAATAATCTATAGTAGTGCATGATTAAAGACCTAAAAATGTCAACAGCTGTCAAGTATCAGTGTAGCTGTTTGTGTATGCGAGTGCCTGTGTGTGAGACAATGAACAAAAGATCCTAAATACGCCTGGTACTTGTGATACTTCAGGAACGATCTTTTGCCTTTAAATTAAAGTATTTCAAGCTGTAATGCCACTCTGAGCGGGGACAACATTCACAAAGCATACTTGGACAGGGTCATCATCAACAGAAAATAAACCAGTGGATTATTCTGCAATTTCACACAATTGTATTTGAGTAAAATTGAAGGCAGAACTTCACTGCTTTGTGAATTTTTGTCCCAGGAAGCCTGTTGAGCAGTGAATCACCTGAAACCATCAGGTAAGGCAAAGGAGGCAGGATGCAACAGAGAAAAAATAAAAACAACACAAAACAAACAAAAACTCACTACATCTTATCTTTTTTGTGTAGGGATCTGGGTGAATAAAATGTGGTTCATTCACTGTCTCAGCAGCTGTGTTCGGGAGGTTTGTGAGAGAGGATAGTGCAAATACATATTATAGAAACCCTACTACTCACCCCATTTTGTAAGCCATCATTCAATTAATTCCTGTGTTTCAGAAAACTGCAAAAAATGTTAAGGATTGATGAGTGACAAGACAAGAAACCTGGAAACAAATCAAGGCACAGGAGTGAGTCTGAGATGGGAACAGCTGGTAAAGACAGCGACAACATGCACGCTCAAAACAAGATCCCTCCTCGAGAGACTTTAAATAGCATCAAAAGGGATTGCCAAAGGCCTCCTGCCTTTCAGTCACACAGAGACAAACATACCTGCAGACTGGAGATGGCAGAGGGCGGGGTCATTAGACTCTGCTCCAGTAACGGATTAAGAGGGGTGTTGCCTGGCAGGTGAGTGGCGCGCCAGTAGACCTCCAGGTATTCGGCCAGATGCTCACAAGCGTCTTCCAGCTGGTTCTCATCCAAAATAACATCAAACATATCCTGCAAGTAAACAACAAAACATAAATAAGACTTAGTGTGTAAAGGGTGTAGGGAAGAGATGAAAGAGCTACATGGCACCTTATCAGGTATGACTGGGTTTTGGACTGTCATTCAAATGAAATGAATTACAGCAGCCATTTCTCGCCATTTTACTGAATCAGGTTGACTGACGATGAAATAAATTGTTAGTTGCAGCTTTGGTGTAACACGCTAGCATGCAGCACAGCAGCATTCAAGCTCCCACACTGCTACATGCCCCAACACACTAACATGCTACTCCAGGATGTGTCGATCCTATCACAAGCTGGAGCTGTTGGGGACAGGCGTACCTTAAGATTTAGATATGAGTTGTTGGACAAATGAAAAGTTTCAGGTTCTACATGAAAAAACCAAAAGTTGTTACAGTTCATTTTGAGGATGCTATGAATGTGATGGAGCATCAGATGTGATGAAACCGTCTAATAGGTGAGATGTTTTCATAACAGCAGAATGTGATATTGTGCTTAAGTGAATTTTAATTAGACATGTAAAGTGCTCTATGAGTACTTTTGCTGCAAAATGACACGATGAATATAAACTAAATAGAACTGAAATGATCTTTGTTTTGTTTGTTTTTTTTGGTTAAATCTAAAACTTTCTGAGATTAGATAAGTAGAGGATACACAATGAGTGTGGAAGCAGAAGCACATTGAAACTTTCTTTTAAACACACACTGATTAGGACAGACCAGACAGTCACACACTCACAGGGGGGCACTGAGATAATTTATCAGCAGCCATCATCTGCACATTCAGGTGTTTGCTCTGAGACTTCCCCCTGGATTTGACCAGCCTCTGCAGCACCTGACAGACAAAAAAAGATTTTCATATACAGGAGTATGAGGCAGCCTGAAGTCAATGGTGATGAGCACGTACCTTTGGTGAGGAAACTTTAACATAGACAATGATGGGAGAGAGGGAGGTTTTGGCGAGTTGTGCGGGGTGGTTGATGGTGTCTGCATCCAGAACCACCAGCTGCAGAGTTTTGGCGAGCTCAAATATCCTCTCAATCTCACTCTGGACCTCCGCTGCACAAAGAAGTTGTATTTTGCAAGTTTAGTGTTATTCTGTCTCTTAAGTGTAGTGTTTGTAGTAGTGTTTTCATGGTGACATTAGTCCAAATACCGAGGCTGGAGCGGGTGTTGGATCTCTCCATTATTGGTCTTTTGTTGAGGACTGACCTCTTGGCTAAGGACAGGTCAGCAGTTACATGAGTGATTGAGATTCTGCATGCAAAATCAAAAACACACACATTTATTAAATCCCTGATTTTCACTTACTTCTGACTATGTAATGTATTATTTTTTTCCTTTATTACTGACCTTCCCTCAAATCTGTGTTTCAGGAAGTCAAAAAGAGCTTTCTGCATCATGTCCGTCACCTAAACAGAAAGGAAATGACATTAAAAAAAAGAAAAATTAGTTATATGTACACCACATGTTGGGTTGATACTAGAATACAAAATAAGTACACAAATAAAACCCTTTTTTTTAACTGTGTGTATATATATGATTTCTCTCCCTTGGACACTGAGGGCCTTTTTTTCTTTAGTATGTTTTTGAACCATCACATAATAAGATCAGAAACATTCAAATTCTTTGTAATTAATGTCCATCTAATGTCCATGTGACGTCCTAAAACTTCTTCAGGTGCTTGTGCCAGACTGAACTGAAAGCGAACAGTCAAGAAATATACAAACATGTATGTAAGAGCTCACAATTTACACTATAACATGATACCATTAACTAAATAATAAACCGAGTAAGTCAGCAAGGGCGCAGCAACTACCCTTAAGAGGTTGAGAGAAAACATTTCAGAAAGATGCTGATCTGATTTTATTTGTCTGCCAGATTAAGGTATGTGTTTTTATATTCATGTTATAAATACTCAAGTTTTCACAACACGCTTTTCTATTAGCGTGTTCAGGCTGAACTCTGTTTATTAGCTGGAGGTGAGATGAGGAGAGGCTGACCTCATAGCCCTTCAGTGAGGGTCCCACGAGAACCACCGGCCTCATGGAGGGCACCACGTCATATGGAGGGACATGCTCCTGTCAGATTAAGGGGAGGATGACAGAAAAATGGATGAGAAACAGAGAAAACAATAATAAGATATTATGCTGGGTGGGTTTACTTTTAGTGAAAAGATAAAAGTTTTGATAGTTTCCTTCCACTTGAACAATAGTCTCAGAATGATTAAAAAAAAAAAAAAACAGCAATTAGGCATGAATACGGTTTGCTTACATTTTTAAATGTGATACAACAATATCTCCAAGTAATGTAGTGAATCAGTTTGCTCTCAGGGTGAAAAAAGTAACAAATACACCTTAAAACAAAACAAAAAAACAAAAAAAAACCCCAAAAAAACCCCCCAGCAGTTTGAAGATTTGACTGTAATGGAAACTTGCTGGTTTCTTTGCCATTATACCAGCTTTAATGAATCTGTATCATATGTAATTAATATTAATAGTAATACAGATAATTAACTCTAGATGTCAGTAATATAGCTGATTCCAGTCACATTTGTATTTCATGCATATATATGACCTTAATATTTCTGAGTGAATTCAGTGAATTACACCCATCTGAAGATGTTTGTATATACTTTTCAACATCTGCAAAAACGATAATCAAATTAAAAGTCAAAAGTAAAATGAAAAGTCAAAGACCTCTATCATCACAAACTGTGGAGACGTACCTGTTTTTGCTTCTGTTTAGCTTGTGAGAACAAAAATATGACAATCAGTGAGGGCAGGAAAAGTTAAAAGGCAGCAGGTGGTGGTCTCTGTGTCAGCAGCACAGGCAGGTTTGTAGTACTTACATTCACCTGCAGATGGCGGTGTTGTCCTCCAGGTCCCTGTTACCATGTCACCTAGACTGGAGGAGTTGGCTCCTGTCTTCCTGTAACAACAGCACCGTGCTGACTTATCGCCTTTACATTGTGAAAATGAATCATGTGAGTAGCCAGATGTGCCAGCGGTTGAGTGTGATATCTGACCTCTGTTTCTGCTCTTGTTTGAGTCTCATTGCCTCCAGTCGCAGAGGGCTGGGGATGAAGGCGATGTCAGCTCCCTCTTTTACTAGCCGGCCGATCCACCAGTCATTGTTGTACTTCTGTAAAATCCAAGACAACAGCAGTAAAATGATAGGTTTCTGTCATTTATTCTTCAATGCAATGGCGATAGTGTGTCATCGTCAATGGAAGATCAGGGCTCACTTCTTTGATGTGCAGGAAGTCTTTGGCATCAAAATTGACTGCAGCTCCTTGGACAGGACAGTCCTCATCCAGAGCTCCACAGTAACTCACATTTGTCTTTACTGCAAATGCTACAGGTTTGGACTGTGATAAAAACATAAATAAATTAAATGATTTAAAAAAAGGAACAAGAATGCTTGTCTGTGATCTGAAATAAATGCAGAGACATACAACAGGGCTTGCCTGAGTTTGTTTGGACTTTTTCATGTTGGATTTCTCTCCCACCTCAAAGACTAAAATTCACAAACTAAAAACAACAGTCTGAATGTTTCACAACCTAGCATGAAGACAACAATATACTGAAGCATGTGTCTTCAAAGTCAGAAATGGAGACACAACTTCCATCTTTGTTCAGTAATTAAAACAACAGCGGCTTGAGATAACAGCCATCAAAAACTTGATTTAACTCTTAAATCTTAGCATTCAAGAATCAGTAGCCAAAATGTTTTTCCCCCTCAGAGCCAAAACCGATGCTACCATCTGTAAAATAATATGAACTTAAAGCATCTGGCTGACCTCATTCTAGCAAAGGAGTTGTGTGAAGTAAAAATTGAACATCTTACTGAAACTCAAAGGAATTACTTCTTGAATTTTTGTTGGCTAAAATAATTAGATCCAAGCTAAAATAATTAGATCCAAGATCTATTTCATTGTCACCAAGATTAATACTGTTTTTGAAGCGTTGTTGTGCAACAGTGGGAAATTAGTCAATAAACATGGAAGCGAGCTAGAAAGACGGATGTAAGCTGATGCATCTATTTACACTACGACTGTTCATGTTCAACATCAACACAGAAAAAAAATACTGTAAAGCTGTACTACTCAGAAACCAGGCAGAAGCACTGGGGAAACAACTATGTTTTGCATATAAATTTGATTTTAATGGAACATATTGATTTATTGTGAGATTTCCTGCTAAAAACACCTACGTTAAAGGATTGTTTGAGACAGCTGAGCAAAGTATGTCTTACATATTTCCATCCACAAACCCTCTTCAGGATGAAGTTGAGTAAATCACACCACGGCGTACCTTCGCTCTATCGAGCTGCTGCTGTGCCTGGCGTTCGGCTTCACGCCGATACGCCTCGCGGTCCTCCTCGGCTGACAGGTCTGAATCCGACGGTCTACTGGTATACGAATCAGCTGACCCCTGCCAGGACAGAGTCACATCATCATTTGCGATTTAATGATTTTATATTTTGAAAAGTTATATATTCATCTCATCGTCTTGTGCCAAGATCACTGAAGCACACAACAGCATTGAGATCAGAAACAGAAACCTGCAGTTTCAGTAGTATAAGTGCTCATCTGTTTTGTTGTCTTTTTGCATGCAGGTGTGCATGCAAATATGTGTCTGCATCCACGAACACATTCATGTGTGAGCCTGTGTGGAGCTACAAAACAATGAGTTGCTCTCTCACACCAGCTATCTTCTGACAGACCAAATTTAGCACAAAGGAGCCAACTGCTTCCTCCTCTCTCCTGCTTGGCCCCAATCCATTCCAGCATCCCCCACAGTGCAGCACATACATCCTTTATTCCCTCGTTCATTCTCCAGGGACATCTTCTCATTAGCAAAATATGTACTGGTTATCATTTTTCAATGTAAACAGTTTAAGGACACATACCAGGAATGGCTGGAACTTAAAAAAACCAACAAATAAAACCGACAGAAACATTTAACACAAAGTAAAAAAAAAGAAAAAAAAAAAGAAGTAGTTTCAGTCCAAAAGTGGGACCTGTGTTTGCTTTCTTAAATTTGTGTATCATGAACTGTAGAAATAAAAAATTATTTTAACATAATAGTTATTATTTCAGTCAGTTATTGTCCCAGTATCTCTTTCAAGTAAAGATGCCATTCACTGCATCTCACATGTAAAGTTTCAAACCTTTACCTTTAAATTATACTTGACTTATGTGAGTTTAGAGTCGTGGGAAAAAAATGCTCCCTGGAAAAATGGATAATAAAATTAATGTTTGCTGTCATGATGTAGATTTCCAAATACATATGCTATGTACTGTGTGTGAGAGAGAGAGATCTTCTATATTTGGTGCCGATCTGTCCTCTCAGAAGAAAATCTGAAATTAATCTGTCAGTGATGCATACAGCTGCAGTTATAACAAAACATAAAACCAGGTGAGACAAATGTCAAAAAGGAAAAAGGAGGTTTTCATTCGAAAATAAAAAGGTGTGATGGAATAACTCTGATAATCTCATAGGTAATTCTAGTTATAAATTAAGCACAGTGTTAAATAAAACACTGTTTTCTCTCTTCCAGAGTGCAGCGACTCAGTCCCGGTCATCCATCTTGTCAACGTGTACAAACGGATCCTCGGGAGGACCAATTAGCAACAGTCCAACGAAACAAAGTACAGTCACAAAATATAAAACAGAAGCAGCCAAACACAAAAGAACAACCACCACCTTTGCTTTCTGACCAATTCAAGATGGATGCATATAATCTAGAAGAAATGATTATCGACAGGACCGCTTCAAGCGAGCACCTCTCCTCATTTCTTTTTTTGGTGTGGTGTCTGTGTTAGATAACTACATCTGATTTCAAGCACTCACAAGCTCTGCAGGCAACACTGCACCATCGCCAGAGCAGTGCTGACAGAGAGAAGGAGGGTGAGGAAGAACGGGTGGAAATAGAAGGAGAGGGGGAGAGATAAAATGGGGGAATACAGCTGACAGAGGGATGTTCATGAGGAACGAATGGATGATTGGTGAGGAGAGAGGTCTGGAAGATGTTAAACTGAGGTTATTTCAATAGGAAGGTTAAAATACTGTGAAGGAGTGAGAGCTACACAATTATCCTTGAAGATGACAGAAGAGAAGATGGGAGGGGGACGAAAAAAAACATGAACATATGAGACAAAGATACAGATAGCAGAGGGTTGCATACCTGGCTGATTAAGAGGATGGCGCTAGAGCCTGATAAAGACATGAATATGAATTTTCGTACTCTAGCAGCTTCCCCGTCTTCACTGAGAATCCTCATGAACACTCTGACATAAAAGCAGAATAAATATAGTGGTGGGCGCAGATTAAAGGTGCCACATTTAGGGATGTTATAAAACAGATGGATTTCTAGTCATTGTTTGCAACTGGAGTTTGGACATGAAACTGTGGACCTCTCTGTCATGCTCTCCAGCTTGGCCACCTGTTTTGTAAACCTACTTAGCACTAACTTCACTGAACATAAAGCAGGGGTTATCTTGGAAAGGCTCATCTGCACTGAAGCTTATATGAGTAAAACAATGAGAGCACATCCCCTTTTTTTCTGATAATGTCCCTGTCTGTGGGCTAAATTTAACTGTTCCTCCTTACTTTGCTTCTGTGATTATTCTTCACACACTGCAACATTGATGGCCTCAACTCCACTGGGGGAGGGACCAGAAGTATGTGAGAAGTGTGTCATCCTGAGATGGCGAAGTCATCCTACAATCTGGTGGCTAGTAAACAGAAGAGTTCAACTAAAAAAAGTTGTTACTTTTCCTCATTTATTCAATGCTAGTTATGTGTTTTTATTGTACTGGCACAAGCATTTTATTGTGTTGGCACAAGCATAATAAACACATCCTGTTGTATAGTACTTTTGTTTAACCATTAAACTCAATTTTCAGTTTGACTTGCTCTCTACTAAATTTTAGGTAAAATAGTCAGCCCTTAAGAATGTAAATGGTGTTTTATGTTGAGCAGCTAGACACTAAAAGGGTCTGTGGCTGTTTTTTGAACATACTGTACTATGGATACATGCTGATTTGGATAAAATGTCATATGCACAATACCGCACAATCTGGAGTATGTTAAAAATACAAAGACTGTGGGCTACTTCATGAAAAATTTCCAGTATGCAACTGACCAGCCTACAGCAGCCATGTAAGCAGTACCTGCCTTCCCAAACTAGAAGCCACCCAGGAATAAAGGGATGCTTTTGAAACGGTTTACTAACTTAAAATGTAGCATACAGTATATACTGCATACTAGTCCAGTGGTCGCTCTTAGTATGTAGTATGCCACCATGAAAACAACTACACTGTAATACAAGCAGAAGCCAGTCACGTAAGTGTTTCTGCTGGCTCCTGCTGTAGAGACACATTCCATTATTTGATATAATACAGTCTAAAGGTTGTTCTATATGCAAGTATTTCCAAAATTAAACACAACACACCTGAGTGCAGAGGTGCCTGATGCCATGTTCAACGTTGGGCACATTGTCCAAATCTGTTTGGTTGCCCACTCATAATTTTTTTTTCTTTCCAAAATAGTGAAATCTTAGTGCAGACCTGTAGCGCTTCAACCTAATGCACACTTAATATAATATTATGAACTTTAGGAATGGTAGTTGAGTTACACTGTTGAGTTTTATCAGGACCTTTTAGGAAATTTTATTCTCCCCCAAAAAACACCCATCTCTATGGTCATGAACTGCAGGTACTGCTCAAAAGAGCTAGAAGGCTGAAATTAGTTTCACCAGAAGCTGGCTGGACTCTCCTTGGGAGATAAGGTAAGGAGTGGAGTCATGCTGGAGAGACTTGGAGTGGAGCTGCTACTTCTCCATGTCAGGCGCGTTTCCATTACCTCTAGATTTGTGCAAAACCAAATATCAAAAAAGAAATCCTGTAATGGAAACAGCATTAATTCGAAAAGACTCCCAATTATTGAATAAACCTTTTTATGCTTCCAGTAGGTGTTTTTTCAGGCGATTCAATAACCCACTTCATCGTAAAAGTGTAATGGAAATACTTTTTGGAAATTTCAATGTCTCCGGTAGCGCTGGATGGGATGTAACCAGTCAATCTAAAGTCATCAAAATCTAGTTTCCAGCTGTTTTTGGTTTAATTAATACCATGCAGCTGTGCCATAACACTGCTAAATCATTTTGCATTACGTAAGAGCTTTTCCTATGAATAATTCTTTGAATGATCATCCGCTGCCTTGGTCATCTGACTATTTTCTCCACAGCGGCTGAGGCAATCACAATAATTTGTCAAAGACTAAATAAGTTTTTGTCTCTCTTCTTCAATGTTGAAATGTTATTTTTTGTTGTTTTGAGTAGATGTCTCGCAGGATGAGACTTCGTAATGCAGAGAATTACGAGAAGTAGGCTTATTCGAAAAAAAAAAATTCACTGGAAACACTGACCACCTGCAGCGCTGCCTTTATCGCAAATTCAGAGTTTCTCTTCTCTTTTGCAAATAAATGTAATTATGTAATGAAATTTCGGCTACTGAGAGCAGCCAAGTGAGATTGTGGAGACATGTGTTTTGGATGTCTTCTGGACGACTCCCTGGAGAAACATTTCTGGCATGCCCAACCGGGAGGAGGCCTCGAGGAAGGTCAACATCTCAATGAGCAGAAGTTAACTGACGAATGGCTCTGAATGTTATCGTTACAGACTTTTTTCAGGTTTCAAGCTAATAGACTGCATAGCCAGCACCTATTTATCCAAGCTATTTTTTATTCTTGATTAAGTTAATGGATGGAGTTGATTATAGTTGTAAAAAAAGAAAATCATAAATGGCTAATATTGATCTCAATAGATCATACTTTTAAATAAATTGGAAATCAGAATCAAAGAAAAGAAAACTGTAATTGGGGAGTTTCTTGCAGTCTTTAAATCCACCCTCTATGATTTTGTTTTGAGGCATCAAAATAAGTTATTTTAGAAAAATCACACATTAAGGATCAACAACACATGACTGGCTCCAGTACAGGTCAGCTTCTGATAAAGGATTGCTATCCTAGCAGCTCTTTTCCTGTTCCCTTTGGGTTCAGCTACAACATCGCATCATTCGAAGCAGTCACAGTTAAATAAGGCCTTAGCTGTTATTGAAGGAATATGATGTTCAAGGAAAGAAAAAAGCAACATATTACTCCCTAAACTAGGTATCTCTTCAGTCATGTTTTACAATTACTAGAACAGCCTTTGTGAAAAGTCTTAGGCTAGGACAAACACTACAATAATACTTTATTAAACACTAATACTTAGCAAGTGTAATGTTTAGCATTAATTATCTTAACATGTTAATATGCCACCAGCTGCAACTGATGGGACTGTTTTTACTTTAACTTCACTTTGTTTTAATATGTTGACACATTGCTCTAAACTTAATTAAAAAGGTTGAACAAAAGTTCACAAGAATCAATTCAATAGTTTTTGAAAATCAACAGACTGGCCTTGATCTAATGAAACAAAGCAAGCATGATCACATGATGGATACATGGATAACTCTTGTTGACAATCATGTTGAGATTTAAAAGAAAATGATTTAATTTGTGGGTAATGTACAAGCTAAAGTGTTGCAAAGTTTCAAATTATTTGCCTTTATTTGCATGGAACAGAATCTGCACAATGACAGAATATATTATTCAGGAGGCTGAGACACCTTTCCTTTAGTGGACCAAAAAAAAACAAAAACAAAAACAAAAAACAACAACAAACAAACAAAAACAAAATTGCAAGATCCAGCAGAAAACCAGCACCAACACATCTTATTTCAAAAAGTGCTAAAACATCTGTGGGGTCATAATTCAAAGTTAACAAATTGCACATGCACTGTTCTCTGAAACATGATGCAATAAATCACCCAGTCCTTAAATCAATATCAGTGTTTAGTCAAACTGAGCAATCAAGAAAACTGTGTCGCACTGTGAAGGGTGCATGCAGGCTAAAAAGTAAAGCAGGTACAGGAATGAGAGGAACAAAAGACTTGGTGGAGAGTAGAAGCAGGTGAAGGCAGACAAAAAGAAAACTAAGAGGTTAAGACAATAGAAATGCCATGGAAACACGGGGAAGGCAGGAGAAGAAGATTAACAGACGGGAAGGAGAAGAACTTAACTGTCTCAAGGGTCTTTTGTACTTACTCAGTTAATGAGGTGATGCTGCTGCTGGTCTCTTCCTCTTTGTATACTACATGCTGTATGCAGACAGATTGCACTCTGTCCCATCCCCTAACAAGGGACAACCTGCACTGGAACAGACACCGACAACACCTTCTTTTCTATTCTTACTCCACCTCATCCCTTCACAACACAACAACCAACGCAGCATTTGCGTCACTTGCTCAATCCACCTCTTTAAATTTACATCACTCTCATTTATTTTCCTTTAAAGTGCAAATTCAATATGCACCAGCATGAGACAGAAACAGATGAAACTGCTGTTATATCACGCACTCCCTCAAGATTCCTCCTGCTGTTCCAAAGCCTCATGTCCTACATATAACACATACATCCATACTGTATCCTGCTGCAGAAATGAGTCATACTCCACTGCTCCTCCATAGTCACCCCACCCCTATCACAGGCAAGAAACTATCGGCTCTGTTTGTGAATTTTACTCCCTCTGCATAAAACACTTTGTCACATCACCGATGGGAGCAGGGGGAGGCGGGGTGGGG
>JAOWBL010000022.1:12914718-12949497 GCA_028564865.1 Zenarchopterus dispar
CTGTTTGTGAATTTTACTCCCTCTGCATAAAACACTTTGTCACATCACCGATGGGAGCAGGGGGAGGCGGGGTGGGGGGGGAGCTGTTGTGTGTGCGGAGAGAAGGTAATGATTGAAAAGAAACTAAAGGTGCTTGTGTGAACACCGAACCCACTCATCATTACATTGCCCAAGGCCTTCAAAATGAACATCATGAATATTTTAAACTGCACAATATTCTCTGGGAATCTGGAGATTGTCATTAAGCCACACATTCTGGAAAACTAATGCCCCCTCCTGAAGATGTTTGCTCAGCCCTTTTCTTCTACTTACCAACACCTTGGCGTTACACTGCTCCACATTCCCTACAATACTAATGGTGCTGTGGAAGATATGGACTTTTTTTTCCTCCCAATATGTTCGAATCTCATGGTTGCAGATTGTACATTAAGTTAAAACAGGTTAACCAAGCCCCTTGTCTTCAAAACCTTCAGGTTAATGTATTTCACATACTTTCTATTTTCATCTGAAACATTAGAATTAGTCACATATTTGGCTTGGAAGACAGTTGTAAAGCTTGTAAATTAATGGCATCACATTGGACTTTTAGAAGTTAGAACTGGATTACCCCATCAAAAAGAAAACTACCAGATTAATTTGTGATTTTATTAGTTTACCTAATTCAGGTATGTTTGTTGCCATATTTGTCTTTCTGAGCCAGGTGATTGACGGGTGACATGTCTTTTACCTTTTGCCCATTAACAGCTGGGATAAGGCTCCAGCACACACTCGTGAACTTTAAGCATGCTGAAACCATAGTCTGTATAAAACAATGGACGAACCATTAGGTCACGTGACCCACTGGTTTCTGAAGACCGGGTTTGAAGCCTGTTTTTCTTTGTACGGAGTGCAGCCATGTTGCTTCGGATGCCGACGGAAACACGCCCACCGCATGTGATTCAAAGTTAGCTTTGCTCCCAACTCCCTCGGCCGAAATATCTGCTAAGCTAGTGTCAAACGTTTACAACGGGATGTACTATTTAACATGTGGACTCGATGGCGAAATCAAAAATGACCATCGCGTTTACCCGACGCTGGGTTAATGTTAACGGATGGTTGCTTTGCTAAAAGCGGTAGGGTGACGATAACGGATAGTGATAGCTGCTACCCATTGGCTGAGCCGACTGTCAATCAATTATATTATAAATAAATGTAATGCGTTAAATAAATTCTCCTGGCGTGGTACAAAAAAATCACGGACCTCAGAGTTGTCGTGGATGTTAAATCAAACGATTGAGACCAAAACGATTTTTTAACCAGGCTGTAAATATGTTTATGCTCTAAAATCGGACTTTTTAACATGGGGGTCAATTGAGATTGACTCATATTTGGAGGCAGCCTTTAGTGGTCAGTTGAGGAACTGCAACGAAAATTAAGTTCTGCATCAGCCTCAATGGGAAAGTTTGGTGGTTGGTGCTTGGATGAAACAGGTGTAGATAAAAAGAAAAAAAAAGAAGAGTGAATGGATAGCCAAAGAAAACAGACTAATACTTAGAAAAGATGTGACTACTGATCACTATTTGGCAATGATTAGCAATTAATGTAATAATACAAAAAAATCAGTACACCGTCAAAAATAAAATGCTTTTTTCTTGAGAAATGACAGAACCAAACTACATTTTCTGTTTAGAAAATAACAAATTCAAGTCTACTTTAAAGTTTAAATTACTGTATTTGTTTGAAAATATACTGCCAATTTAATGATGAAAAGGAAATTATTATTGAAAACATAAAAAAAAACAGACACTATATTATGCCTTGCATTAGACACTTAGATTTATGATTTATGACTGCTGAGCTGATCAATGTAGAATATAATTACATAGAAATATTGCTAACTGAAGTAAATTCTACCATCTTAAAGCATACAAAAGGTCCAAATCAAGAAAACAGAATACTTCATTCTGATATTGGTTTCATAATAATTTCACAATAACCCCAATTTCATTGAATTTTTGAAATAATTTAATTTGTCAAACATTATGTCCACAAATGTTTTTTTTTCCTTTCAATATTAAACTGTGTATTTTATAACAGCCACCTGACTGGTTTATCTACTAATCATGTTAGGACAACTACATTTCACTTAATTCTCTTGTTTCCCAGCCATATGGGATAGTTAATCATTCCCAACCTTAGACTGTGTACAACGAACTGAGCTGGGCAATGCCATTTTGGCAGGAGCTCCACCCTACGCCAGTTAATTCAGAAAAAAAAGGTTTAAAAAAATGAACTTGAGACTTCAAAATGGTATTATAAAAGGTAATGGGTAAAATTAGGGTAAACACTACCTTCTTTTATACAGATTATATGATGATAACACAGATCAAAATAAGCACTAGTCTAAGAAGTGGAAACCTGATTAATAAAACAAGATGCAGGTGAGGAGAGCTTGGGTACTTGCAGGGAAAATGAAAACTATGAACAGGTCGTGGAAAGTTCTGTCTCGATCCAGAGGGATCCCATAAAAAGGGGACAACTCTAAGAGCATCTTTTCACATCTGGCATTAACATGTGTCTCAAAAGGTGACTTGTGATTGGATCTTACTCTCCTATATGTTAATAAACACAAAGACGAGATGTGCTCTTGCATATTACTTGTGAGAGGTGCCAATGGACTAAATCATGCCTAGTCACCTGGAAAACAAAGAACACCTTCTTGTATGATGTATTTTTTCCCCAGCTTTATTCAACAAAGAATACACATGCAGCAACAACAGCAATGAGAAAACGGCCAAAAGCATGAAAGACACCAAAAAGCTTCAAAAGACTGAAACATAACTGGGATGTGTCAGAAATTAAAACGAGGAGAACAAAGAGCCAATCAAAACAGACAAGTCCATGATGTTGTAGATGTGTGTTGTTGCTGCTTGTTATGGCTTCTACTTACTGTTTTGAAGTTAAATATGAGGCAGTTGCTGCGCAAATGAATACAACTTTCTACTTACACAGAAGACGTAAGTTATGTAGGTACCCCTTCGATGAGGCCCAGAACACATTGCATTTACACTGCTAAAAGAATGTGGTCACATGCAGGAGATACGAGCCAGGGATAACTGAGGACCAGATGGGGACAGATTACCTTCTCAAGAGAAAATACAGAAAAATGAACAAAAACTCAGAGCAGTAATCTTAAGTCATAAGTATGCTTAGTAAAATGCTGCATTTAAGTATAATTTTAAAGTATTTGTACACTTCAAAATGTATTTTCACACTTTGCAACTTCATATTGTTACTATACTTTTACTTACAGATTTAAATTGAGAAAGATTTAAGTTTAACTGTATTGTGATTGCTACGATTCAATTATATATAGCAATGCACAAAATGTAAGTTTCGCATGTTTTCTTAAAATGCATGGATTTGTTTATAAAAATTTCATATATCTTTTAATATTTACTTAGGAAAATATTTGAATCCACATATTTGAAATCAAATAAAGTCTTTTCTAGACTGTGAAATTTCCTTAAGTAAATGATTTAAGTATTTTCTTTACTACTGCCTGGAACAAAATGATTTCTACTCTAACAAACCAGTTACTTCAGACAGTGTTGTGAAGTTTAAATGAAACATCTGATGGGCCAAAAACCAAGCGAATCTATTCTTATCTACTCTTTGTTATACTCCAATCGTTGCTGGTCTGAATTTATTAATCAAGTATAAAAGAATACTGTAGAGATATCCTCAGCCTACAATCCCATTTCAACAGGGATCAGTTTTCCCCTTATTGAAACTATAATCACCTCTGCTTTGCACTCAGATCAAATCAAATATATCCTCTGAAACAAAGCACAGAGTTGTAGTGACAATAATAATCATAATTCACCACCATCTTTGAGAGTAGTTTTACACACTATGTGTTAACACAAAACTGGATTTGATTAGTTCAAAATGCATTTAATTATAAGAGTGGTGTGTTGCATTCAATGTATTTCATGTTCAATATCCAGTTGAAGCACTGTTGCCTCACAGCAAGAAGGTTCCTGGTTCGACTCCTGCCAGAAGTCTTTCTGTGTGGAGTTTGCATGTTCTCCCTGTGCTTGTGTGGGTCTTCTCCGGTACTCCGGTTTACTCCCACAGTGCAAAAACATGAATATGAGGTTGACTGACAACTCTAAATTACCCATAGGTGTGAGTGTGAGTGTTTGTTTGTTGTATATGTGGCCCTGCGATGGATTGGCGACCTGTCTAGGGTGTACCCCTGCCTATCGCCTGCTATGGGCTACCGTGACGCAGAAATGGATTCAGCGGGTACAGAAAATGGATGCATGGATGGTCAGTCCTGTGCTTTATATGGTAAATTGCCTCTTATTGATCTTTTCAGTTTAAGTTAAATTAGCAGTTTGTCTAGATTAAAGAGTATCATTTACTGCAGCCACACAGAAATTACTAAAGGAAAATTCTTTTTTTTTTTTTTTCACTCAGTAACAGAAGTTGTCTTAAATAACACCAAATCTCCATGAGTCTTCCACACATGGCTGACCTGAAAACGTTAATTAAGAAAAGCGGCTGTGTTGGGATTTTGGAGAAATTATTTTCCACTTTAAAGCATTTTGCTGCCCTCTACTGTTCAAAACAGCCGCTGCAGCTAAAAAGAACAGGATGAAAAAGAAGAGCAGAAGCCATCCATACTTTGATACCAAGATAATTAATACTCAACTGGAGAAGCATTTTTGTTTCCTCACCAACAGTTTATACATGAGAAATATATAGGCGCTGTGTTAACATCAGCAAAACACCACAAAGACATCTTGTCTGATCGAAAACTTCAAACCCTTAGAGCTTTATTTACACTGTCACACAACATGACCTAGATTTGCCATTGAAGACAAAATTATTCCCTCCCACTATCAGTGAGTGTTTGATGTTCAGCCACTGACAATGATGTGCATGGAAAAATGTATGCATAAACAGACATTTTTACCTGCCGTTTGATGAAGCTGGATGTTGTGTCAGAAGACGTGCTGCCATCAGAGCGTTTGAAGCGGCTCTTACGTTTAGGCAACTTTCTGGGCAGCTGTGAAGAAAGACACCCACACAGGTGAGGAGAAAATAATTAGAGGAGGGAACGCTATAGTGGAATCAGGAAACCAGGCTGCTTGATCTGCTTTAGTCATTTTCGTAAAACAAAATCTGCGTGTAAAAATGTTGTGAAGCACCAAAATCACGTTTAAAAAAGATACTAAATACATTCAAAAATATGTAAAAGGTACATGATGAGACACAAAATACAATAAAAAGGTGGAAAAGGACAAAAATGCAGTAGTGCAGTAAAGTGATCTAAATTGGGACAAACTATCAAAATTGATATTACACAATAGAAATATGACAACATTTAGAAATCAGACATGAAACATCAGAAATATACCTTAAAGCTACCTAAAAAAAAATATGCAAAATGGCAAGAAAGTGATGAAATGTCAGATAAAACAGACTAAATTAGATGCACACAGGTAGAAAGTGGTGCAAAAATGGCATAAATGGGACAAAATAGCAGCCAGAAAGTAACACAAAATCCACACTAATCATCACATCTGAAAAGACGTCTTGTGTCTTCTTAGATCCGGGTGTCCTAGATCTTTGAGGAGCTGCAGGAATCTTTCTGGCATTCAGTGGCTCAATGTTTCATAAGAAGTTCACACAAAACAGCAAATTTAATCAGCTGTAACTTTGCCAGAATCTCGGGTATGTCAGGACTGTTCACATCGATCTGAGCAATATTAAAAAAGACACAGAATGCTTCATCCCACTGGCTGCAGGCCACAGGTTGGTCCTGATCATGGTCAGCACAAACCTGAAATCACCTCCCACGACGTTACTGGTGTGCGCTGGTTTTTCTGCATTTTAGTGCACATGCACCGAGCACCAAAAAACGTATTGAAATAAATAATAAAGTGTCAATACAAAGGCCCGAGCTGGCTGGAATAAAACCCGTTTGGGATCAAGCCCCGAGCCAAGCGTCAATCTGTTTCAAAGCAGCTTCATGCGTGAGGCTGGTGTGTTTGTCTAACATCAATCTGCAGCATCATTAAGGTGGAAGAAGAAGAGCAAAGTATCCGACTGTCAAACCGCGACGCCTCAAAGGAAACAACAAGTAGCTCGGAGACGTTAGCCGACCGTTATTTAACGGCCGCCTCGGCGAGTTGTGAGAGAAGTCAGAGGCTTTACCTGAAAATAGTGCGGCTGGGAGCCGGTTTCTACAGCAGACAGAGGGTCCATGGGCGATTTGGACATTTTGACTTGCACCATCGATCGAGCGCGCGGGGAGGCGGGAAGCACGCGCAGACATGGGTTAAAAAACCAGAGGCTTCGAGTACGTCTGAATGCGGCGGGGGAGGCGAAGAAAAAAAGGAAAAAAAAAAAAGAGGGCTGAAACGGACGCTGGTTTACATTTTACACGCCGGCTGAAGAGCAAATGTACGTTTCACCGGAGTCGGGAGAAGGAGAGATGTCGGAGTGTAATTGAACCGTTGAGGCCGAGGCGTCCACGCTCGAGACGCCGTCCAGGTCCGTACTATGTGGGATGCTCCGGTGGGGGAGTCAGATTTACTGAACATACATGACCGTAACTTCAAACACCGTGTCCTCATCGTACCTGCACGTTACTGGTCTGTAGAAAGAAAATTCAGACACCGGACACCGCAGTCAAAAAAGGAAAAAAACAAAATCCCAAAACACTATCAAATGAGAGGATTTTTAAAGTTGGAGAAAAAGAAACCACTTCTTAAAAGGTGCTATTTGTAAATGTTCAGTCTTAATGGTTTTAAATCAATTGCTAATGACAAGAACACATTAATCATGAAGAGTAAGTTCAAATATTATTATCCCGTTTTTAATCCTTTGATTTGCTCCTTCTTGTATGTTTGTTAATGAAAATCAGCTTATCTACTGGTCTCGGGCAAATACAACCTCAGACTAACAGCACCATGTAACTTTCAAACCCATGACATTACATATTTAGTAAAAAGTGAAGCTGAAAAATCAAGAAAATTAAATGGGCAATACTAAGTACCCACATAGGTCAATAGCTTGTAGCTCCACCTTTAGCAACAAAAACTAAAAGTAGCTGATCTGGCTGCAGTTCTTTGGGGGTTTGCATATTTGCATACCATTGACTAACAACCATCTAATCAGCAATGCATGTGCAAGTGGTTATCCTGCAAATGAACATGTTGGAAAGCATAAACTGGCCAAAGAAAATATGTAGTGCTTTAACTTACATGTTGGGTTACATAATGTTATCACTACATATATAATTTATAAGTGCACATGTCCTGTAATGGATCACTTAGCTGAAATGTGACATTAAAAAAAACCCCAAAGAAAATACTGTTTCTTCAGCTGGTATTTGTTTGTTTGCACGGTGGCATTTTGATAAAAGAAGTGTTCACCTTTTTGAAAAGTCTAAAACCATTCAGTAAATATGCAAAAGCATAAACCAGCAAATGTATTTGAAATATACAAGTAGTCTGTAGATGTATATATGTATACATACATATGTATATATGTATATGTACAGCTGCAGAGAGGAAGGCTCTGCAGAGGGTGATGAAAGCTGCATAGAGGATTGTTGTACATATATATATATACATATATATATATGTGTGTACAACAATATGTATATATGTACAACATATGTATATATACAACAATTTTTTTCTGAAACAACTGGAGAGTAAGAACTATGTCCGTCTGCTCTTCCCAGACTTTACGTCTGCCTTCAAGACCATCATGCCACAGAGCCAGGTGAAGAAGCTTTCTATTCTGGGGCTGAGTCCTTCACTGGGGAATTAGGGCCAACAGACTGCAGACCATTAGGGTCCACATCACTGTATCCTTTCCCCTCACCCTCAGTCCTGGCTCCACCCAGGCCTGTGTGCTGAGGCCTCTCACTCTGCTGACATTTGATTTTAACACACCCGAGCTGTCTCATAGTGAAGTTTGCGGATGACACAGCAGTAGTGGGACACATGACCGATAGCGATGAGTCCGAATACAGAGAGGAGGTGGAACACCTGGTAGCTGGTGCAAAGAGAACAACCTCTACATCATTGTCAAGAAAACCAAGGAGATGGTGGTGGACTTCAGGTGGGGCAGATACCCCATTTCCTCCCCTGTACATCAGAGGAGCTGCCATGTAAGTGGTGTCCAGCTACAAGTACCACATACACCTATCCGAATACCTCACCTCGAGGTGTAACATTTCCTGCCTGGTCAGGAAGTCCCACCAGAGCCTCTATTTCCTCTGGAAGCTGCAGCATGCTGGACAGGGAAGCTCAGGCTTGAGGATCTTCTTCTGCTGTGTGGTGGAGAGCATCCTGAACACCTGCATCACCTTGTGGCATGGCAGCTGCTCAGCTGCAGAGAGGAAGGCTCTGCAGAGGCTGATGAAGGCTGCACAGAGGATTGTCAGGAGCAGCCTACCTCGAACCACAGACATTTACACAGCCAGATGAAGAAGAAGAAGAAGAGGGCCATCTGCATCATGAAGGACCCCCGCCATCCAACAGACTCTTTGACCCCTTTGAGCAGCCACCTGTGGAGTATCTGGACAAGTACCACCAGGCAATAGATGCAATAAAGCCCATGTGGTCAAATGTACTCCATCTGCTAAATTCAGGTTTCTTCTTATTCAATCTTATTTTAATGTTTATATTACTCTTTTACAATATAGGTATTTTTTTAAGTTTGAACACAGAATTCACACTAATCATTGAATCCAGTTTGAAACCATTTTCCACACTGTTCTAGATATTGTGCTGCTTAAGCCAAAGGTGCTGTGAGGTGTCATTTAAAGTATTTATACTCTCTGGAACTACGGATAAGATAATAGTTTATTTTGGTCAACTTAAAATACAATCTATCATAATAAATCACCAAAATACAAAACCAAAAAGGAATAGGCTGACGGAAATGCTTATTTTGTTATTTGTCTTATTCCTATTCACACAATGTCCTTATAGAAAAATTTGTTACAAACTCTACTTATAAAATACTTCAGATACATAGCATATGCAACATTTTTATAAATATACATACAAAAAACATAATCACTCTATTAACACACAATTTACATGATAGACATTAACAATTTTACATTTGATTTCTTTTGAAAACCTTTTTGAAGAATTACAAACTTTAAACCAATCCCATAGTTGATTCCATAACTTCACACCCAGAACTGAAACGCATATTGAGTTCACTTTAGTTCTTGTTTTAACATTTTCAGAAATGAATAAACTTCTCAAATGAAATATCTGGTCCTTAGAGTTCAAGGAGAACTTTTTGTGGTATAGTTCTGGCACTTGTTAATGTGTGTTTATGATGATTAACCATTGCAACAGGTAAGTTGTTTACAAATAGCTTTATTTAAACCCTAAACCCCGACAAGCTAATGAAGAGAGGGATGTTTAGCAGGAGTAAAGTGAAGTGCAGAGAGGAGGACGTTTCTTTTTTCTTCCTGTCAGTTTCAGTTCAGTTTTATCCATTGTTTAACTAGTAAGGTTCATTATGGTGTTGAGTTATTCTAGTTTTGTTGTGGTCATCCCGAGTGGAAGCAAATGTCTATGCTGTGGCATGCATCTTGGGTTTGTGTGACGTCTTAATGTCATCTTGCACTTTTCCAAGCAGTCCATTGGACTCCACCCCGGCCATTTGAATTAAAATGGTTAGGGTTTAGCAATACAAAACATATGAATAACCTTAGTAAAAGATGAAGGTTGGTGTAAAATACAGCATAGTGTTCCTCCATACTGAAGTCACATCAGGCTTTTTTGGCTTAAAAATTGTTGAAGGTAGAGAAATTGAGAAATTCTTTATTTCATATATGACAATATTTATTTACCAACAGGTTTTGCTGGCTGACCTCGTAGCACATTGTATCTTCTCTTAATTTCTGATTTTTCCTGCTCACTTTTTTCATTTAACTCCTATATGTTGCTTCCTTAAAGAGTCAGTTTGCAGAGGATGGTATTTTGGGTAATATGTAGCTGATCTTCACAATTATCAGAATAGTTAAATATAAGAGAAACCATGACATGATGTGACTCCACTGTGCATATTCAGTTATGTGCAACCCTGAATAACACATCTCCAGCTGTAATTCACTAATCTGCTGCTGCACATCCACTGGAGGTTAAAAAAAAAAGAAAAAGTTTTCTCTCTTTGTTGGTGACCTCCATCATCTCAGGAAACATCCTTAAGTAGATCATTGAAAATAATCCAACTAATATTACCGAACCGACAGAAGTGTTGGCAACTCTCAAAAATGCAATCAAAACACCGTAAACATGCGGAGAACCTCGATGTTTTGGAGGAGGAACAATCTTTTCTCTCTAAAATATTAGAGAACTGAATGGATACAATACATTTATATTATTTATAAGCATCTAACTATCAATAGCTTGAGAACTTGTGTTTTGGTTATTGTTAAAGGTTTGGTGACCTTTTCTTGAGTTTGCGTTTTTCTGTTGTAACCTGCTCACTTTTGTTTGCTCAGTGCTTCCAGTTTTATCACCGGTCAGCTTTAGTAAACAGCTCTATTGTGCCTGATAGTAAATCAGCAGGCATTTCTTCGAAACCAGACTACTTATTTCCAAGAATTCACTGCAATTATATACCATGATGTATCACTGCCCAAGTATGTGTTATTTATGTTCATTCTGTTTTTGATACTTATTTAAATTTAAACAAAGATGCAGAACGAAGGTATGTCAAATAGCAGATTATTGTGAGTTGAGAAATCTTTGCAACCAGGCTTTTTTTTTTCTGATTCAGCTTTAAAATTTGTCAGGCAGCTTTGAAATGTTATGTGTCTGCTTGGTTTGTCCTTCCCAGATCCATCACTTTATGGTGAAACTACTCCCTTCATATGTTAACCACTGAAAGACATTAATAAACAAAGCAAAACACACACACACACACAAAACAAAACATGAGACACGTGTCGACCTCAGATCTACTGATCTTTCACATATTACTGTAGGAGATCAGAGTGGTGACAATCAAACTAGCAGTGGACTGAAGTGGACACATACTTTTGCAAGTGATTATTCCTGATAGTTTTGTTTTGATGCCCGATCGCGATCTATACTTTTCGAGATCACTGCACGAGCGCGACCTCTAGCGGTTGTCTTTGTAACATCAGCGGATAACTTTTTTGTAAGGCTCTGAAGAAAAAAGTATTACTGTCTTTGGTCAGGTGGTGTAATGGTGCCCTTCAAATTTACTACTTCGTCAGGACCTGACCAACAAATTAAATATTTTTCTTGAGTCCAGGAAGAAAACAAAGAATATGTGGGGAACAGAATTTCACAAAGAAATGTTGATTATATCCTCAACCTGTTTGTAGTTATATCAGTCTACTTCCTCTGTCCTGTTTTTGTTTGTTTCACTTAAATGTGTTTTAAATTATAGCAGTTACCATGTGATGAAACATAAATACAAATTCACTCTTGTTTTGTGGAACTATTATGATTAGTAATGAATATCAATTATGACAATATAAAAACGTACTGAATAAGTTTAGTGAGACAAATACACTGTTGTCATATATATAAAAAAAGTAAGACCACTAAATTGTGCACGGATTTAAAACGTCACTAGTCTGTAAACTTAGTCAAAGCAGAGAAAGTGAATGTGCACCTTCATTCGTATTTAGTCAGAAAGAAATAAAAACGTCATGAGTCATTGGTTGTGCGTAATTGGATACAAAAATCACTAGATTTAATGTTGTCTTTGTCATCTCTGAGGAAATAATGAGGAATAATAAAGAAATGAATGTAGTGCAGGAGATGCGAGCAATTTGAGATCACAGCTGGGGGTTTCTTCACCTCTAGAGGGAGTACCGAGTCACTGAGAGACGCGTCTGAACAGAGCTGCGTCAAACCAGCTGAAGTTAGAGATCACGACACCGGAGCTGAGAGGAGCTGGATCTCAAAATAAAAGCGGGGCAATCTCTCACTGGACTGGAGGCCAACTCCAAGAGAGAAATTACAGCTTATGCATTTATATTAGAACAGAAGCAGGTAGATTAAAAAATAAATAAATAAAATAAAAACAATAATTATCAAGCCTTATTCTGTTGTTGACTTTTGTCAGTTTTTCATCTCTCAGGGGTAATTTAAATCAAATTTTGTAATTACAAGTCAAGTCATACTCTGCACATCTATTTTGTGTGTGCACATTGCTTTAAGAGGGATTGTGTCCAGTTTTAATTTTTAATGTCCTACTTTAGTTGTTTTCAATCCATTGTGTTTAGGATCTTTTATTTCTAACTCTAACCCTTGAAACTAGCACAACTGGACGGACTCACGAACTGAAGACAAAAGTTTACAGATTTCTGCACACAAGCTTCGGCCTGTTTGGAAAGACTTTACAGAAACTGCTTTTCTGCTGTTTTTTTTTTTTTTTTTTTTTCTTGCTGGATCTAATTTTTGACTCGACTCAGATCAGGTGACTGAGGTCAGTATGTACAGTCACCGTCTTTTTGTATTCACAAACACATTAGCATCCAATTATGTTACTTTTGTACCTTTTTTCTGTCTCGTAATTACTGTGATAGAACAATTGTGTATTGTATTAACAGAAAATTATTTCTGAACACCTCTTCAGTCCATAAATAATTGGATTCTGTAGGATCAGTTTGTTGTTGCTGTTTGAAAAGCAATGGACATACCACTCCACTTCTGCAAGATAAACATATTTACTGAAGGACTCCACTTGCTCCCTTCTCGCACAACATTTTCTACTAACAAGTTTTTATGCTTTCTGGCACAGCTACAAATCGCAACGCCATCTCTCATTAGGAATTTTGTCTCATAAATTTATGTTCAAGTGAAAGACTTATTTCTTTCTCATCATCTTGTTCCAGCTGTGCAGTTTAGAGATTACAGAAGTCATTTAGATGTTACTTGTGAGGAAATGTACACCATGTTTCAGGAGACATAAGTCTGTGTGCTTCATGTGTTACATGTTTTGTTCTTTCTGCTGAGATTTAAAAAAAAAAAAAAATCTATTTAGTGTCTTTAGCCCCATTTCCACATGTGCAGCAATCGAGGAAATCTGAAGCATGTTCTCACTGTGTGATCTAACAACCTGCCTGCTGTGAATGTTTCTGGCCCCGGCTCCTACTTCACCTCAACTAAACTCACTCACTCTCTGTGCCTCTGCAATTTGATGTCTTGTGGCCTTATCACCTGAGACCAACATTTTGTCTGTCATCATGGTTACATCATCTCAATAATAGTAATGTATTAGTCTTTCTGGGAACAAATGTGACTTTGGCTTTTGTACAGTTACAGAATGTAATAAATGTTTTTCTGCAGCTGGCATTTGTCATGCATTGTTACACAATAACTGAAGTTTGTATAAAAAGTTTATTCAACTGAAATGTATACAAATGTCACGCAAAAAGCACATTTTTGTACAAAACTTAAGTTAATGAAACTGAATAAAGGTGGTTGGAAGTTCATTTCACAGCAACGCATGGCAGCACATCTGGACAGGTGGACACTGTGTCCATTGGTTCACTGGTGTCCTGCACTGAAAACATGCAAAATCTTACTGAAATGTAGTTGCTTCAACTCAACAAGCACAATATATGAATAAATGTGGTGTTTTACCTGTTGTGAGGTCTAGAAGGGGCTCTGGAGGTAGAGCGACACCCATGGCCTTCCTGATGGCGTAGATGCTGCTGACGTCACATGGAGCTACTTGACCAGTTAGTTCAGTCAGGTTCCCCGTCACCTTCTCAGCTGTAGTACATGGTCACAACACATTATATATATATATAAATTGTAAACACCAAATCCTAAACATTTTGAAAGAAGTGAAGGACACACATCTCTGGAAAGATAAAATTACCAAACAAAGCGGAAAAAAGTGAGCTCTAAGGTGATTTGAGTTAGATCACCTTAACGACACCCTCTCCTCTGAGGCTAGAACACAAACCACACTTGTAAGATAAGTAGATAAATGAGGGATTGTTGGTGGTCTACAGCTGGCACTAAGGCTTCAGCACTGGAACAAAGGGCCCATGCAGCGAGACTCTTACCTAGCTCGAGTTCCTTGGCAGTCGGAGCCAATAAACAGATCATGTTAGGTGGCTGTTTGGCACTCAGTCGCTCATTCTGTGCTTCCTGCAAGTCGCGCAGGAGCTTTGTAGTCTGGTCCAGTTTCTGCTGGAAGTGTATGGCTTCTGTAACGGATACGGGACAGACAACATATACACACCATTATTACTTCCTCTGGACACAACACATCCATTCTCCTGGAGCCTGACACGGGTCAACGTCAGGAGTTCTCAAACTGATCAGCTGAGATTTGTGTTAATAACAGGATGAGGAAAGATTCATTAGACTAGAATCACAATTTGCAACAGAATTTATAGCCCAGTTACAAGCTTCTGTGAAACATGTATAAGGTCAAGATATAATGGATCAATCGTATCTGAGCTTTTCCATTAAAGTGTTTTTTTTCCCTTATACATCTCATTTAAACAATATCAAAACATTAAACTTGGTGTAGTGTTAAAGTTGTTCTCATTTGTTTTTTTTGTCTGATTCACACACATGTATTTTTCAATTATTCTCATCTATGAGGCATGTCCTCTATTGTGTATTACACTCATCTAATTAATAAGCCTCATGTCACATGGTTGTAAAATGACCCACACACACACACACACACACACACAGCTGGGGATCAAATCACCTGCGTTCCAGGAAAACCTACTACTCTACCCACAGACTCACGGTGCTTCTGACAGCTACTTATGTGTACAGTAATGATGCTGATCTATAACAAATGCATTAAAAGCAGCTTTCTGGACGCAGTGATTAAAAACAAACAAAACATACTCCTGGACAGTACAAAAGTCCACATGTTGAATACTTTAACAACAGTGTTTAGGTGATGTTAACATCTAAGGCAGAGAAGAGGAAAGGACATTCAAGACTTCTCCAAATCATTTGGTGCTTTTTCTGAAGGAACTGTCCGTGTTTCTGTTTGCTAAGATTTTAAAGACATGAAGATACTCGGAAAACGGTTCAAAATGTAAACCAGTGAGAGGTTTTACCCCCAGAGAGCTCCTCAGTCATCTGCAGGCCTGCAGCAGAGCGCGGGACATCCAGCCCGGTGGATGATTCGGGCTCGGCTACCTGCGAGACACGGAGGAGAAACGACATGATTGGTGAGATTAGTAAGCGCATTCTGTGCTGGACAGCTGATGCGTCAGGGGAACATCATGGCCTTTTGAAGGCTTTTTCCCCCCTCTCTCCCTCATGCTGCTGCTTCGTTCCAATAAAATCAAACCCAATCAAAAGCTGCAACAACTGAGCAGGGGATGAGTGTAAACTGGAGAGCAGCCAAAACCAGCAAACAGCCAGCACAGTGGGTTGCTGTGTGCGTCTGAAGGTGGGGCTGCTGCTCTGGTTTCCTCCACCGCTCTTTGGAGCGATTCAGCTTTGCAGCCAGCGGGCACTGAAAGAAAACACAGTCTCCTCGACATTCTTCCACAGTGGACCCTCAGCAAGTAGCCCCACTGTGTCCTGAAGGGAAATGTTCTTTCCATGCGTGGATGGATTGCAGTGAACGACCGGCCCCTGCTATGTTGACACAGCTGGTTGATGCAGAAACCATCTATAATGTAAACTAAATGAAGGATGCTCATACAGGCTGTAACTGAAGAACATGTGACGGGCTTTGCACTGAGGAGCAGCTCTGGTTTTGTGTTACAGACAGCATGTTGATTTATTCTCATTCTATACTTGTTCACTCCTGCTTCTCTTGTACAACATGAACGTTTGTAAAAAATATACAGAAGTTAAACTTGTTTTTATCTGGGATAATAGCTAGATCAGAACAAATTCTCACCTCCTTGCCATCCTTGCCCCCTTGAGCATTTGCCGACTTCTGTACCTGCTAAAAAAGGCGAAAAAAATAAAGTTTTATTTATCAACTTCTAACAGTTCTGTACTAAGCTGCTAAAATCAGTAGTAGGAGTCATAATGCTTCTTACTTGCTCAGTGTCCTTAAGGGTTCTTGAATGTTCTCCGTTGGTCATCGCATCTAGAAGATTGTCTGCTAGTTTGAACATATATTCATCTGGTTTGGTCAGGAACTCTGACAAGCTGCCAAACACACACACACACACAAACACAGATTTACAACACATCCAAGAAATCTGGATCACTTCGTTGACTAAGAATGATGAGAAATTGATCTTAATGGTGCTGACAATTCCTGGAAAAATGACGGCATCTGCTTGGTGAGGCAACGGCAAGTGAGGACATGTGGAAGAGAAACTAACAACACATTTTTATAGATCTGAAATCAAAAGAAAAGACATCCAGCAGGAGATGGCACACAAGACAGCACTCACACAGCAACTAAAACCTCTGGATAAAGTTAAATAGTAATTAACAAAGTAGTAACAATGCAAACAAAAACTGTATGAGGATGGAAACAGAGGGCATCTGTTAAGTAGCTCTCATACAGATGAATTAATGTGTTTAGTACAACACACTCTATACACTCAATCCAAAAGTATTCCTCAGGTAAGCCTGTTGCAAAACATCTCTGCTTTATTCTTTTGACTAGGAGGAAGTTAAAAAGCGTTTAATTACAGTGCAGCGGTCTGATGATAGATGGGGGTAGAGAACCTGACAGATCACAAAGGAAGTTAAGAAGCAGCTCATCTTGCCAGTGTTGCACTTTAGTGTACAAGTTCAAAAGCATATCGGGACATACAGAGGAAATAAAAGAAATCTCCAACAACTTGATCTTAATGGGTGTATTTAAAATGCAGCAAAAATGTTTTATCACCCTGTTTTCACAGTAAAATGTCCTGTTGGACTGATAAGCTGTCTGAAGTTTGTTTTTTTGTAAGCTTTGATGCTTCTACCCCTCCGCAGGCTGTCAAACTGCTCCCAGCTCAGCCTGAAGTACAACTGAAAACTGTCAGCATACGGCTGTGACGCCTGAACGATCCCAAAGTCTCCCGCCTTTGTTCGGAGCATCTCACGAACCCACATCCTCTTTCTCTTTGCAGCAGCTCATCTCCTCCTCCTCATTAACACAACTAAAGCCACAACTTTTCACTGACAGCTAGACAGATACCGCGTGACTAAGTCCCCAACTTGGAAAAACCAGTTGATACCCGCCAACTCCTTCCTAGAAAGCATTCTGGTCACCAAGCAACTGGAACCCAACGTGGATCCAATTTGTGCATGTGCACCCTCCTCTGTCGTCCTATTAGCCGTTTAACTACTTCACAAGTTTGCAACCCTCACCTTCCTGCTGGCTTTGAGAATAGTGTTTTCCACCAGTTTCAGAGGGTGCAGCTCTGTGATTGGCTGACAGGTAAGAGAACAATGACACTGATGCTGAGAAGCCCAGTCTGCTTCAACTGATCAGCTCACGATCCACATGAACGTGCTGTGGCGGTATTTCTGGACATTATTTCACGCTCGCTATGTTCTCTGACAACAGAAACAGAAAAGCACAAAGAAAAAAGCTTTTCTGGGACATTACCGTCATGTGTTTGCGGTTTATTTAACCGTAAACACCTCAGCGCTACAGAAGAGGCAGTAAATTAAGTCAGCATCGAGTTTCCTGTGAGACAGAATAAAAATGGATGATGTCAGGGTGAAGCTCCAACGACAGCTGGATCCTGACCTCCTCTAGACTGAGTTAACCCAGTAAAAGAAAAACAAAAGAAAAAAGAAAATCTGGAATGTAATCGGCCAGGAATGCCTCAGACGATGTTATGTGTACATCCCACAGAGCTGGAGTGTGTCTGCAGTCATGCTGCACAGACCTGTCTGAACCCTGAAGACTGGACTCCTCTCCATAGAACGAGTAGATAAGGTCAGAGTCGTCCTTGCTGATGTTGGCGAAGCTGGAGTCGTAGGTGGGTGCGTAGGAGGTGAATGGCCCATAGTTTAAGTAGGACACTGGGGAGTGTGTTACATACAAGAAAGCTCATTAGCTGTTATGAAAGTCTCTGGTGTCAGTAACACACAGAGACAAAACGACCATGTCATAACTCTACCTGGGGTAATCCTGTTCCTCTTGTCCTCCCTGAAGCCCTGGAGCACGTTCACACCAGTCTGCAGCCGAGTGGACATCATGCCCAGCTTAACAGGACAGTAACCAACATCTGCAACAGCAAACACTCACACTTTTAGCATCAATTCATCTACACCAAGCAGCCTTCTGACTATTTGTGTTTTAAATCAGTGATGAGCATTTCTCAGAGTCCAAGACAAACTTCTTATAATTTTTTGGTTGAAGAAACACGTTGACTGTCAAGATGCACAGTTTAGATTTATCAGAGGCTGGAAAAACCCAGTTATATTTACAATAAAACTGAACTGGATTTGCCAGAAAACTGTTTTGCATTCAGTGAAATAAATTCAAGCTTTTTTATTAAATATTAATGACTATCATACACTTTTCTAAACAGACTAATTGAGTTATTTTATGCTTTTAAAAACAGACCAACCTCCCGCTGATGGATCAGCTGAGTTGAGGATACCGAGAGTGGTGGAGCCATCGGACTTCCGCCTCACAAACTCCACCTGGAAAACAAATAAACTGTTAAACATATTTCAGTGGGCAGAAAATGGAGAAAAAAAACCCCAAAACAAAACAAAATTTTCAGAAATCCTTTTTCAGAATTCATACAAATATCACAACTAACCAATATTTAAGAAAGAAAAGACAAAATCGCCTCAAACACTGAGTGTATAATTAGAAGTATGCACATTTCTTAAATAGAGGAAAATATTTGTATGTTTCCCCCCGTCACGCTGCAACCTGAGGATCATGGCATCTTTAAAAGCAGATACACTGATGTGAAAAATCCTTTAAAAGTTCCTGATTTCTCACATCACACTGCAGCAGCCTGTTAGACAGCTTTCCTCCAGACTCTTCGATGACCTTGCGGATTTCCTCAAGCTCTTTCTCTGCATTTGCCGCTTCGTCCTTGGAGTCTTTGTCCTGTCTGCAAAGGAAACACAAATTGAAAGATGACGGATGAGACTCTCTGACCATGAACTGAGAGGGTTTTTGCTTCGTGCAGACAACAGAAAAGCATGCACACAATTCTGTCGGGCGGAAGAGCTCCACAGGCTTTTTTGTTTTATAAAACGCCTACGTTTGTCTTCTAGATCACATATCATCAACCTGCGAGCTTTCGCTGACGCCAATAAACGTCACTGATTTGTCTGCTCTATGGGGTAGCTGAATTAGCACAGCAGCTGGCTTTTGACGCAACTTCCCGACCATGAGTCATTATGTGACAAATGATTTCAGTCAACAGGTTCAGCGGCATAGGTGGAAACAAAACCAATGTAGATGATATACAGCAGCATGAGTAAACAAGTCCCAGCACGTTGTCGGGCATACTTCACATTCTCATAACCGAGAGGCATGGAAAGAAAGGAAGCAGTACTGTACAGACAGAGGGAGAACATGCTGGTTCTGACAAGTTTTATCAATAGACTGGCCAGCTATCACTTCAGGTGTTTTCAGTGCTGACTACACAGTCATGTGTATCTCCGGCCCTGTCTGAAGCACCTGGGTGTGCTGGGCGTCTGGGAGCGCTCGCTGGCCTCGGATCCCGCCTTGCTCTGGTCCTGGCCGGTCCCCCTTTGATCCTCACACTTCAATGCCTGTTTGGTGCAGGGGTCAAGGCCAGACATGAATGCTATGCTCTGCTTCAGGCTCTCCAGCCTTTCCTATTGGGGGAGCAGAACATTTTTTTTTTCACTTAGAAAAAAAAAAAAAAAAACAACTGAAGAAAGAGAGAAAAAAACTGCCAGGAGTGGTGGTGAAGCCCTCTTGAATGCTTGAAAGAATATTTTGATGCTTTCTACTGCCACCATCTGTTGAACCATTGCAAAAGTAGCCCGTATCTAACCGTTTTTAAGATCTGGGAAAGATCTCAAATATTAGAGGAAATAAACACTACACATAATTTATATATATATACACCCACACACACACACACACACACACACACACACACACACACATACATATACATATATATATATATTTTTTTTTTATAGGACATATATTATAGATTATGGGTTATACGTACATGTATTTATTTTCCAAACTAGAATGATGAGAGTTCAGCAATCTGAAAACAGATGGTTTGGTGTCCGAGTGTGTGTTGGGGCATTTTAGGCCAATAGCAAAAGCTGAATTTTATTCCTGTCTTACGCTGCTATCTTTAACTTTAAATATTATAATGGATCTATCATCATTTCTGCTAGGAAAGATCAGTATTGACGATAAATGCAGTGAGCACACACTACAAGTGACACCCCCCCCAAATAAAAGGAAGCTGTGTAAACTGGCTATCTGGCCATGTGCAGTGAGACACTTTCTGATGTCTATTTTCATCTGTTTGTCTGTGGCTACAGCTGTTTACAGAGAATGTAAAAAGAAAATCCGAACATAACAGCACTTATATATTTAAAAACAATTGTTGACTTTAGTGTGACAGATCAGATATTAGCTCAAAATGACAAAATAAAGACATCTTGCAGCACAGGAAGAATTTTGGGAGGACTTGCATGAAAGGAATCGGTGTGTAAATGCCTTCTTACTTTGAACCAGCTAAATTTTTAGATTAATTCAAGCTTTGAGGACTGAACTCTAACCACATCACACAGCTCTTAAATAACCTGTCTGCACCTGGAGCAATGAAATAATGTAATTTAACCTTTACATTTCTCATTCTGAAGGGCTTTACATCATCTTTGGTTTGACAGGACCACGAGGAGCAAATAGGCCCTCTGTGTAACTCCATACAGAGATGTTATTCTGAATAAAACATCTTCATACCTGGCTCAGGATCTTCATGCCAGAGTGTAACAGTTTCCGAGCAGCCTTATGGTAGATTGTCTCAGGTTTGTTGTAAATCATGGCATTCTCACACATTATCCTGAAATCCACCTGCAACAACACATACAGTTTAGAGATGAGTATAAATCAGGGGTCTCAAACTCGAGTCTTTGAAGGTCACAGAGCTGCATGTTTTAGGTGTTTCTCTGCTTCATGACACCGCGATACAAATGACTGTCATGAACAGCGTTGCACAGAGCTTCATGACAACCTGATGACAACCTACTGGTTGTCTGAATCAAGTGTGCTGTTGCAAGGATACGTCCAAAATGTGCAAGACAGCGACCCTCGACGACTGGAGTTTTAGACCCCTGGTATAAATCTTGTCCTTCTGACCAAACTAATGATCGTAACGTCACAGTTTTGCTTTGTTAAATATTAATCCGATATAAGCAACACCTGGTAGGTTTAAATTATTTCGATTTATCAGCATCCGACTTCTGAGTGGAGTGATTCACCTACCTTCAGTTCATCCAGCGACTGGTAACACTCTTTCTTCACTCTGTCCTTCATTGTGCTGAAGTCCATGGGGCGTTTGATGACCAAGGAGTAGCCAGGTGCGATGAGGTCTGTCACCGGAAATGAGAAGAATGCACTCGGGTCTTTCCTGCAGAGCACACAGTTTTTAATGAGAGATTAAAATAAAAATAAAAAACAATGCAAGAAAGACTGGTTATTTAATATCACTACCAAGTCTATTAAGCCCTATTATGATAATAAGCTCTATTATCCAAGTTCAACAAGTGATCAATGCTGCACCTTTGTAGTTGTCTGATGAGCTGATTCAATGCCTCCTGCAGGGGAGTCTGTTCTTTTTCTGCAAGAGAAAACCATTCAAATATGTGAGTTAACATTTACTGGAGGTCTGAGAACAAACCGTGGATGTTTTCCTACCTTCTTGTTTATCCAGCTCTGAGCGTATAGGAGTTCTGCTCCTCTCTCTGTCATCTTCTCCTTCTGCATCCGCTCCTTTCTTCTTCTTTGTCATCTAACACGATAATAAGAGTGACATGTCACATTTGAGAAGGTAAACATCCTCGACTAGAAAACGGAGTGGACGTCTTGACTGGGTTCACCTTCTTCTTTCCTCTGTCATCCTCGGCTGATCCAAAGCTCCTCTCTTTGTCTTTCTTCTTCTTCTTCTTCTTCTCCTTCGGCTTGTTAGAGTCAGCTGGCTGCTCTTCGTAAAACGTGTCCAGGCTGGAGCTGCCCGTGGTCACCTCATTACCGGACACTTTCAGGACCAGTTTCAAAGGTCTGTCTCCAAACTCTGCAAACCCCAAAAACCGACACATCAGAGCTCAGCGGGCTAACTGTCAACATACACCTCACAACGTCCTCACTAATCACTAATATCTTATGCTTTCCCTCTATTTTTTATGTCGCGAGAAGATTTAAAGAACAATACACATTAAATTAACTTCCACGTGCGGGGACAAAACGTGCATATAAGCCATAAATCGCACAAACCACAGCGGCAGTTAACTGACCAGTTAGCTAAGCTAACGAGCTAACAATATAATCGTAAACAAACTGGACTACTGAGTCCGAAACCGGGAATCAAGCTGATGTATTTAAACACTAATAAGCTAGAGATTTTTTACAATCAAATCAAAGACTTATGTGAAATATTATACCTTCATATCCATGTTTTTCGGACTTGTGTTTTTTGTGCTTCTTCCCCATTGTTTGTATTTTGATGAGTGCGGAAGCAGATAACAAGTTGCAGCGCCGCCTGTCGATACGGCGGGCGACAGCACATGCGCCTATTCATGAAGTCACATATCCAACCAGGAGATGGCGGAACAGGATTTGACATTAACCTCAGCCCCAAACCCAGCAGAACTTTTACTTCTGAGACGGAAGTTTTTGTGAATCTTGACTTTAACGCGTACTCCGCACCAACCCCCGTTGAGAGCGTTTGACAACAGTGATACTGATACCAGACAGAATTTTCAACTCAATACAGTCAATTTCCAACTTTAATGGGTTCCACATGCTGAAATGATTTAATTGTCTACAGTCCAGAGCTAGATAAAGCCAGACCATCTTTCAGCTGGAGAAAGAATCCCAAATATTGTCTCCTCAATGCTTTCATGAGGAAGACTGGGATTTCCTGTTAGTTCCACTGGTAAGAGTATCAAAGGAAGACATATGACAATGTTTTTTTTTCTTTTTTTATGAAATAGTTTTATTAATAAAACCTCAGTGACATGCTTTGGTCAGAAGGTCAGAATAACACAGAGAACAATTGCAGAACAAAGACTCCCTGTTCAACAATGTTTTTTTTTTTCCTGTTCATAGTATGGAATGCAAATATTACAGGATAATCTGTGATATCTACCACAGACTTTCTGAGGAGTGGCTTGGAAACCTTTTTATTTACTTGCACTGTGCGTTGCCATGTTGCAAGAGCTGATGGAAATACACCCAACTTATGTTAATCAAAGTTCGCTGTAGCTACCAGCTCCTTTGATCCCCACTGAAGGAGCTGCAGAGCTGCCAGCAGACGTTTACAGCATTTCAGATGTTGTCTCAATGGAGGAATGAGAAATTACAGCTGCATTTAACCGACACCATGTTAGTAAAAACTGCAGATTACTCATAGACTGTAAAAACAATGGAAAACGTGACCCAATGGGTTTCTGAAGAGCGGTTTTGAAGCCTATCTTTCTTCGTACAGAGTGCAGCCATGTTGCTCAGGAAGCCACTGGGAACACAGCCACTTTATGCCAATCAAAGTTAGTTTTGGCTACCAGCTCCTTCAGCAGATCCCCACTAAAATATGTGCAGAGCTGCTGGTAAACTTTTACAGCCAAATATATACTGTTTAACATGTTGACCCCACTGCGAAATAAAAAAATCACTGTCATGATCAGAGTATGCTGGGTGAGTAACAGTGGCTCACCATTGGCTGAGCTGACTGTCAATCAGTCACATTAGACGTAAATTTGATGTTTTGTATAAATTCTCCTGGCATGGTACAAAAAAATTCACCCCCCTCAGAGATGTTGTGGACATGAAATCAAATGATTGAGATCAAAACGATTTTTTTGAGCCAGGCTGAGAGTCAACGGAGACTGACTCGCTTTTGCAGCCAGCCTCTAGTGGTCAGCTAGGGAACTGCAACAAATCTTAGTTATGCATGAGACTCAACCCAGAAGTGGGATGACTGGTGGCTGAGTGGTACTTGGTTCTTAGTGGATGATTTTAGAGGTGGAGTCAGCTGGTGGCCTCAACTCCACACCCTTCTTTTATGGGGCATGCTTTTTTTTGAAAGTTGGAGCTATAGATTTGTACTAACCATTTTACAGGGAGGCCAGATGCAGCATGGCATGACACCCCCCAAAAATACTCTGAATCACAAAAAATTAATTTTTACCCCCTTTGTAATGTGTGTCTTTTAAAGAGGAACTCTCATTAAGTTTCAAGACCAGCATAATTTTTAAGTTTGAGTTTAATCCTCAGTTAGCTGTGTTGATGCATTACACAGCAAAATATTTTCTGTGATATGAACTGGATAACTAAAAAAAAAATCAAAATGCAAAATGTTAATAGGCTCTCAGATAGAGTGCACAGTCGGTGCAGTTGGTGGGTTAACAGTATGATGAGCCTAGAGGATATGCAGCTCCTAATATATCTATTATGAAAATTACTTATTTTGGGGTAGCACAGTGGCTTAATGGTTAGCACTGCTGCCTCACAGCAAAAAGGTTTCTGGTTTGACTCCTGTTGTGGCAGGAGTTTTTCTGTGTGGAGTTTCCATGTTCTCCCCGTGCTTGCGTGGGTTTTCTCCGGGTACTCCGGTTTCCTCCCACACTCCAAAAACATGTACATAAGGTTGATTGGGAACTCTAAATTGCCCGTAGGTGTGAGTGTGTGTGGTTGATCATTGTGTATGTGGCCTGTGATGGACTGGTGACTTGTCCAGGGTGTACCGCTGCAATGGGCTGGGATTGGCTCCAGCAGATCCTCGTGACTCAATAATTGGATTCAGCAGATATAGAAAATGGATGGAGTAGAATTGAACTGGGTAACCAAAAAAAAAAAAAAAAAATCGAAATACAGAATGTTAATAGGCTCTCAGAGTGCACAGCAGTTGGTGTTGTGTTAACAGTATGGTGAGCCTATGTAGCTCTGATATATCTGTTTTTTAAAATTTACTTCAGTTTTTAGCATTGTGAAATGCAGTATTATAAGGTTATTCACAGTCCTCTGTTGCTATCTACTGGTGAATGTTGATACTGTTTGCATTTAAGGAAACCAGTGATGGCGTCATATTCAGTGAACGTTTTTCTACTTGGGACAGCTATTCTATTTTAGGAATGAGTCCTGCTTAATGGTTCTAAAGTTGCTTGTCTTTTTCCCCCGGAGTTTCAGAATTGCTTTTGAAGGCATCGTTGGTATGTTTATATTTCATAAGATGTTTACGAGACTGAATGTTAAGTAATATTCTGTTTAGGCTTTCTGAGCCTTCATTAGCACTCTGTTAAGTTGTATTCTGAACGGATTGTATTTTATTTCTTAGTTTTACCTTACTTCAATGACCATAAAGATTGAACTTGGACCTGTTGTCTCTGTGGTTTGTTGGAGAGGAGTTAACTAGCTGTTGATCCCAGCAGGGCGTTGATGTCTATTATGAAAATGACTTATTTTGGGGTGGCACAGTGACTTAGTGGTTAGCACTGTTACCTCACAGCAAAAAGGTTTCTGGTTCGACTCCTGGCAGGAGTCTTTCTGTGTGGAATTTGTATGTTCTCCCCATCCTTGCGTGGGTTTTCTCCGGGCACTCCGGTTTCCTCCCACGGTCCAAAAACACGTAAATAAGGTCGATTGAGAATTCTAAATTACCCGTAGGTCTGAGTGTGGGTGGTTGTTTGTCTCTATACGTGGCCCTGTAATGGACTGGCAACTTGTCCAGGGTGTACCCCTGCCTTTCACCTGAAATGGGCTGGGATTGGCTCCAGCAGACCCCCGTGATCCAGAAATGGATTCAGCGGGTACAGAAAATGGGTGGATAGACTTAGTTTGGACTGATTCATCAATATCACATGTAAGGGTGTACAAGAAATATAGATGAATTAGCAGAAACTAACCAAGAATTCTCTGCTCTATGCACATATGGATTCAGTGATTTCCAGATGAAATAGTGGGGTGCTGGCTGGGTGATATTCACACAAAGTCTCGTCCATCTGACGTGGACATCTGTGTTCCCACATGCAGCTCGCACTGGAAAATGTCCAGACAATTTCAGGCCTGCAGTGCAGGTGTGAAATCTGCTTTGGATGGCCTTCCCTTGGAAATTCAGAGCATGTACTGGCTAATATAGACTTCCATCAGAGGCTCCTTTTATAGCTTTAATCCACAAACGAATTCACTGAATCTTGTCTAAATTAACCTGTAATCTGTAAAGGAAGACGGATGATACTTGGTTGGGTTTCGCAGAAACCTGCCTGCCTGCCTGCCTTCCAGAGAGCTGTTATGCTCTGTTAAATCAGCACATATTGTACTGGCTGATGAATGACAGATGTTTTATTCATGGAGGGAAGATAATGTACATTCTTTGAAGTACATTCCAGGTTTTATGAGGAGGGCAAAGGATGGAGGCAGAAGGTTCAGAAGGAATGAAGATTGACTGAATTTACCATTTCAGCCATTCCTCCTCCGGAATGAGGAGGTGATGCTGATGGTCTGTTGATGTTTGAGTCTCCTTTCTGAGCAGACCCATCCCTAGCAAATTAGTCCTTGATCTGTCATGAAATACCAACATCATAATGCATTCTTTGCATACATACACTTAGGACAGCAGGGTACTACTCTAGTGGATAGAGTTACAACTACAAGACAAGAAAATATCTTTCTTTGAAATCCAAGAATGCAAAAAAACAAAACAAAACAAAAGGGGAACAAAGTATAAACTAGAAAAAAAAAAAAACACCAAGCGCAGATTTATAGACCTTTATATTTGTCTGCAACACAAACAAAAAACGTGCTTTAAAGTTGATAAGACATACTTATTTAGAGTCTTATGGTCCTGTCCAGTCGTTTAGATCTTGGTGACATTGACAGAAGGAGTTTGGAATTTCAACAAATGGAGAGTGGATAGAGTGCATGGTATCTGTTTTCCACATGGTCCTCCAACATGTCATCAGTGCTCCAGACCTAGGTTAAGGCTGGCTTGAACCCGAAGGATGAAGAAATGTAAAAACAGCAAAAGATGCAAGAGACACAGATGAGACACATTTTACTATGCAACCAAAAAGTCCAACAACAGCATGAAGCCACACAAAATCAGTGTATAGTTAGTTTGTTGTAGAGTTCAGTTTCATTCAGTTTATTTTAATTAATATTAAAAGATCAGAAAAAATAATTCGATTATTGTGGGTTTTAGTATTAGACAAATACAACCTCAGATGAACAACAGCATATAAAAAAACCTCATGTAGCCAATACGCAATAGTAAGTATTCCTATAAGCTTCCATGGGATTTAAGTAGGGTTAGTTGCAGGGAGATACCACTTACGCTTGATTACTTTATCAAGGTCTAATTATTAGACCTTGATAAACATTGGTAGATGTGCAGACAAGTGTGTGTTAACACAGTGTCAAGAGAGACAGACACAAGCAATGGTCTTAGAGGACCAAGTGCTGCTACAACAATCTGAATAGGTAATAACAGAATTTACAAACAATTTGGAACTCAGTGTTTTACACTAAACAAAAAAACAAAAAAACAAAAAATTAACTTATCTACAGGTGAAAGCCAGACAAAACAGATGCCAATCTTTCCATCAAATTCAGATTGTCCAATGCTAAGGGAAACACCCAAAAAAATAGAATAAAAAAGCCTTATTCAGCATGTTAAATGTTAAAGTGGATGGTAGCACAATTAGAAGGTCACTGGACAATTACAAGAACATGGAAATATGTTAGCAAAACTGCATCTAAAGACCCCCTCGCTCCCACTTCTAGATTAGTGTCCTATGGTCAGATGAGACCACAGAGGAGCCGTTAGCTGTAATGCCCAGCATGATTGACAAAAACTAAACACAGAACTAAGCACTTCAGCGGAAAACCTGTCATGGAGCATGGTGAGGATTTGGTGTTGTTTTTCCCCAGATCCTGGGCTCCTTAGAGTCATAAAGTCAACCATGAACTCCTCCGTATTACAGACCTGTGAACTCACCTGTTTGACAGCTAATGTTTGGTCAAAAGTGGCTCAAACTACAGGCAAATGATCAAAACCATACCAGCAGATCCAGTGGTGTAGTGGTCCCTGGAGATGTGGGTATACATGTAACCTGGGAACCTGGAAGTTATATTTGACTAGAATCCGTCCTTCAATTCACATATTAAACAGGTTTCTGGAACCACCGTTTTTTCACCTTCATAATATTGCTGAAATTAGGAATTAGGAACATCCTATCTCAGACTGAAGCAGAAAAACTGATCCATGCATTTATTACTGCAAGATTGGACTATTGTAATGCTTTATTATTGGGTTGTCTTAAAAGTTATCTAAAAAAGCTCCAGCTCACCCAAAATGCAGCAGCCATAGTTCTGATGAGAACTGGCAAGAGAGATCATATGTTTCTAGTTTTAGCTTCTCCTTATTGGTTTCCTGTAAAATCCAGAATAGATTTTAAAATTCTTGTTCTCACATATAAAGTTTTTCATGGCCAAGCTCCATCATATCTTAAAGAGCTCATAGTTCCATATTTTCCAAACAGAGCATTTTGGTCTCAGACAGCAGGTTTACTTATGGTTCCTAGAGTTTTTGAAAGTAGAATGGGAGGTAGAACCTTCAGTTCTCAGGTTCCTCTCCTCCTGAAGCAGCTAGGAGACACCCTCTCTACCTTCAAGATTAAGCTCAATACTTTCCTTTTTGATAAATCTTAGAGTTAGGGATGGCTCAGGTAATGCTAAAACAGCCCTTAGTTATGCTGCTAAAGACCTACAAACTGTTTAATCAGGGGATACTTAATACTATCCATTATTATCCATTATATTCATTATGATTCAGTTATTAATATTTTTATTTCAAATAAGTAATGGGATAGGGATGAACGTTACATGCTGATGTTTATCTGACACTGAAACCCACAATGATCAGTTTTTACATTAAAAAAAGGATTAAAAGAGGAAGTAAACTTTTACATATGACTGTAAATTCAAAATGGCTCTTCTTTTTATTTTATATATATATATATAATTTAAAAAACTGAAAAAAAAAATCCCAGCAATGACTTCAGAGGTTGAAGGAAGTGGTCTGTGTCCCATACAGAAAGATCCAGGCTGCACTCCCCACAGCACCTCCAGCTGCTTCAGTCCAGCCACGGAGCTGCACACGTGTTGGAAGTCCTTGGATTAAAAAGAGATTGGATACACCAGACAGGGTTAACAAATGGCAGATGTTGTGAAATTCATTATCCTCTATCACAACAGAGGGGCTGCAGGGACCCAGAGACTGTTTCCACATGAAAGCGGCGTCCGCAACAGAACCATGGGAAACCGCTTCCCGCTCTGCAGACAGGACGGAACTGGGATGTTTTGGTCTTTGCACATACACACAACAAAAATCCAAATAGGCATAACAAAGGCTGGCTTTGAACGGTTAATCTGTCTCACACATGTGCCGACTGAGCCAGCAGTACAGATACAACGTGATGTTTGGACTGAGCCAGAGAACTTCAGCCATTTACAGATTTTCATGAGCTTTGAGACAATCCAGTTTTGAGTTGAGTTGTAAATACTTTCTCTAACTTCACGTCAGGCAGATGCCGGTGATGATCATATACCTAAGCTGTCTTTCACAGTCTGTCTTCACATGCTTTCGAAGTTAAGTGAGGATGACCCACGCCTTGGTTTCTTCTAACACCTGGTTTTCTTTTTGTTGTGTAGTTTTGACATTTGCACTGCTTCTTACTCTGATTCTTCTGGGTTTTAAAGTTAAAAGCAACTCTGCTGGATAGTGACATCAAGCTTTAAACCCATGATAAATGGAAATTAATAACTTCTGTCCTTGTGGATCGAAATGAGAATGTGTCATAAAGTATGGTCATAAAAGAAGATTCTTTCCACTCAAAGCTGTCAGAAAACTGCTCAGATACGACAGAAGAAATGTTTGGGGTCATTACAACTGTCAGCGCAGCACTGGTTTGAAGATGTAACCAGCCATCACAAGTAAGTCAGACAGAAACATCAAAGAGGAGAAGCCAATCATTTTGCCTCAGTGTTTTTCTCCCGCCTGCCAGTCTGTCATGGTAGCATCTTTGAGCATCACTCACTCATACTCGTCAAAGCATTATATGGATGGCGACTCTATTTTTATCTGCAACCAAAAGAAGAAGAAAAGCCATGCCGGTGGGTTTGATTGTCAATTTTTACAGCTGTCTCTGTGGTGTTCCAGTCCTGTGGTCCTCTGGCATCTAGCACAAACAGATGGATGAAGGTTTTGTGCAGTACAGTATAACTACTTGCTCATTGTGCTGCAGCAGCGGTGGAAAGGTTCTGCTGACTAAAATTACATAAGGGAGCCTTCTGTGAATAAATAAACATGGTAGGAGACAACAGACAAAGTGTTTGTATGAGACTGATTTCTGGCCAAGGTCAGCACCTCAGACCACATCTGATGTTCCTCTGTGTGTTCTTATTAATGTGTGCCATCTCCAATTTAAGCCACAGTGCTCTCTGAGTCAGTGGCTCTAATGTATATTTCTCTGAGTTTGCTTTGTGTTTTTGTAGTTTAATGTCACCCTTTGCTGTAAGATACTTGATGTATTATTCTGCTTTTGAAAGCTCCATTAAAATGAGGATTTTTAAAAAATATTTTTTAAAGAAAGCTGGTCTGATGTGTGGCTCTGCAGGGGGAATTGCCTTTGTCTATATTCATGGGGCACACATATCAAAATGCTTATGTGCACCATAAATTTGGAAGTGTGTGAGTATGAGCATGTGAGACAGGACAAAGTAGGTGGAGGTTGGTGCAGGGTGTGGGGGGCTGGTTTCTGTCGATCTGAGTCTTTATTCTCTGCAAGCCTCTGAAGACAGAGGTCTTGGGGTGGGAAAAATGCACAAGGGAGATGTGTTCAAAGCTTGCAAGCTTGGTGACGATCCTCCGTCAGATCCTTTGCCGTTTGAAAAGTTCATATAAACTGAAAGACAGCCACTGGGAAATGGTCTTTGCAAACTCAATGAGAGTTTATCATCTGAACGCAGGGAGAGGCACTGTTTGAGATGGAAACGCGCTGCCTGTAATCTCATTCAACTTCAGTGGTTTATCAGGGACCCCTCCCTCCTCCAAAAAGACTGAGTAGAGCAGTATGATCATCATAAACAACACAGCTGAGAACTGGAGCTTTCATGTGGTTAAGCTTAGAGCGCCCTGAAACAATGCCAGTCCCATTTATGACCCAATAAATTGGCTGAACAGAATGATAAAATTCTACAATTTTGTCTAAACCTAAAGTGACACAAAGAAGCTTTTGCAATTTTTAGTTCAGTAGATTCCCCTGGAGGTGTGAAGGTTACTTTGCTTTTGCGACGCTGTGTGAGATTGTCTTTTATTGGACATTATGTGTCAACCCTGTGCAGTGCAATGAAACTGAAAAATGTTCAGCTTCATCACAGCGCTCTGTGATGACACCTCAATGCGTCCAGTTGCAGAAAACCCGAGGGACCACAGACAGCTGCTTTTAGCTGCGTTTCCATTAACCCTAGATTTGCACAAAACCCAAATTATCCCAATGGAAAACCTGTAATGGAAACTCCTCTGATTTGAATAAACTGCCAAATATCACAAAAACCTTTTCATGCTTTCACAAGGTGGTTTTTCAGGCATGTCGATAATCCATTTGCACGTCTCTGGCAGCACTGGATGTGACGTAGCTTGTCAATCTAAAGTAATCAAAATTTAGTTTCCAGCTGTTTTTGGCCTCATTAATAGAATTTAGTTGTCCCATAACACTACTTAATCAGTATGTATTACTGCATTACATATTGGTTTTACCTCTAGATAATCATTTGAATGATCATCTGCTACCTACCGCTGTCTAATATATGAGTTTAACGACACTGTGAGACCATGTTTTGAAAATGGTAGAAGTCATATTTATCTTTTCCTTTCCCAGATTAAAGCTCTTTTGGATTACCTAGTTTCTGTGGCAGATTCAAATCCCCTGTTTTGTGAATCTTGGAGCTTTTCTCTCCCTGTCAAGCAGGCTGTCAAGCTCCTCCCAATTCAACCTGCTCATTTATGTTTGTAATTATAAAAAGTAGTGTTAATTTTCCTGTAAGCTCTGTTTTTGGTTATGTGATACCTTGCAGTGAGATTGCTAGTATTGAAAAATTAAAGGGGTTCATGTGGGATATTCACAGAAAATATATCAATGGAGTTATATTGTTTCTAGGAAACAGAGCCACAACGTGTTGATGCAGAGCAGGATGCTGAAAAACAAATGCCTCGGGGGAGAAATTGAAATGATATATTTGTAATTAGAGCCCTAGGTTCAGATATCTGATCCATGAATGCATTTGTTGCACAAAGGAAACTCAGAAATCCATCACAGATGCTGTCAAACAGGTTCAGGGAGAAGAAGCTGGACCTTCAGCACTTCAGCTGAGGGCAGTAAAAGGTTTTTAATTATATATTGATTGTAAAATGACCAATTTATCATGTTACCATAGACCTTTGGTCCTAAGCAAGCTGTGTGAACTATCGTCCACATTCAGAAATACAAATAATTCAATTGACTGAACTTACACAGTAAGCCAATGTGATGTAACTTGCTGCTTCACACTCTTCTGGAGACCTTTGAATTTCTTTCCAGTTGCTTGTCGATATCATTGGTAAGTCCAAAATTATGTAAAATTCATATGTACCCAAGAACAGGCTTCAGTAAGCCTCGCCCACCTTTTTTTTTGACTTATTATGAACAAAACAGTGACATCTATGTGGACATCATATCCCGTAGTCTTCCCACATACCACATCAAAGAATTGCCAGCAGTGAGACTGCAACTTTCCACACATGAATGTGTTTTCAATCCCATTCCCTCCTGCTCTCACCTCTGACCATACCATTTCTGGTCATCCCATCTTCTGTTTCATGAGTTACAGATATTAATATTAGGAATAAAAATATCCAAATGGGGGACTTTGTGCTCTTGTATCATAACCTCCAATTTTGTTCCTGCATCTAACTTCATTTTTGAACTCGATCATTGTAGTCACATCTAGTAAAAATAATAGAGTTGTTTTCTTTTCTTTTGAATTTCTGACCATCTGCTTCTTTGCTGCATAAATTGGGTTGGATCTCGTCAGATCTGATTAATTAGCAGGCTAGTTAAACATAATATTGTGCAAACTTCTGTCTGAATTCATGGGCTGTCAAAAAATACTTCTGACAGGTGAGTTCAGATCAGGTTTCACATTAGAATGACACAGGCAGACAGAAAGATGGTTCATTGTTCTTGATGTAACACACACAAGCTTACGGTCTCTCAAGCACATGTACAATGAAATATTCCCCTCTGGTTTGGTATAAAAAGATTGACATGACAATGATTTCCGGGGCCTTGGCAAAATGAAAAGAGGCAGGGATCGGTTAGAGGGAGACTGTGTCATTTAAAGACAGAAGCCCACAGGTAAGAGTAATTACAGAGGACTATTATTCTCTTCTGTATGTGTGAATGTGTATTTGTGTGTAGTGGGGGCCAGTCTGTCAGACAGGTCTCAGCAGCACATTACAAAGGTGTGGCTGCCACACAACATCCAAATGTGACACATGAAAGACAAAAGTATGGATCAACAAAGGGTGCATCAGCCCCATTCCACTACTTTGCCGTCAGTCTGACAGATGGCATGGGCCTGTCTGAGGCCCTGGCAATGAGGAGTGCAGTGGCTTCAAAGGCCCGCTGTAATCTGTAGCAACATCACAGGCTGGGAGAAAGTGACTATCTCACAGACACCCAGCCTACTAAGAGGGCAAGCGAGGCGCTAATGAAAGGCAGATAAAGGGGAACGCCGGCTCAAATAGCACCTTGTGAAAAAAAGAGATAGAAAACATCAGGTTGGCTTGCCTTTTTCCATTGCTTTTCTCTGTCTTTTTAAGAATCTAAAGATAAATGGTCTCATCAGTTCTTTGTGTTCCTTGAAAAACAGCAACACACAGTTATTTTCAAAGCCCTCTTCCCCCACTGAGTATGACTCAATTCAGACTAAATGGTCTGTGCTGAGTATGGGGTAAAGTTAGCAATGATGAAGAAAAGATGGCACACGGAAGAAACGGCACAAGCTGCTTTTGTTTTTGACAGCTTTGATGTGACAGTCAGGCCTCGCTGTGGGCTGCTACATTAATTAGACAAACTTAGTTCTGTCGTACATCGCCACATTCATTTCTGACCCAGGAAGGAGCCATATCCCCTTATTTAGGCTAATCAATGCTTTTTAGTTTCCTCTCAACGCACTGGAGGTTCACATCTCCATCTATGTGGCACTAATGTCTGTCAGCATAATATCAAAACCATAAACATGTCCTTTATCTATCTAGGAACTGGTGAGTTGACATCAAGCTGTTCAATCCTCAACTATACGGATCAGTTATCTGCTATCTGAGGGAATGGTAAATAATCTGCACTTGTATTGCACCTTTTAAACTTTGTCTAGGTTCTACAAAGCACTTTATCATGTTGTTCCTATTTACTTTCACACACAAAGACTCATGCAGCATTTCACATTATATACAATATATATATATATATATATATATATATATATATATATATACATATATATACATATATATATATATATATATATATA
>JAOWBL010000022.1:12949597-12973860 GCA_028564865.1 Zenarchopterus dispar
GCATATATATATATATATATAGATATATATATATATATAATTATATATATACATATATAATTATATATACATATGTATGTATGCACACACACACAGACACTCTCTCTCTCTATATATATATATCCTGTAACAGAAATGCTGAAGGCATGTTACAATATCATCACAGTGCAATAAAATGAGACCCAGTCATAATAAACCCACACCTGAATATCACAGATGTACCACCTTTAAACCCATCACCATCAGGAGAATAATTTAGATATTTGTAGAGAACAAAATGGACAATACTTACGAAGCAGCTGCAGCAGACAACATAGGACATGTCTCAAACTACTGCATAAAAATCCCATTAAACATAGTACAATGTTTTATAAGCATTCATGGTTCATTAAAAAAGTCTTTTATGCAAACAGTTTGTTGTGTTTGTTGTGCCTCTTCACATTTTAAAGAACTTAACCTTTGGAGACTTATGAAATGAATTTCATAGATTTGGATGCTTGCAGAGCATCTGCACATTTAAACTGTCTAGTCAGAGTCCCTTAATTACATTTATGCCTGCAGTATGTTTAAAACTAAAAGGGAAATACTGACATTTTGGCTTTCTGGTCATTTCCAAACAGCTTTTAATTTAAATCCCGCAGATCTCCAGAGTCTGTCACTTTGTATGTACCACTTCTGTCTTGACAGTGTCCTGTTGTCCAGCACCGTTTATGTGCATTATTTATTGTTGAACTTGTCTACTTATCATTGATTATAATTGTAAACAGAGCTTGGGGGAAGCTTTCTGACTCCACAAATGGAGGGTGTGTTTTTTTCATGGAGGGTCACAAAGAGAAAGTTCTAGTTTACTTTATGAAACCTGCAATCTATATGCTATTTTAGTGCCGGACCTCCCTGTTTCCTCTTCTCTCATTTAATTTGGGATTATCTCAGATTCATTGTACATCATAGTGCACCAGTTTTATAATCTGTCCTACCTGTTATCAGTTTTTCAGTGGGACACATGCTGGACAGGTTCACCAGACCATTGTAGAAAACAAACCTGCACCTCAAACTCAGTCCTACAGTCGATTATCTACAGTCAAGGTGCTTGCAGTCATGCATGTGGTACTGTGGATGTGTTTCACCTGATCCACATTTAAAGGATTTATTGCCAAAACGCAATCACAAAGCTGTTTTCTCAGACTGATATCTTCTTCGTATACATTTCCTCTAGACCCAGCAGAGGCCGTGGAGATAGACCTGGCTTTGAAATCTCTTTAACCTTGGTCTCTGATCACTGGCTGTGTGCGGACATCTGGACATTCGTGTGCTATTTGGCCTTCGTCCTCAACTCCCACTCTGTGGCCCAACAGCGTGGGCTCTACAAACCTCTCCTCACTTCATCAACATTTTTATCCAGGGGGATAAATGAGTGAACCGGCTGCAAGGGACAGGGCTGGGACATGTACCAGAACCCAGACAGGTAAATGAATGGTGCCCAGAAGAAGAAATGATCTTATGTTTTCGCTGTTGTGACTGTTGTCTCAGTGAGTGTTCCCCTCTCTTCTCACGCAGAATGTCCTGGTTCAGTGGTCTCCTAGTTGCCAGAGTGGACGACCGCAAGACTGCGTGGGGTGAGCGCAATGGCAAGAAGTCCAAACGGAAGGGAGGCTCATCTCTCTGCAACCCGCGTTACATGAGTTGTCTGCGGGACCCAGATGCTATGGAGCCCCCTTCCGGAGCCCGCCTCCATCAGCACCATTGCGGAGGGGTGGCCGGCGCTGTGGGAGGTGGTGGCAACTTTGGCGTGCGCTGCGGATGGCAGGAGGACCACTATGGCAAAAGGGGAGGGATTCACGGGGAAGGCGTGGGGCTAAAATCCGTCAACTTGGGCTTTGAAGACGGGGAGTTGAAAGGAAGGAAAGGGGGGTGTAATGGAGGTAGTGGCGACTTGGGTGATGAGGGTCCTAATGGTGCAGCAGGTGTGGTGACGGCTGCGGACTGCTGGCTTAGGGTGGTGCGAGTATTCCAGTCAAAAAAATTCCAGTCCCGCAAACTGGAGCGCCTATACCAGCGTTACTTCTTTAGGCTGAACCAGAGCTCCTTGACTATGCTCATGGGGGTACTTGTGATCGTGTGTGGCATCATGCTGACCTTCCACTGTGTCCACGCTGCCCCTCATGTGGCTTATTTATCAGCCTTGTCGGTGGCGATGGCACTCTTTATGGCTCTTATGGTAGTGTGCAACCGTAACGGCTTCCACCAGGACTACATGTGGATGGTCAGCTATCTGGTGATCGGAGTCTTGGTGTCGGTACAGGTGTTTGGCGTGCTCATGGTGGCACCCAGGAGCGCCTCAGAAGGAATCTGGTGGTCTGTGTTTTTCATCTACATCATCTATACTCTGCTGCCTGTGAGAATGAGGGCAGCGGTGCTGAGCGGAGCAGTGTTGTCCATCATACACGTGGTCACCACCTGGCAGATCAACCAGGAAGACAAGTTCCTCTGGAAACAGGTAAGAGACTGTTGACATCTGAATGTCCTATTGAGCTGAACTAACAGACGTGGTGAACAGGATGGTAACAGTTCTCCTGCTTTTTTTGCTGTCATCATGGCATCACAGACTGTATTTTATGTATTTTCAATTACATTCTCATTACACAACATCTCTGACAAAGGCTTAAAACATAACTGATCACTGGTTTTACAAAGTCACAATGTCCTCCTTTGGCAGAATGGCAGTAATGCCCACCAGTGAGAAGTACTAGTCGTGTACTCATCAGGCCAACCAATCAAAAATAACCCAAGTCTGGACTCATGGAAGTAGGTGAAGCATAAGCAGCAAAGAGTGCTGCCCAAAATGTTGTAAAAACCAGTTGCAATGACCTGAACCATTAGCAATATTTAAAGACCACAAACAATCATGTAGGCACAGTGATTGATGCCAAATTAATGAAACATACCGCAATTTCTGAGTCATTTCTGACACCAATACAATGTGACGAAAGCCTCATGGAGGGAGATAACCAACTAACTTCATCAGTCACTTCTTGGCTAAAAACATGCCGTCTACCAACAGTGACTAAATACAGGTCTGGAAAACAGCATCAGACCTCTCATTTATATGTTCCCCAGATTACCCTCAAAAATGTTACAGAGAAGTTGAGTTGGAGCTTAAAAAATGTGGCATTATTGCGTTCAGGAAGAAGTGAGTCACACCTGTGTAACTTCATGATGACTTTCGGCAGAAGAACCACTGCCTACAAACGGCATACTTTTCTGTTTACCATGTGGATCGGTCTGATAGATCTCTAACTTTTAAAAAATTTAACTAAGACAATACTAAAATTGAATTTCAAACTGAGTCAAAATCACAATATTTGACAGTAAATTGCTCTAAAATATGTTCCCTCAACTGCACCATATAGCTGAGAGAATCAGGACAGATTGAACTCTTGTCTAATCACACATTTCAGGTGTTAATCTTTAATATTTTTTGTTTCCTTTTTCCCAATTTAGGCATAAAAAATACTCATTGTAAATGGTGAAAGGTTATCTTTTGCTAAAAGCGATGTGTCACACGCCACATTTACAGACAGATGCCTTTTTACACATCCTGTCTGCATGGATCTAAAATAGCTCACATTTCAAGTGGTGTTCTTCATCCCTTTATGAATCATGTACAATGTTCCCTCCCGGTTTAGCTCTGTTTGGTCTCAACCAGCACGTGAAGGAAATATTAGCAGACTGCCAGATCTTCCACTCTGTTCACCAGTTAGCTCTTACTTTTTACTGTTTGCTGCTGGGCAGCTCCTTTGCCGCTCTCCGTAACAGAACCAAAGGAGCCAGTTTGTGCGATTCAAATACAACGCACTGAGTTGGAAGATGCTAAAATCAATAATGAACTGAGAGAAACTTGCAAGTCACATGTTCTGTCAGATTTTCAAATTATTAATGAAAAATATTTAATTTGAACTTTTAAAAATGTTTAAAGATTAACTTATAATTTTGGGCAACAAAGATCCCAAACACACAATGTGAAATTGAATTTCACTTGTGATAAAAATGCAAAAAAAAAAACAAAAAAAAAAAAACAACCCAAAAACAAACAAACAAAAAAACCAAACACCCATTAACATGTGCTGTTATTCAACTATGTTTTACAAAATTTCTCTTCCTCTTATTAGGGAATATGAAATACTGAGACTGAAATGGGGCCCAGCATGCTAAAGAAACTTTTCTCGTTAAAACAACGCTAGATCAAATATTAAAGAAATGTAAACTTTCTTTCGAGACCAAAACGACATGACTTGAAGTTGTTTTGGATGTGAACAGAATGTGTTTGCAGCAGAATGGCAGTTAATGTTTATCCTGGGGGTAGTAGACCTACGTCAGAATAAATTGCTATTTTAAACCTCTGATGAGACTCAAAAATGTCATTCCATTTAAGTCATCATGTGGATAGGGTCCCTACAGACAAAATGAGGTAATTTTAACTTTGTAAATATACAGAAAGTGTATAAGGAGTGTTTGTACAGGCGTCTCTGTCTGGTTGCTACTATCTAGTCATAATAGCAGAGATCTTTCCTGCCCAAAACTATAACCATCTCTAATAATTCTTTGAAGAAATAGATACTGAAAGATGTTACAGCATCCAATTTCCCCTTAAGATTAATATTACATCAAATTGAATTAAACCAGTTTTTACAAGTCAACTAGCAATGCTGCACAACCTACAGATACAAAAGAAGGAGACTTTATGGCTTCTGCAATGGCTGCAGTTTCATTTTGGCTTCAGTGTTGAGACATTTTCTGAAAGGTTGATACGGTATTCATGGTATGTGTGTGACATGTGACATGGTCAAACTACTTCAGGGATATAGTTCAATATAGCCAGTTTGAGGCAGTGCAGAGAGGCCCCTCTGTTCTACAGGGTGTGCCTTATTTAAAATCAGTCTTACAGTTTTGTACCACTTTCTTTTGAGGTAGAGAAAATGCAGCATAATGTGAAGTTAGGTGGAAATAAAGATATGGAGAAGCTGGATACTTCAGTTCTGATCTAGGTCTGTGATGTCACAGAAACCTGAATGACCTATGTCTGGACATAGGTGTCCTCAAAGTCACAATGTGGTGCCATGTGGATGATTATGAGTTAATGGTCTGCTCATACTACATTGTTGCCCATAAAGTTGGAATAATTTGGTTTTCAGAAACATTATTCTTTTCCTCATAAATGTAGTGTCTTAGCATTTAGGATGGCAACAATTAGATGTTATAAGCAAGTCTAAGTCAGGGCTTGGCAGAAAGTGATAGGAGGACAAATGCTGGAACACATCAATAATAACTATATTGGGTCATTTTATCTCTCATCTGAAGTAACTTTGACATAATTTACAAATCCAATAAACTGCCAAATGGTTAATAAAAAAGGTAACAATTTGCAGAATAAATGATAATGACATAAACCTTAGAAAATCCAGCTAAATGCTCATATTCTGTTCAATGTAAACATTTAATAGATGGAGTTGCAAGAAACTGATCAGGAAAGCGAAACTGGTTGTCAGAGTGTACATGACTCATAGCGACGCCCCTGCATATCTGGCTTCATACGAAATGCAACCATGATATTTACGACGGGCTTGTGGTGTGTGAACCTCCAACGTAGTCGCCGTGGTGTAAATTGCTCTGCTGTGATTTGTCACCATGTTGAAGCGGCGCATTTAAAGCTTTTGGGTATTGCTGCACAGTGTGTTGTTTGTGCGTCATGCCAAGGACCTCGGGGCTCGCTGAAGGTCAGTGGGCTGAATGAAGCATGCTGGCTGCAACAGCTACGTGCCTCTGTCTGTGTTTGTGTGTGAGTGTGTGTGTGCGACAGTGGGAGAATACCATGATATAAAACAGAATCACTCAGGTCTCTGTGCCCTCACACAAGGGACTTTTGTACTTTTGTGCAAGGGTGGGGTGACGGGTGGGGTAGGGGGAGTTGTGCTGTTAGGCTTTTGTACTGTCTTAGCTGTTTTACAACTGTCATCTCTCTGGGGAAGAGTTATGTAAAACATATTAGGAAGGCCATTACATGAAAACAATGGGAGGATATCAGGCTTCATTATCACTGCTTGTCACTGTAACGTCTCTTAGGTATGCAATCATTAAGATATCCTTTCACATTTAAGCCCTCTTATATAATGAAGTGATGGGAGCAGAATCTGTTCTTGAAAAACAAGTCACTTAATATTGTGACTGTTGATTATAAATTAATTACTGAACTACAGGACGATGTCAGGGCTTCATGGGAACCCAGTAATTACAGTCTGCTCTGCAACATCCTGAATGATATACTATAAGGGTAATCCATCACATATCCAGCATTGTTTGCCATCATTAAGTGGATGAATGCCATGAGATAGTTGCAGCTCAGCAGTGCAGTGGATTTCTAAGGTAGGCTGTGTACTATATGACACATTAATACGGTGTCATCGATCACTACTTCATGTTTGTCTGACACTATTTCCTCTTTCTCCAATGACTTATTAACCTCATTGGGTTTCTGTTGTTGACACACGCTTATGCTTCTGAAGCTGAAACCAGCAGTGTTTGTTTCGCTGGTCGAGGGTTCTGGATGTCTAATTTCTCTTCTGTCATGAGAGAAATTGTCTTGATCTGTAGGAGCAAGTAGGAGCTGCTCTTTGAGCTGCTTTCATGCACAGGAAACTGTTGGCTTATTTAGATATTAGACTGAAGTTTCACAAGCTGCTTGAAGGTGAATTCTGCTTGTAAATCAGTTATCAACCATGTGTGATTTGTTAAAGTCCCTTTTCAGAAAGAAAGGGAGCTCTGCGTTTTAATATGAAAAGAGAATGAATACCAGAGACATGAGAATCACGCACAAACACCCAGAACTTCAGAAAATCTGAGAAAAATGTGAGGACAGCATGTTTGAAGGGCGTGGGCAGTTTACTCTAGGGTGAGGCTTCTACGATCACATGAGGGTCGTCAAAACCTTGTCTTACACTGGGACCAGTCCCTCAGAAACAAACTATGGAACTCTTTTCAGTTTTTACATTAAACCTTTCATGCAGTTTTCTGTGTTTCTTTGCATTTTTGTCACTGATTCGAAGCAGGGTTTGTTTAGATATCACAGTTGCCATGTTAAAAGTGCAAGAAAGACTTTCTGTCATGTTAAAATATTAATTTCATTGCATTTTAAAAGGAATATTTGCTTAGTTTTAGGAAGTATTGTCTAGCTTTTGCCATTTCTTATCCCTGCTATCACAAAAATGAGTCAAAATAACTTTGGACTTCCGTCCCGTTCGTATCCTATGCTGCATATCGCTCCGTAGGACTAGGTCACATGTCGACGACATTTCTCTAGGATTTATAGTCAGATAGTCTGTGGCTTTGAAATGAAAATATCTTTAAAGACATACAGTATGTTCTGTGTCTTTGAGACCAGTGATGTTTTAATTATTGCATTCGTTTAATATTAGTATTAGTGTAAGCTGACACTGTAGCAGGTAGCAACCTGTTAGAGGTCATATCTGATATTATATTGTTTATATTTGCCATATACACACCTAAAAACAATATTGAACGAATAGTAGGATTGAAGTTTGTTTTAGATCATTTAAAACTTCATTATCATAATTCTTTGTGTTGAACATGCCTTCATTTATTCACAGAATTTGTTGTGTTCAGGATTGCTTGTGTTTTGACACTCTTGTTGTCAGTTGAGTCTCTTTTTTTTTTTAAAAAAGAGCAGTTTAGGCTCTTGCAGACATCTTGAGGATGTCTGGTCTCTATATGTGGAGTACTTCATGTTGGACTCTTGAAATTTATGGCACTTAATTCAATCAAGCCTTTTCAAGCAGATCCAGGCCATACAGTTGTTTTCGAAGCTGCTCTCGCTGTTAGTACGTGTGCTTTTACAGCGTACATTCAAATGATCGCAATGCTAACTTGTAAATATTTTGCAGTTTGAACCATCTTGAGTTAAAAGGATAAAAAAAAACACAATAGCTAATGTCCTGTTACATCTCAGCTGGACTCAGCAGTTTTTGTACAACCATATCTGTGATTCTTACCTGTAATCAATTAGTTGTACCAGTGCAGCACATGTGCACATGTGCATGCACTCGGTCCCCCCATTTCACCACCACAAACACACATGTTCTCTTATGCTTTGTTACCATTGTCACCTTCACTTTTTGTATTTGACTGTCAGAGCTCCTTGTGTTTGTTTTTCTTTGGGATGTTGCATCACAAGGCAACGCTCCTGTCTGCATTAGTGGGTGCACGCTTTGACGTGACTTGCTGCATGTTCTTCTGGCCAGAGTCAAATCACAAAACTGCATTACACACACAATTTATGCACTCGAAGCTGCACACCACTGATAAGCTTGTCACTGAATTTCTTGGATTTTGTCACATTCTTTTGCCACAGAGTTATTTGGTTTATGGCCCCTGACAATGGCAGGCATTGGTGTTTGCAGGTTGTTGACACAAGTGCTGTGAGAGGTCAAAGACTGGTTCCTAAAAATACCGGGCCCTTGGTGTTTCTGCTAACTGTTGCGTCACACGGCACAGTCTTATCGGAGCCTGCGTCAGAGCAACAGGCAGGTCACTCCATCCCCCTTGTGTCTGGATGCACACGGACCTGAGTTTTCACACACACACGCTGTGCAGAAGCTGTTAACAATGCACACTGGCAGCAAACCCAACAGTTAATCCTGCAAGTGCTAATCAAACCTAATAGATATATGAGTTTTGACCAAAGCAAAGATGGTGGGTTAAGTCCTGGAAAGCCGCACTGATCTGCAATTCGTTCTCCCACTTGGATTGTCTTCTGTGTAATCCTAATCCAAGATAAGTGGATAGATTTTAAATAAGAATGTGTTGCTTATATACACCAGAAATGTGTTCAGTATAAATACGAGCCTGGTGAGGACTCAAATTTACCAAATGCCTGTTATCCAGTTTTCACATTAAACAGAGAATTAATGCATTTTACTGCAAATTAACCGTGACTGCCGTTCACAGCTTCACAGCAGCTCCCCCGTGATGGAATAACCTTGTGTACTCTCTCCACCAAGATGGGAGACTTGGATCTCGGTGGAGGATGTGCCAGCCTGCGATGATCACCTGTATAAAGCTGATGCTGTAGAACAGAACGCATCGTATATGGGAAAGAAGAAGAAGCAGCGAGGCGGTGTGATGGGACGAGAATCTGATATTCTCCCCACGCACACCCTCCACAGCCTCCTTGATAAATAATTTGTGTGTTTAACTGAGCTGCAGCATTTTAACGAGGATACCTGTCACATGCACGCATTGCTCACAACCAGGATTCGGTGCTGACTGAGGAGATCAGACGCACATGCTTATAACATGCCCCAGCTTCAGTCAAAGCATCCTCAACAGGACTGCATCAAAAAGTTCACCAATTCAATGTGAAATATTTTTTTCTAAATACCTGCCTGTATTTGTATGAACATTTCACAGTTGTACACACACACACACACACCAGCCTGCCAATTTAAGGACCAATAAAGGAGTTATCAGTCTAGCATCACTTCTGAGACTGGTGGGGAATAAACAGCATTGCTAAGTGTCTCCGTCAATGCTTGGGTTTAGTTGGTCCATCGGTTGCCATGGAAACAACTACGAGTCAAGCAGCTAAGACCTAGTTTTGTAACTGTAAAGATGTAAAGATGAAAAAAAAAGAGGGGACGTTATTTGAAACAAGATCAAAATTGATTTTTAAGGTTTGCTTCTGCTTCTGAACAAAGAAAGCTTGAGGGAGGATCTCAGAGCGTTTGAGACATGGTGTTGTGTAGCTGCTTGGATGGATTTCTGCTTTGTTTTCCTCCCCACTGCTGTCCAAATGAGACAGTCCATAATTAACCACAGCAGTGACGAGGGAGAGGTCATATGAGAGGAGGTGGTGGGGAGTTGAGAGAGAGCGATGCACAGGATGTTGTTTGCCAGTTGTCTGGTCCTCAGAAGCTTATCTGTGGTCAGCTCTCCATGACTGTGCATCTTTGTAAGCTCTGCTGCTGTGGAAATGTGTTGCAGGCATTAAAGATACCATTCAAAAAAAATAAATGAACAGTTTCCTTTGTGTTATACTAGTTTGTTATCCTGGTGTAGATAATTGGTTTCATTGCTAATCACAACTCTTGTACATTCCTCTAATTCTGACGTTAGTTCTCCAAGAAACAACGAAGCCTCACAGTCCTCCATGGGATCCATGTATCTCTGAAAAAGAAAAAATCAAAGAAATAATTAAAAAGGCTTAGATTTCCTCAAACTTCCCATTTTTAGACAGTCTTTGCTGTTGTTTGAATTAAAAAACACATTTGCAACTCCAGTACCAGTAAGCTTTGGTAGTCACACTCTCTCCACAGAAATCACACCTGCCCGCTTGCCAACTGAAATGTGTGATGTGCAGTTTTTCAGTGTTAGGATCCCCAGCTTGTCCACCGTCCATGTTTACAGAAACATGACAGAGAAATGAGGCGTTTCAGCAGAGAATGGACTTTACAATACAGGCAACTGTTCGAGACACGGTTGGAGCATTAATTATGTATTGTGTAGACTCTTGGGTTTCAGTCCAGAAACTTTGTTAAAACTGCTGCAGAAAAACACAGAAAAAACACAAATCAGAGGAACTCATAGAAATCTGTGTTGTGAATATGTGCTATTTTTGGTTTAAAAAATTGTATAAATACAAAGGAAAGGGGCTTTATCGCTTCCTTTGATTTTTCTCCTGTGGAATAGGATACACCGGAAAATCCTGTATGGAAGGAAAGAAGCTAATCCATTGGAGACACTTCATGCAAATGAAGTAATACTCTCACTGGCAACACAGTAAGATTGCATAAGATTAGGTTTCTACTTGTAGTCCATCTGTGGAGCAGTTATAGCGTACCACTTTCCTCTCAGCAGTACAGTTTATGATTTCTTAGTCCTCAGTCATCCCCCTTCAATGCACCCATAAGTTTTTCCATAAATATTGAGGAAAAAAAGCAAGGAAGTCATTTTTTGACAGTTTTTTTGCCCAGTGACGTGTTGTGCCAATCCAACAAAAGCCCCAGTGTGCCTGTCAGCCTCTCAAAACCTTTGAAATCTGCCATTAAACTGCAGTTTATGTTGAGAGGCTTTGTGTAATAAATCTATAATGACACATCTGAAACTACTGATCTGAAATTACATTTTTTTTTCTGTGTTGATGCTGTCTACTTTTGTAGTTTCCATGTCTGAACGCAATCCCCTTGTGCACTTTAGTAACTATTTCCACCAATCAACACCAGTGTTGCCTGCTGGTCAGATGAGTTTCTGCCTGGGTATGTGTGTAGCGGCTCTGAGCGCAACACACTGAACAGAGAAACAAAGAGAGACTGTCTGTGGGACAGTCTCTCTTTGTTTCATCAGACAGTTTAATATTGAAAACCACCACTTGTATTTAATGTCTGCACCTTTGCCCGTTACAGTGTCTTCTGTTATTTTTTTCAATGCCCTGTGTTGTTTTGTGTTATACCTTGCAGAAAAAAGGAAACACACACTGTCTGCATCCACATTTCAAAAGAAAATCATATTGTTGTGTTAGAAAAAAGAGCAATGGAAAGTATCTGTCACTGTACAACTGTAAATGAGAAGCTTGAAATTTTGATTATGAAGTAAAAACCATAGACATCAACTAGTTAGTTTAACCACAGCTTGACCAGGATGGTGCTCTTTTTGTTTGAATAACACATGTCAGTTGCAAAGATGACAGAATTAAGAGAGACTAAGAATAGCTTTTAACACTGAGACTGAGGCTGCCATGGAAACTTCTTGGAAATTATTTTCTGAGAAACTCTGTCTGCCACTCACATGTTTATTGCACCTACCAAGGTACAGAAATAAGGCGACCGGGCCTCAAAATATTTTTTTTCTGCTGCACAAGACGTCTTGAATGACGTAAGACAAAATGTCTGATTGTTGCTCCAGAGAGACAGAATTAAAACAACCCGGCTGAATGAGGGAGTGGGGTGAAGCAGGCGGGGCTTGAATATCTATCTGTCGATGTGGTTCTGGTCATTTCAGATAAGGGCAGTGTGAGCTGTGTGCAGACATGAAGCTCAGGCTGAGTACACAAACCCAGCAGCTGCCTGGCTCCAAACACACATGCAGACTCTTTCACAAAGGCTGAAAGTGACACTAAGGACGACTGTGAGTGGAAGGAGGCAGGACAAAGCAACGACAACAAATGAAATGAAAGAATGTATAAATATATAACCAATACTCTCAGAGAAAGATAAGGACCAGCGTACGGGAGAGACCCCTATGGGCTGTCACGAGCAAAGTGCTGTCATTGTTTTTGGGGTGCTACAGTGTGCCTGACAGAGCCTGATATAACACAGATGTTCTAAGGAGTTCCAGATGCTCCTCAAAGCTGATGAGCTGCGACTTGCACTATGTCTGGCTCTGTTTCAACAATATTATCCCATAAGTCAGTGCACCCTCTGGGAAAAGGTTTTACAAATTCTTGCAGCTTTGTGGACAGTGCACTATGGATGAATTATTTTTCCATGTCAGCTTCAAATATTTTGAGTCTATTTTAAGTGACCGCTGATGTTCATGACAACTCCAGGCAGTTTAAGTGCAGCTCCGGTGACTGAATGTGTGGGAATGTGCAACAAGAGCTAACAAGAGTTGAGTAAACTCAATGAAACCCGAGATGAGCAGCTGTGCATCATAATGGAGATTGGACGAACTAAGACAAAATAAAGACTAAGATATTTAGATCCATACTGGAGTTTTGACACTGAGGTTATTGTAAATATAAATGAAAATACTAATGAGAGACCTCAGTCTTATAATCCTATAATTATGAGCTTGATAATTGTCATAAAGTCCAAGGAAGGACAAGGAGGAATGTCGGTGTGCTGGTCAGTTACCTGGCAGTAAACGTTATCGTCGTAGAAATTGTAAAGTTGGCCATCACATATTATACTCAAAAAATGAGGTGATATTTTAATAGTAGCGCATTAAACAAGGCAAAAAATAGAACTTTTTATCCGAAGATCACTTGGCGTGTTATTCGTCATATGCACTATATAACACAGCAATGCTTTGCTTTACAGTGCAGTCTTACAGTATTGATTAATAAAGAAGAATTACATTGCACACTTCACATTCAGTGATAACTTGAATCTCACCGCACGGTTAATGTTGATGTTTTGGGCATGTAAAACAGTATCCATACATGATGGTACCAGGGACGTAAACTACTCTATCGGCTAGTGCTGTCCCATGGTTCCCGAACCACCTCAGTGGGTTCCTTCCTGTGTGGTGGAGCAGAGACTTTACTCACGATCTGTGAGGGTAGGTACTTAGATTGACGGTTAAACAGAAAGCCTCCCTTTTGGCTCGACTCCTTATCAACAACAACAGACTGCTAAATTGGGAGCCAGACTAAGATCAAAAATGTTTCAACCACATTATTCACTGAAAAGCAGCTACTAGTCAGCAGACAGTGTGGTAAAGGTTTGACCACTCGCCCTCTTCAACACAAACTTGACCAACAATTGAGATTCTGGAGAAGAGATGCCACCCATCGTCATCTAGCTCCGCCTTGCACATCTTGCACAACTCCGATCCATTTCCTTTCCGCTGTTTTGGGTTTATGAAGTTCATTTGTACACACCAACTTCTTGCTTGTCTTAAAGGTAGCTGTGGCTCCACTAGTTTACCGTTTCTTGACAAGTTTAGTATGTTTTGAAGCAGATACTACTCCTTTGCTAAGGTTAACCCAATTTGTCTGTTCTGTATATGTGTGTGTATTTATACATATAAATAATAGCAAATTATTTTGTTATACTATACCAGGCCGCACTTCCTCGTTCACTTATGGTGTATTCCAGGGCTGTCATAGATGGATAAAATATGAATAAGTGCTTACCTTAAATTTTAGCTTTCTTATCTTGTCCTGGAAAGTCTGTTGTCATTTTTTATGTCCAGTTTTGTGATAAATCTTAGTACAGTTCTTGTGTGTATGCACTTTTCACCTACATTGAGGAGTTATAGGAAAATGTTATTGTGGTTCCATGTTTACAATAAAATATAGTTGTAGACAGCTGGAACATAAAGTTGACAGTGAAAACTGATATTTGCCTTGCTTAGTGAGAATATAAAACCAGTCCTCCTAAAAACAGGTTCAAAAAAATAGAAAGCCCAGATTCTCATTTGATAATGTCACCAAAGTTACCTTTTACATTTTCATGCCTATGTGACCTCACAGCTTAAAATGTAGTTATTGTTTCTTTTCCCTATGTTTTTAAAGAAATAAAGCCTTTAGTAGCCTTTATTTCCGAAGGGATGCAGACAGAAAAGTGGGAAGAGATAAAGGTAAAGACATGTTGTGAAGGACCACAGGCTGGGATTTGAACTTTGGTTAGCTGCAAGCAGGCTTGAGCTTCTGTATATGCTCAAGCACTTTTTACGTACCGAAATAAATTAAATCAGTAGCATCATTTACTTTTTTGCAATCAGATTACTTAGTGAAGCTGCACTGTTTTTATAGACCTGATATTGCAGTCATTTGATAGTTATTCACATTTATTTACGTTAAACAAGTTTGTGAGACTCTGCCAGTCTTGTACTGACCATTTTTATTGTTAACTTTCCGCTGATATCTTTCCAATAACATTTAAAACTCCTTTTGTCAAACTTCAGATGGAACAAAAATTGCTTAATTTTGACTCAAAGCAGGTAGAAATTTAAACACTGCTTCACCTGCGCAATCATTGCACTATGTCTTATTATATTTATATCCATCATATTCATCATGTCTTTTTTAGTTTATTCCTGTGGTGTTTTTTATTGTTTTTTAAATGTTCCATAAATGTTGTAATATTCTGTGGGTCAGAGCACATTTAAAATATTTTATCTGGCCTGTGGTAACATGGATTAAACTGTTTAATTCATTTGAAACTGAATAAGAGGGGGCCCATCTGGGTTGTTTTCAGCTCAAAGGTTCAAAAGCCTGCATCTCTGATGGTACGGGGGTGCATTAGTAGGCCTACCTATGAAACAGGCAGCCTGCACATTGTTTAGTAGCTTGAATCCGATATCAGGCATGAACTGGACAACATTCCTCTCCTATTTAGCAGAAACTGTTCTTCTCAGTTCCCTGATGCTTAAGAGGGATGTGATTCAATGGTTAAACTCGTGGTTACCTTGTTTTTATTCACCTCTGATGGTACAAAGTCTCAGTTTAAACACGCAGTATGTTTTCTATGTTGTACTGTAAACAAAATATAAGATTATTAGACTTGCCAATCTTACTGTTCAGTTTTTATTTACATTTTACACTGCATTTCAGCTCTTTTGGATTAAAGTTTGTATACCTGTATCAGAAATTGTACAAGGATTCAGGCTCTATGTACTTCTTGAACATACAGTTTATTCAACTCCTTTAAATCAGTTTAATATTTAAATGAACAAAAAAAAATCTTATAAATATTGATAAAGAATGGTTGGTTGACTGTGTTAGTGTGCCAAACTGGAGGTATCCTCCCACCTCTACAACCGCTGCATCCACCTCCTCGACTGATCTCCCCTGAACCTTCATCCTTGCTGAATCAGGATGGGGGTCTTCAGATGGAGAATAAAGAAAAGAGCTGAATCTGGAATACCATCTCTAATAATTTACAGTGATAGTGAGTGTGAATTTCTGACCAATAGTGAGCTAATATTTTTTTGCAGAAATATTGAGTAAGAGAGTGATGTCAGTACCTGGACAACCACATACACGTGTGTGTGAGTGTGTATAAGGAGTGATTTCAAGTGTTTCCTGGACATCCTGATTTGGTTTCAGTTCACTCCTGTCTGTCAGAGGAAGTGGCTTTTTGGAGTTTTTTTCCTCTGACCTGTTGGTCACACATGAACACGTTGTGGTGGGTGGGGTGGGAATATTGGCTGAGTATTGTTAATTTGGAATGAGAGTGGGGGGACAAAAGGAGAGGACAGGTCTCCCACAGCTGTGCTGTGCAAAAATATTGAAAGGAAAAGAGAGAGACACAAGCTATCTGGATAATTTTTCTGGTGGAGATTGTGCAGTTTGAAAGGAGATTGGTTTGTGATTGCCAGCTATCAACCACATCCTACTTTCAGTCTCGAAGAGAGTTGCTCGACTATAAATCTACCTTTGCACTCATTTCAGATGTTAAGTCAGAAGACACATACATGTTTCTGTACATGCAGCATTTGGCCATTTTGCACAACTGTTTTGCACAATTTTGTTTTTAATCTTTGTTCACTCCTGATGCCACATTAGCGCATGACTAGTTGTAAACTCTGTGTTTCATTTAAATTTATGCCTGCTGTACTTGGAATGAAAGTTGTGGTCAGGAAAACCATAACTAAAGACTAAAAGATGTTAAAAACTGTGTCTGAGCTGAGGATAGAGCTGGATTTAGGGTTAGTTGTCATAAGTTTGTCACTATGCTTTCACAAATGTGATCCATTGTCAACTCAAACATATTGATCATGAGTGTGTTGAATAATAGGATTCTGATGGACTGCAGTTTTTTTTTGTCTCCATGGATATTGTTGAACGCTTAATTTGTCTGCATCACGATCCTTTTCAACGATGCTCACTCGCATTCTGAACTGAGGTCTGACAACCTTAAAAGCCAATGTTTATAGATTCACTGTCAAAACTGTCCCTTTTCTGCCAAACTAAATTGTTGCTGTGTAAAATCCATCGTTAATGATGAGAAAAATTACAAAAACATTTTCTCAACATTCCAGTTGTTAGGCTGTAAATCCCAAACGCGTGCAAGGCTCGGAGATCTCCTGTCTGGAAGGCTCAGATTAGCCGTAAATGGTGACGGGTGTTTGGATATGGAGAAAAGGAGCAGTGCTGTCACTAAAAAGTGTCTTCTGTCCTTCTTTATTGAATTGTTTTAATTCTACACAAGTTAAAATATCTAAACTGTGCTGTGGATGTTTATGGAAAATCTAGGATGCCTTTTGGGACTTAAAATACATTTTAAATAAATTAAAAACGATTCTTCCCAGAAATGTAATTCAACATACCTCAGCTCTCGACTGACACATCTCTCTTGGTGTAAAGCTTTGTTGCTCTTAAGTGTGTAATGTCATGACAATAAGCAAAACAATACACAAGAAGTGAGTTATTGATTCAGGAGTGCTTCCACACAGCGACGTTGATCATGAATTGATTAAGCTGGGGCAGCCCCTCTAAGCTGTTAGTGGTTCTTTTAAGTGACAAATTGCTCTTTAATCTGCGCAGCAGAATAGCCAGTGTGACTGCTGTTTTGCGTGGCCTGTGTTGTTCAGATCAGCTCTTACATAATGCCATTTTGATATCCAGGGATTAGGCTGAGGTCCTCTCCACAGACTGGCTGGATGGCTGCTTCCATCATTCACCCTCGGGGAAATGACAACTGCTTTTATGGCATAAAAAAGGAGAAAAATAGAGGGGGAAAAAAGGATTTTCCGTGACGTGATGTTCGATTCCTGGTTTATTCTTGTCCTCTGAAACTGAACATTCCCATTTGGCCGTGGATAATCACACTACTAACTCAGTCATGAATCCACCTGACGAAGGTTAGATTTGAACAGTGCTGGACCAAACCAGCGCAGGAAAGGGCGACAGGATAAGTGATGAGGCATGACAAATGAGTGTGTTGTTGAGCTCAGAGGATGCGAGCAGGTGCGGCGACCTTGCACTGGGAGCGTGGCAGCCTGTACAGTACAGGTAGCAGGAAAACAGTGCCAAGCAGAGCTCCTAGAAAGGTGGAGTACTGTTGTATAAACACAGGACCTTACTGTGTACTCTGTAAATCCAGCGGTCCGTGCCCTCTTGAGAAAAGCAAGCAATTACTTTGAGGCTTTGAGCTCAGACACAACAGAGCATGATACCAATGTTCATGACGGATAGATGCTTGCGGTGGCGTATGGAGACAAAAAACCTTTCGCCACACATGACAGCCTTGACTGTACTTACATACAGACGTTCACCTGCAAAACAGGCCCCACGCTGCAGGTTTCACTTTTGTCTTGTGGCTGTTTTTGCTTGAACAGTGAGAGTAAAGTAAACAGAGCTGAGCACTCTGAGCCATCTGCTTAATGTCACTGTGGCCCATATCTGTCCTGCTCCCTCCCTCCCTTCCTTCTCCCTCTCTCTCTCCCTCACACACTCCCGACTCCTGTCGTCCTTACGTTGTCTTTTCCCTTCCCTATCCTGCTTCTGTTATAACCACTTCCTACCATTTCCTTCCTTCCTTGACAACTGTCATTCTTCAGTTTTGTCTTTGCTTTCTATTATTTTATCCCACCGCTTGTTTACTTTCTTTCTCCATCCACTTCTCCATTACCCATCTGTCTCCACTTTTATTGCAGTGAAACTCTCCGATTGCGATTCTCAGAATTCTTTGCAGCCACAATAATCATATGCTCATTAACTCATGCTTCTCCTGACATGCGCTTTCCCATTAAACATGCTTTTTTTTAACCTTATTTGCTCTCCAGCGTTCAGCTCTGTGTAAACACGATGCCAACGAATAAAAATATTAGTGATGACCTTGGCAAAGCAGTTGTTGCTGCACATTGATTTGAGGAGGGCTACAATGCCACTTCGAAACAAGTGAGAAAGAGAGAAACAAGAACAGAAAAAAAGATAGTTCACAAACAGATATCATTAATAAGAAATACCAAGCTTCAATATCCTACCAAGTTTACCTAAAGGTCAAGAGCTTCATTTCCGACTGTACTGTCCTCAGTTTTTAATTTAAATTTCAGAGTTCACAACAATTGAGTTATAAATAGAGTGAACTAGTAAGACTTGTTAGGGAGGGTTTCCAGGTTTAAGCCTCTTCTCTAAACATCTCAGGACAATTTAGGTTCACAAAATCGCATCTGAATAAAGCTCAAGATTTCCTGAATAATTTGTCCTTGTGGAGACGTGGAGATGTCAGACTTTATTGAAAGGTGGCACATTTAGGTGAAACACAAAGACAGCTCATCAGGGTAAACACCTGATATCACCTTTGTAAGCACGGTGGTGGTAGGATAATGATTTGGGCATGTTTTGCAGAAGCAGGATTGAGGGCAAGTTGCAGTCACTGAATTTAACCTTGATTCCTTTTTGTCCTGAGGTATTGTAGTGTCAGCCGTGAAGCCTTCTCTGTAACAAACAACCAACTAGGGTTCAAGATATTTTAAGACTTTGAAATGTAGAAATGTCATAATTGTGCTTCTTAACAGATCCGAGGATTAATAAAGTAAAATTGAATTGAACTGAATTTGAAGTGAAGCGAATTAACACCCAGTCTAAATTTAAAGTTACATGATAATATAGTGTAAAATCAGTTGTTGAATGTTTCCCATATAGATATCTTTGCTGTATTCAGTAATAGTCCATCTTTTAAGAAGAAATTAAGGTACAGATCTGTGTAAAAAAAATCAATACAGATACGTCAAATAACAGAGTGCTGGATGTGAACTGACTGGAAAAGAGATACATATCAAATTCAAAATATACCAAACAAATTATGACAGACAAAAAGTCAATACTGACTGGCCATTTGTGTTAAATCTAAAAATAAAGTCAGACAAGGAAGTTAAAACTAAAACATGTTTCTGGTAAGAATTTATTTGCATGAATATTTAAATCTTGTACTGAAAACAAAAACTTCTTCAGTCCCTTATCTCCAACATGCTGTACTGAAGTACTTATTATCCCTTAAAAATAATATTCTTTGACAGGTATTTTGCAGTTTTTAAAAAATAAGCAGATATTGCTGTTTATATCTCTTTGGTTGAATAGCCTTCTCTCTGACAATTTTAAAGAATATTTATGAACATGGAGTGTAAGAGCTGCTTTTTCAGATGAGTATTTTTAGGTTTTGCTTGTTTGCAGTTTTCTCCACATTTTTATTTTGTTAACCTAAGTAATACTGTTGAGGACCATTACTTTTATGTATTTCCATTTTTACCCAGTAGATGTCAGTAATAAACATTTTGGCTATAATTCACAACAAGTATAAAATTAAAAACTTCTGAAGCAAGAAAAGAAGTAGAGACAAGTGGGAAATAGTTGTATAAAAAAAAATTCCCTGTGGGATGAAACACCCACAAGAGTTTAAATTAATGGTTACAATTAACTGGCTAAAATTTTCTTTTTTGCTCATGTTAGTGTTTGATGAAGGATGTATCAGCTTTGGGCTTCCTTCTGGTGCACGCTCAGTCTTTGTCAGAGTCAACATGTGTCCTCAGTAGTGAGAAGCGTCACGTACAGCCTGCGAATGCGAGGACATCTTTCAAAGGAAGTGGCTCCATGTGGGGTCAACAGAAATTCCCACGATGCAGATTGGGACATTTTTTGCTTGCTGGATGTTAGCCCATAACAGTATCACATTACCCCGCAGATGCTTTTTAACAGCGCGCAGGCTGGTTGTAAACATGACTTGGTGTTTAGTGGACTGTGAGGAGCAAAGGGGACAACCAGTCCCACAAATAGGCCCATTTCCTGTTGGAGGAAATGTACGTATGTGTGTGTGTGAGAGAGAGAGGCATACCGGAGAACAGAAGAGCCATAAATAACTGAGGTGCAGAAATTAGAACATGGTGAAGCAAAATCACACTGTGCATTTAAAAGATATTTAGTGTTTATGAGACTGAAATTGGCATTAAGCCATTTCTGGGTATTAAATTTCAGTAAACTACTTTAGAACAGAATAAACCATGTAATCCTGTGTTTTTCACAGCAAATCACAAATCTGATACATGTAGACCTGATAAATTGTTTTATCAGTCTTAATGTTCTTAATGAAACTGCTCATAATCCCCAGATTAACGCCTCTCCATTTACCAGTTAAAAACTTAATAAAGTGTCAAAACAAATGAACATATGTGGTTCAAATACGCTGCCAGGTGGAGGACACCAAGCTGAGACATCCCAGGAGCTCAGACGCACAAATGTGTGAACCCTGCAACAAAAAGTTAATTTTATTTTTATCATCTTTGATGTAACCTGGAGATCAAAGGTGCATTGATTTATATTTCCAGTCACAAACACAAGAGTTTAAAATATTTTCCCCGTTTAATGGACTATCTGAGTAATATAAAAGTTAACATGAGTTGTTGTAAGAGTTACTGGAGACTTGGTACAAGCTGACAGATCAGTCTGATAACATTTATGAAATCAGAATCAGATCAAACAGGATGTGACTGCAGACTGCTAAAAGCTTCAAACTGTCCATTAGTGAGCTGGGATGCTACCTTGGACCGACTATGGAATATTTTATAAACTTTTTCTAGTAATTAGAAGATAAGCACATAAACTGTTATTTACAACCAAGAAGCTGCATCACTGACACAAGTTTCAAAAATAAATTATTTTGAGTGTAGATTCGCTGGGTCAAGTTTGTCCCGAAAGCACCAGTAATCCCGTTTATATTGGAGAGGCTGTGAATTAGCAGAATTACCTTTGTTTCGTTTCGTGTTTAACCACGCTTTTCTCCCTCTTCTTCCCCATCCAGGTGAGTGCTAATGTCCTTATCTTCCTGTGCACCAACATCATTGGCATCTGCACCCACTACCCTGCTGAAGTTTCCCAGAGACAAGCCTTTCAGGAGACCAGAGGGTACATCCAGGCCAGACTTCATCTGCAAAGGGAGAATCAGCAGCAGGTAGGAATCCAAACAGGCTCATGCCAAATGACAGCTTCCTCCCCAACGCTTTGAAAAAAACATTTCTTAAGAAATCACTGTGACAGTTTTCAATTAGGAACAAAATATGAGATATAAAGAGCAAGTCAGCCTCAGTACATAAAACAGTCCTGACGTTTTCAGACAACTGGCTATGAATGAAAGCTTTAATTTATAATCACAAGAAAAAAATTGTGCATTAGGTACAAAAGCCAGTAAGGCATCTGAAAAAGCCTCAGATAAACTAAGAAAGTAGCTAACGAACTAATGCAGGATTCACTCATTACACAGATATCTATCTCATATCTGTCCAGCAAATGAATTATAGGAATAATAAAAGATTCTGGCCTAGACAATGGCACGTCTTTTATTAGTAAATTATTAAACATAACAGTGGAAATGAATTAGTATTGCCACGATACTAAAACTGAGTCAGTGCAAAGACCTTAATAAAAGATTGTTAATCTACAAGTGATGCCACGATGGGTGATTTGGCTGCAGCAGGGAGAGAGCTGAGAATTTCTCACAGCTTTAATAGGACATCTTATTCTTTTTTTCTGTATTTATTTATTCACTTATTTAGTTTTTGAAAGTTTACAGTCATACAAAGGGCAGTCATTTTTTTCTACAGAAAATATCAACCCTGAGCTTCCTGAGATATTTTCTGCAGTCCACTTTTTTTCTTCTATTAGTCATTTGCATAATTCATGCTTAGTGGCTTGTTTGGCACATCTTGAATGAGCATCGCCACTCCAAGTGAACAACTATATGTTACATTTTTCTAACATTAAGGTATGTATTATAAGAGAACTGAAAAATAACATCAGGACTCTCTAAATAAACGTAAAAATTGTTAAAATGAACTATTCGGACAAAACCGTTACTGCTAGAACACCACTATGAAGTTATTTTTTTTTCACATCTCTAGGGAGTGTAATAGGTATAAAATAAATATTTTGAATGCAAATACTGGAGTCTTGCAGTAGAAGATCGGATGTTGTCACACACATTTACTGGGTTAGTTGGCAGGGATGTAAGCAACAACCAAGATGGCCTGTGAAACTCTGTGGAGTGGACACAGCTCCATGGCAAGAAGTCTAGTATGTGGGTTGCTTCCTGATATCACACAGTGGCACCGTTTAGTGTTCATTAAAAAAAAAAAAAAAGTGACAAGGCTACCCCTCAAACTGATTCAAATCCATCGGCGGCGACAGAGGGATCCTAGATAACACTGCAATCACAGACAACCCCTCGATTCCTCACCAAATTTGTTAGCGGGTCACTTGATGATGATTTTCTTAGAACGTGGGAGAGTGTCTTTACTCTCCTTTGTGTTTTCCACTTTGACTTCAGCAGCAGCTGCGTTGCTTTCACTCTGCTATGACTGCAACTTCAGACTTGAACTTCTTTATTCTGTTTCCATTCCTTCTCAAAATAACCAAGAAAAAAAACAAAACAAAACATTCTGGCATCAATGATGTTGAGCAGTAAAGCATTTCAGGACTATTGGTGATGGGTCAGGACTGCAGGAACGCCAGTCCAGAACCGATATCCTCCTTTTCCCCGAGCCACGTCTGTGTTGTGTGTGCAGAATGTGATTTTGCATGCTCTAGATTAAAAAAAAAAAAAAAAATGCAAGGACATCCCTGGAAAATATGTTGCCTAAAAGGCAACACTTGTTGTTCTGAACAATTGCAGCAATTTTTTTTTTTTTTGCATTAATGCTGCCATCACAGGAATAGAAATAACTCATACCAAAAGCACTTAACCCTGAACCATCCCAGAACCTGGCTTTTGGACCTGTTGCTGATAAATCACGATAGTCTTTGGTCTGGAGTATACAATGTCCACCTCTTTTAAAAAAGTTTAAGACACTGATTCACAGTCTTTCTGCGTACTGGTGACAACAAAACACAGCAGGCATCTTTAGTTACTGCTGCCTCTTTCTGGTGTATTAGAGCCTTAACAAACATCAAGCGACTGTGACTCTGTAGGAAACGCTCAGTCAGTCATTGTTGTGCATAGGGGTGCTATTATGAAACAGACACTTGGCAAGCTCCTGCGCATAACACAATGAGCGGCATAAAAACAATGACAATCTCGCTGCATGATGTTGTTGATAGTAGCTGTTTATGTTTCACTTCTGTGCAAACAGAGCTCACTTGTCAACCAATGGTATGTTGTAGAAATGGAGTTGGACATCTGTTATCTAAGATAGCCGCAAGGCCTTTCTTTCCCTTCCTCGTTGCTTTTTGACTGGAAACTGCAAACAGATTAAGCGTTATGTGGCGCGTAATCAATGCTGGTCGGTAAAAGCTGTGATAGTAAGAGTGAAATGTTAACCTGTGGCCATATGACGGTGTCATTGACCCAGAATGCATGGAGCCCTAACAGTCAGCTTTTTTTAAATATTCATACATATATATATATATATATATATATATACACATATACATATATATGTATATATATGTATGTGTATATATATGTATATATATGTATATGTGTATATATATATATATATATATATATATATATATGTATATGTGTATGTGTATATAT
>JAOWBL010000022.1:12989936-13002554 GCA_028564865.1 Zenarchopterus dispar
TAAAATAAAATCTTTATTCTTCCTAAAATAAAAAAGAAGTGCATCATGTTTTCAGGTCAGTTGGGTGGAAAAGCGTGCTTTGTTTTTTGTTTTCTGTAAAATATTTATTTATATATTTTGTAACTTAGTGGAGGCGGTTGTCTCAGTATTTTAAACTTTTGACAGAGCTGGAGGATTAAGCCAATCAAGTGAGGAAAAAGTCTGCAGGTTTAACAGTATTGAAATGTAGTTCCTGTTGCTTTCTTCTACCTTACCCCAGCACAGTACATGTCTTCCTACCATGCCAGACACCAGAAATTGTGCCATATGGAACATCTGCAGAAGTTAAATGAACCAAACTTTAGGATTCAGTCATGCTTGGGCACAGTTTGGATTGTTAATGTTAATGCATCCTTGACCTCTAAATTTGGCTTTCCAGCAGAGAGCAGCTCTATCACAAGTCCTGGAACCCCAGAGGAAGTGATGAGTGACCAGATTACTACAAACATGACACTGTGTCAGAGGAAAGGAACTGATGTGGTTGTGTTCTTCTGTGTGTCTGGTTTTAGGGGCTGGAACAGGGTGATTGTAGAGAAGCCGTTTGGACATGATCTTCAGAGCTCTGAGGAACTGTCTGCTCACCTCTCGTCTCTCTTCACTGAGGACCAGATCTACCGTATAGATCATTATCTGGGGAAGGAAATGGTGCAGAACCTCATGGTGCTCAGGTATAAAGTTATTTTTTACTGTATTTATTATGACACTTTGTAGAGATACTGATAGCTATGTTAAATACTGAGTCTTTGTGGTTTTGTAATAAAACCCAGTATTTCCTGCGTAATTCTTTTTTCTTCCTCTGCAGTGGAAGGAGGTTTATGTTTCTAAATTCCGTGTGAAATAGTAATCTGCTGTTGATATACGGAGATTTGAATTATGCTACACATCATTTTCAGCTGGCTTGTGGTTTAGAAAAGCTTTTGTGAATAGGATGCAGTATAAATAGTAGCTGGTTTTAAAACAAGAACAGAACTGAAGATAAATGTTTATGCGGGTCATCAGGAACAGCTGTCCTGTTGTCTATGTGCTGCTGAGTAGAGAATAATTATGTGATGTCTCCTGCAGGTTTGGGAACCGGATCTTTGGACCAATCTGGAACAGAGACAGCGTGGCCTGCGTTGTTCTCACCTTCAAAGAACCGTTTGGCACTCAGGGACGAGGAGGCTACTTTGATGATTTTGGTATCATCCGGTGAGGAGAAGAATACAAGTAGCTGTTTCAGTGCTTTTTGACTTGGTTTAATCTGCCATCCTAGGGAAATCTGACTTGCTGTAGACTTTAGTACTGCATTTTAAAAGGAGTGCTGTATGAGAAGCTTTACACCCAGTATTCTTATCTTATTAATTCACTTCTAACAAACCAAACTGCTTCCTGCTTCTGTAGAAGATGATCCATCACGAAATGCAGTGTCCTTTTTTTTTTTGTGTGTGTGTGTGTGTGACCACTTGTTCTCTTTGTCATGATCAGAGATGTCATGCAGAACCACTTGCTTCAGATGTTGTGCCTGGTTGCCATGGAGAAACCAGCTTCCACAGGCTCTGATGATGTCCGAGATGAAAAGGTATGTTATCTGCAGGATTTAAGTGGTTCAATGTAACACAGACGTTTACTGGAAAACAGTTTAAATATATGAATATGCAAACTCTGCTCAATTGTTTCATGTTCTCTGTCGTAGGTGAAGGTGCTGAAGTGTATCACTCCAGTGTCTATGTCAGATGTGGTGTTGGGTCAGTATGTGGGAGATCCAGAAGGTGAAGGAGATGCCAAACTGGGTTATCTCGATGATCCCACAGTACCTAAAGGATCAACTCAGGCCACCTTTGCCACGGCTGTGCTTTATGTGCACAATGAACGCTGGGATGGTAGAGATGCTTATTTCTGCCGTATTTTATTTTACTAGTTTTCCATGCTCTTGATCAATTATCTCAAATGCATGAATATATTCTTCCTCAGGTGTTCCTTTCATCCTTCGATGTGGAAAAGCTCTGAATGAGAGGAAAGCCGAGGTACGGCTGCAGTTCACAGATGTTCCAGGAGATATTTTTGGAAATCAGTGTCGAAGAAACGAGCTGGTGGTGCGTGTGCAGCCCAATGAGGCTGTGTACGCCAAGATGATGAGCAAGAAGCCTGGTGTTTACTTCAGCCCAGAGGAAACAGAGCTGGACCTCACGTACAAGAGCAGATACAAGGCAGGCTCAAGTTCATTCATGACCTCATTCATGACCTCTCTCACTTAGCTGTCGTTAAGTTACTGAACTGGCTTTCAACTTAAAACAATGGTGTTACAAAAAGAAAAGTAAATTTAAAGCTAACATGACTAAAACAGCTAAGTGTATTGTTTAAAATTGAATATTGAGGTAAATCGTCTTATTTCCAGGATGTGAAGCTTCCAGATGCTTACGAGCGTCTCATCCTGGACGTCTTCTGTGGGAGCCAGATGCACTTCGTACGAAGGTTTGTCTTTGTTTCCCTTCACTGCTGGCTCACAAATAAACCTGCTTGTTGCGCTGGTGTTCTGCAGGTTCCCTTGAGTTTCACTAGGTGGAGCTATTGTGCATTTTTACTCTGGCAACACTAGTCCTCTTGTCTGAAGTTACTTGAATTGTTGACGTCTGCAGTGATGAACTCAGGGAAGCTTGGAGGATCTTCACCCCCCTCCTTCATCAGATAGACAAAGAGAAGCCAAAGCCTATTCCTTATAAATATGGAAGGTAGGAAATGGTTCATTTTACTCTCAGCTGAAGCCTGATTTTCATACCAAAGACTGATTTGATTTTTCTTAAAAAATTTTTAAATCTCCCGTTTCTTCTTCTTTTTAGCCGTGGTCCAACAGAAGCAGATAACCTTGTACAAAGAGTTGGATTTCGCTATGAAGGCACTTACAAATGGGTCAACCCTCACAGACTTTGAATTGTGGTTAGACAAGAAAGGGACAGAAGTAGAGTAGGAGTTGTCCAGCAGTGTAAGTGAGCTCGATGTTCCAATACTGGAGTGTCTTGGAGGAAGGAGGCATTTCCACCATGTGGATCCATCTAGCAGCAGAGAGGAAAGCAATCATTAACAAAATAAAACAAAAATCTCAGGTAGAGCAATTATCAAGACCTGCTTAAACATTCAGAGGAAAAAATTTGAATAAATAATGTTAACCTTGTGCTTACTATCACAACACATTTGTGGTAGTAATTGTTTTCATACATTTAAAGCAACTTTTAAAGTCTTAATTTATGTAAAAGACCAAGTTAATGATAGAAGAGAAAGAAATAATTCCTTTTTCTTTCTTTCTTTTTTTTTGTCTGAACTGGCTTCATATCTTGATTTATCAGGATAGTAAAGTGAACAAGTGCTCCATAAATGCAGAGAAACAACAAAACAACCAGCTACGTCACATTCAGGCCGTGGAAACCAAAGATGGTAACCAAGCAGAACTGAACAACTGAAGCATGTGTCCATTAGCTGCCACTCTTATCACCTTTGTGATTGTATTTATATAATGCTTTCACAGCACTGATTAGTAACACTTCTAGGTTGTTTTTTTTTCCCCTCTTATAACTTTTTATTTTTTCCTTTGACTCCCCTGCCTGGGACCAAGGGCACTTGAAGATGAATTATGTGGTTTTTGCAAAGGTGATAAAGGCAGTTTCTCTTTGAACCATTCATTCTCCAAAAGTCTTAAGTGTCTTCCTGGACAAAGAAAACAAATGATCTTGTTTATTAGCCTCCGAACTTCATTCCATTTTTGTTTACATTGCTTTTTGTTCCACATTTAAGTTATAACAGTGACTTCATATTTCAAAATATCCAATGTTATCTCAACAGCAAATGTCTAAAATCATACTAAATGCTGCTATTAGCCGCACACTCACATAAAGTAGTTTTAGCTCCACCTCTTGTAATAAACTTGATTTGTTTCATGTTTTGTGGTCCTGGTGGTTGCTTGAGGTTCCAAAGTGCAAGATGAAATGTTAAATGTTCAAAAAAGGTGAAGCAACTTCATTTTATTCAAGTAACCAAGATTCATGATGCACTGTTTATACCCAAAGGGACAAAAAAAAAACAACCAAAACAACAAAAAAACAATATATTATGAGTTTATTCAAATAATTTCCACACATTAGCTTTGAGTAACTTTGTCAGGCAGGATCAAACAAATAAATGGCATGATGAAAGGTTCATTTCATCTTAAGTTCTCTAGCCGTTTGGCTGTCGTGGATCTGAAGGTATACCAGTACCAGTCCGACAGTAAATGGACAGTAGCTGCCTTAAGTAGCTGTTCTGTTTTCATTACAGACAGCGTACACTTGTCTGGAGCATGTTGGGAATCAACGCTGGTCACTCTCAAAGCAAAATTATGCTTTATGACAAAAGCAACAAATGTAATAGCTGGTTTGGTTTTAAAGAGGAAACAAAAAGAAGAATAAAAGCCAAAATTTGGCCTCCATACAGTTTAAGGCACATTAACTTTACGATAAAATCTGGTGCTGTGCGTTTTAACAGGATGTTCACAGTACAGGAAGGACGTGTACGCAGGATAGAGATCAACTGACGTATTAAGACTAAAACATTTTTACAGGACGGTAAAATTAATTTTTCAAGAAGAAATCTACTTAGGACTATAAGTGATTAAAAAAAAAACAAAAACAAAAACAAACTCCCAAGTTCCAAATCAATCAACTGATATGAGTTAGTGTTGATTTAAAAACCATCAACTCAGATATCATTCTGTGCTTAAAAAACAAAGAATATAACTACAAGAAAAGATTTCAAGTTTTGGTACATATGTTAAAAAAAAAAAAAGAAAGCTGAACACTTTTTATATAATCTCAATGGATTCACCGGGTGTGAATGCATGATGGCGTCGGAGTGATACGTCAACCCCCTTTAATCTGACGACAGCAAGAAAGTGGTCATGATCACTATGAAGAAGGCACTCCAAGCTTTTTTTTTTTCCTCACATGTGCTCTGGGTGATTCTGCAAAAAGGTGATGAACTCTGAGACTGGATAGCTCTGGGAGCAGATCTGATGGACAGCGTCAAACAGAGGGAACCTGTAGGAGGAGGAGAAGTAGGCATTTGATCTTAGCTGATGTTTTCTCCAGCTACAGCTAATGTAACAGTGAAAAGTCTCTGTGCTGCAGGACTTACTTGTCAATCAGGTTTTTTTTTTTGAGGATGCTATAAACCTCAGCTGCTGTTGCTGGTCCCTGTAGCTTCTGACCATTCAGCATTTCTTTCTCCAGATCCTCAATGGACTGAGCAAAACACACAATGTCCGGTACAGAAGAATTTAGTTGGAAAAAAGGAAAAATTAATTCATTGTATTACGAATCCATGACAAACCTTTACAAAACACTTTAAAAGTTTTACAGAAAGTCCAGCATTTAAAGAAAAAATAAATTTGAGAACACCCTCTACAAAAATCCAAGCTCTCACCTTCCCAGTCTTCACGAAAGCTTCACCTATTTTCCGATTGCGGCCGCCATAGCAGGTTGTGATCAGGTCAGCCACACCGCAGCTCTCCAGGAATGTCGCAGAAGACACTGGTCCAGAAGTACAGAAGATGCGGGCGAAGGCAATCATTTCCATCAGGCCCAGCCTGATCACTGCTGCCTTCGTGTTGTTCCCAAAGCCCAGACCATCACAGAAACCTGCACCGACAGCAACAATGTTCTGCAGGATGGATGAGTGGAAGCAAACAGTGCAGATATAAAATCTCGAATCAAACCTGCACACTTTGGGAAAATGCAAACCACCTAGAGAATGATTGACATTCAACTAATTCCTCCATTACTGAATGAACTTCAACATCTCATTAAATTTGGAGCATTAATTACATCCCTTTATCCCTCTGAGCCTTTTTAGTGATTAGAATTACCGTTTGAAATGGGTTTCTCCATCTTCATTCACCAACACTTTTTTGTAAATGTTATTACATTATATACATATATACATACACACAGACACATATATATATGTGTATATATATATATATATATATATATACACACATATATATATATATATGTGTATATATATATATATATATGTATATGTGTGTGGGTGTGTGTGTGCGTGTGTGTGTAAAAGCAGTGCTTGTGTGTCAGGATACTCAAAAGATCTCTGTTGGTTTCTACAGGCCAAATGCACTGGTTAAGTGTATTTGGCCTTTGGGTTTAAACGCACCCAAAGGTTAGCCTTATATCAATTTCTGTCATTAATAAAATTAATATCAATTGCTAGGAGTCTTGTACAAGATGCTTGCTTAAAGCAGCAGAAGTTTCACTTTTCTTTTTTTAAGATCATATGGCCTCCCATCAGCATGGACATGCAATTGCTTTTAAAACACTTTCCAAGGTTTGCTCTTGTTCAGCCACTCCTATTTTCTCTCGTCATTACTTTTTTGGGCCTCTTAGTCGCCTCTGTGAGCTAGTTTCAGTTTTGTCAAGGTGTGCCGTAATGCTGAAACATGATCCGCATTCATCTCACAAGATGACCAGGATGGTAGTTCAAAGTGCTTTTTTTGCTGATGGAGATATGAGACGCCAAGAGCAAGACAACACTGACTAAAAGTAATTAGTGACACTTTCAAGGGAAACAGATTCTTTAACAAAACAGACGGATATTGCTTAACAAAGAGTTCAAGCAGTTCTTTAACAAATGGAAACATGCATTTCATCCTGCATTAATTTTTTTCATGTTAATTTAGTCCCAGGAGGTTGGTGCCTGATTTAAAGACTTACAAAAAAAAAATGATATAATGTACTATTTATTAACCAAGATCATTACACACTGCAGAAACATGCAACATGTGCATATGCTGCTTTTAGACATGTTTTCAACTATTTATGTTTATACTTAGAAGTTGTGGCTTCTTTCTTATAAAGTATTGCGACAAATTTTAGCAGTTTATGGATATCACCGTTCTGCCCTTTGATGTCTGCAAAGTGGGTCTTCAAGTTTTGCTGTATGTCAGTGATAATAATTCAAGTACAAGTCAGACTATACAACTGATAACGTTCAAATCATGACAGATTCCTCCGAAGCCCTTTTATGACAACAGCGTTCAATAATGTCCTATTTATTACAGTCGAAATTAAATTTTAGAAGTGTACATCTCAACTCTAGACAAATTACCCTCCCCCCTACAGTTTCCTGGTCGTTCAACTGTGAATCAGTCCAGGTTTGTTGTGAAAAAAACTTGCTGTTCATGTAGTATTGTTAATTTATTGTTAGTCACATGCAAACCAACGGTGTAAATGGCCCTAAAACTTGCACTGAACTGCACAAGCATCTGGACGAAAATGCATGATCTTCTGCATTTTGTTGTAACTCACACACACACACACACACACACACACACACACACACACACACACACACACACAAAGAAATCAAGATAGGATGAGGAGAGGTTCACCAACTGCCAAAACCTGCTTTTACAAAATATTGTTCCTCAGTGGAAAATTGTGATTGTTTATATCTTCACAACAGTGATTCAGTGAGTGTCTTCAGACAGAAGCTTCTTCAGATCTCCTGCAACAAAGATCACTACAAAAGATCCTTCAGCCCACTACAAAAGATCCTTCAGCCCACCACAAAAGATCTCTCAGTCCACTGCAAGAGATCCTTCAGCCCACTACAGGAGATCCTTCAGACCTTTCAGGAGATCCTTCAGACAGCTACAGGAGATCCTTTAGGCTAGGAGATCATTCAGACCAGGAGATCCTTCAGACCTCTAGAGGAAATCATTACTTCAACAGATGAATTCCCTTCAGGAATTACTAAAGGGTTTTGAATTTGAATTCATATCACCGTCAAACAATAACACTAATCAGGACATATTGGACATATTGGAGTTCATGCCTGTTTAGATGTCTGTGATCTTTAGGCTCTTTTTGGCTGATCAAATTCAAAATTACCTTCTTTTTACTTAAGATGGTACATTTCCTCAATATTAATATTTGATATGTTCTACCTTTTATTCTGAATAAAATAGATTTATGAGATCCACCTATTGCCTGCATTCATTAATTATTTACATCTAAACTGGGTCCTAAATCTTTTGGAATCAGGGTTGTATTAGAGGCTGTAGAAGGAAATAAGTAGTTTGTGATTTTTCTGTGATGTCGAGAGTCCAGGTCTGCCTGAGCAAATAGCAAGTTCAACAACAACTAAAGACCACAACACGTTTTCCAACAATATTTTGACTGTTGCCCATCAGGACAGGTAAAAGATGTGCAATTATTTCACTGCCTCTATCATGCTTTCGACTTTCTTGTTCCTGGCCTGGTTATTAATTTGTGCTTTGCAGCAAAACAGAACTTTAACTTAAATGTGTAAAGTTTGATACATGACTTTTTGAGAAGTTTGTTTTGTGAATTACTCATCAGTGAAAAATGAACAAACAAATGAATGAACTTGTAGTTTTGTGGTACAAAGTGAAGTTGCTGGAGGTTCTGAGATGTCCAGAGACTTTAATTCACCCGTAGGTGTCTGAAAGATTAATTAGATATTTCATATCTGCTGGAAGCGTTTGACATCTAACAAGCTGTTCACTCTATCTTAAAGTGATTTTGGTGAAACAAATTCACGCTGTAAAATGAAAGTGATGCAGATGTGCACTAAATTAAACCCTTCAGATCTCTTACCTGTTCAAACATTTGCTTATTTAAAACACATCTAATGTTTTTCTCTGTTTTTCTCTTCTTCACCCTCCCTTTCACTGCTCTGTCACTGAACAGCATGTGAGTGAGTTTTTGAACCTTCTTAGCTCCAGAAATCTTCATAAAACAAGCTGTTTTACTGAACTCCCTTTGGGTGTCACACAGTTAAAGTAGATCCTTATCCTTCAGTAGGACTTCTTCTACTGATGTTGTGACATGAGTTAGCTGCTTCTGTCTTTGATGACCGATATTAAACTCCGTATTTTTCTCACCCCCTCATGCCTGCTCACGTGCTCACTGAAGGGGGTAAGTCATGTTTTAATGCACCTATGATCTACACGACAGTATGCTGTCACGCAACTGTCATGAACCTCGTGAAGGAGAACAATCACTGCAGAACCATCTTCCAGCACATTTCTCACTTCAGTGCTGCTTTAGGTCGACATGTGTTTGAGGATAAATAGAATTCACTTTGATCGGTGTTTTTACAGACTTTATACAGCAGGTGGAGACCTGCTGAGGTGTCCAGGTGATTTATTTTTAGCTTCTGTTTTAATCTTTAAGTTGTATTGGCAGACATTGCTATAGTTTGTTGCCTTGCTCCTTTTCCATGACATCATGTATTGTTTTTTCTTTTAAAATAGTACTGAATAACATTATCATTACAGCTTCAGCTGAGGGTCCAAGCAAACTGAGCTGATACTAAACATTCAATGTGAAAATAGTATTTTTTTGTTGTTTTGAAGAGAAGTCTTGCTGGACGGGATATGCAGAGAGTTCTGAGAAGTAGGCTAAGACCACTCAATGGAACCCTGCAGTGCTACCTTTATCACAAATTCAGAGTTTAGATTTTCTTTTGCCAATAAGTGTGATGGAAACATGGCTTATGTGGAAAAATCAGTGAAAATGAAACTAATTATTCAGCAACATCTCACTGAAGCCCTAATGGCCTAGCTTCTTTGGGAGCTCTTATTTGCTCCGATCTCACTCAGACTGTTTGAGCTGATGTGGCTGCTCATGTGAAGTAAAGTATAGCTTTAATCTCCAACTAGGCACATCTCCCAGAATAGGGAGGATGAGTTATGTGGGGGTATATGCCACTACTCACGCCACCACCACCACCACACACTAAACCCAAAACAAACAGCTGAAAAAAAGCTTGATTGCAGGATTAATGAGTAGATATTTTGCACAGTCCAGGGTTGTCCAATTCTGCTCCCTGAGGGCCGCTGATCTGCATGTTTTAGAGGCTTCTCTGCTTCATCACGCCTGATTCAGATGAATGGGTCATCGCCAGCTTGTCAACAGAGCCTGCACAGGCCTGTTAATGACACTTGAACTGGACAGTCTCGGGTTAATCTGCGTGGTATTTTGGCCAAAGTTTATCACTGACCTTTCCTCACGACCTCAGGAAATAGTCGGAAACTAGTAAAAAAGGTGCATGGTAGGCCTCCTTTTAAGTCCTCCACACAGTAATACACTTAATATTTGGAGAAGTCATCAATATGATTGTATAATGGCTTTATCATATAAACTGTGTCTTCCCACTGTCAAAGCTGCTGTCATGTTATCTGTCCAACAACCTTTTTTGGGTTTTTCAACAGGACTTCATCTGTAGATAATAATTTCTTTTTCAGTCGCACATCTGTCACATGTTGCATCTTGCTTCACACTGAAGACTGAAAATTTACTCTTAAAAAAAAAAGAACAATATGAACAATATAAAAAAAGCTCAAAATGTCCTTTTCCTAATGATCACTTCCATGACATTTAATAGGTTAACCTACACTTTCAATGTTAGATTGTCATCAAGCACAACTTGGACGATGAGAGCCTTACCCTTTGTTGCTCTGTACTCTTTGTTGCTTGCAGATAAAAGCTAAATCTGAGAAAAGTGTCTGTCCTGGAGCTGTCTGAGCCAGTCAAAGTGCAGGAGAGCATGTTAGATTGGACAGGTATGCAGATATAGTCAGACGGGGTATTAGTTTCATATCAGTAACTCAGACAAAGAGCAGATATGTGCCATGAGCTGATGTATCTGCAGGCTCAGTGTTAAGTCTTTAATGAGGCCGACCTTGTTCATTCCCGTCTCTCAGGACCTCCATCTGAAGTGGCTTTTCCCTCTGAAGCTCAAAATCACGTGACACAGAAAAGTAGCTGAGGCTTTGAGCAAAATGTCAGACTGTGTTTGTGACCGTAGAGAAGTTTTCATGCTGTTCATGAAGACGATGGCTAACATGTCGCCTTTAGTGTTCGATTAACATGTGACTAAACCAGCTTGAGCCAGTTGGTGTGTGTTTTTGGGAGAAAACCCATGAATACTCCTCTTATCAGCGCTCAGTCTTCTACAGGAGACAAAAGCTCCCATTTTTAATGCATAGATGTTGATTTTTGGATGAATGTGTGTGGGTCCCTGTGTGATGAAGACACCTCGGTGAAGACAGCCAGCGAGGAGGAGTGTGACAGCAGCATATCTCTGTTCTCACATCAGACGGCCTCCAGGGCCCATTTACAGTCAGCGCTGTGATGAGAGTTTAGTGCAGAAGCTCTGTGTAATCTACAGACCCATCCTTGTAATGCACACAGACTTCAAACTCTCTGCTCCGTCTCTCCTGTCACCAAAGTCGTGTTGAAACAGTGGACTGACAGCACTGAGAGCTCTTTTTGTTTCTGACACTAACAGCATGATGAGCATCTGGTCTACTGGGACTCGTCAGTGTTAAAGTGTACAAACGATGGCTGCCATCGAGTTGCATCCGGTTTCACACAACCATCAGATTTGACAGGCTTTTTACAGCAGGGAGGGAAATCCGAGTGGGCAGACTGATTGACATGCAGAGACATTTACCGAGACATGCAAAGACAGAGAAAAAAACAATCCCTGTTATTGTGGAAGACAAGATGCACTCACGGCTTCATATGGGAAAACTAATGTGTCTGTTAGTGGTTATTTTGTGTCTTTGTCATTGATTTAAGTCCCCTTGAGGTTAACTTCAGACTCAGAGGCTTTTTAAAATTACTGTTATTTTTTAAAGCAAAATTTAATGAAGTGTATCTGATTCCGTGAACTCTCAAGGTGTAATTTGCCTCCACTGCTGCAGGAAAATGTTTGCCAGCACATTAGTCCCTGGAAGCGGCAGATTTCCATGAAATTTACATGATTTTTCTTTGACCTGAGGCAGGTTACTGCTTACCCTTGTTCCATTTAAGGTCTTTCAGTGGACATGAAAAGCTTACTTTTCAATGAAAACAAAGAAAGAGAGTGAAAATTAGGAAGACTTTTGACCATTCAGACAAATCAAAGTGTTGGTCTGAACCCACAGAAAGAGCACGGGACATTGCTCAACTGATCCACATGTGCTTTATGGACTTGGAAAAAGCATTTGATGATGTTCCTTGGGGTATGCTGTGGGGATTACTCTGGGAGTGTGGAGTAGTGCTCTCACTCCTATGGGCCATCCAATCCTTGGAGAAATATAGTGAGAGTTTGATCTGCTCACACATAGCAAGTCAGACTCATTCTTGGTGGAAGTTGGACAATGCCAAGGTTACCCTTAGTCACTTATTTTGTTCATAACTTTATTGACAGAATTTTAAGATGCAGCCAAGGAGAAAGGAGGGTTCTGGTTTGTTAGTGTCAGGATTTCATCTCTACTTTTTGAAGATGATGTGGTCCTGTTGGCTTCTTCATGAGGAGATCTTTAGCTCTCACTGGAAGAGTTTGCAGCTGAATGTGAAGCAGGAGAATGAGAACCAGAACCAGGGTGAAATGTCCTCTCTGGATCAGAAGTGAGGTACAATCTCAAGTAGAGAAAGTATTTTAGGGTCTTCTTCATGAGTGAAGAGTGAGGCAACAGAACAACAAAGGGATCAGTGTAGTATCTAGTGTGGACAAGAGAGATGACTAAGGGTAACCTTGGCA
>JAOWBL010000022.1:13002654-13044350 GCA_028564865.1 Zenarchopterus dispar
CATCTCACTGTAGGCTTTTGGAGACAGAGTGATGGTGCAGCAGTTCCTTTTTTTTTTTTTTTTTTTGGTTTGTTTTCAAGAAATCGATCCCATGTGGGTTATCTCACTCTCTGTGTGTCTCTTTCTACATGTGTCTTTGTGTGTGTCAGTCAGGGGAAAAGGTGTTGGTGGGTTTATTGTGACTGCAGATGCCGCCCCCTGTGCTGCATGCTGTCAGAAAACGAGAGCAAGGAATGACATGAATGTTACAGAAAACAAACAAGATGCTGTTTTGATATCCAAAGGAAATCAAGTGCAGTGGTCCTTTTTCACTGATGACACACAAAAAGAAAGGCCAAGGTAATTAATATGACAATCAGTTATTATAAAAAAGACTGTGTCATTAGGGAAAACGTCAGAAGTATGATACTTATTTAGCGCTGCAGGGAGGTGTGTTAGTGTTTGTATTTGATCGACAGCAGCTGGGAGTCCGGGCAGACTCCCAGCTGGGCAGAATTATTGAAAATATCCATCCATCCATTTTCTGTACCTGCTGAATCCATTTCTGGGTCACGGGGGTCTGCTGGAGCCAATCCCAGCCCATAGCAGGTGATAGGCAGGGGTACACCCTGGACAGGTCGTCAGTCTTCTTGAAAATACTTTTGCCCAAAATTATTATGGGGAGAATTATTGAAAAAAAAAGTCTGTGTCACTTTCTATCAATGGGCAAACAGCATTTTGGCTTAAGGCCGCAAAAAGAAAAAAAAAATCCTGGTAAGTTTATTGATATAATTATACAAAAACAGGGTTGTAAGTGCTTTGCTTAATTTGATCAAGGCTGTTGTTTGTCTTTATTTGTCTCTTATTTGTCTTTTTTCCCTTTTAAAATTTTTCATGCATTTTATTTGTCTTACTTTTGTAAAAGAAGGTACATAAATCAGGAACACACTGACAATTAAAATAGACGACATAGCAGTAAAGCTGTCATGTAATCTGAACATTGTTTACAGTTAGGATCAATCCTGTTCAAGACATGTAAACATTATCTGTGTCTTTAGTAGTCTTCAGTTTGGGAAGGTTTTCTTCTTAAAGGCTCATTTGGGACTCATTCATATCAGGATAAATTCATTTTTAATAATTTATAAGGTGCTGCACTTTAAGAGCTAATTTAAGTTTTAGTAGGATTCTTTTTCATGTTTAAAATAGTCTTCACCCTTATTCTGTGTTTTATGATCACTTCTAGGAATGATATTTACTCTACAATGTTTAGATTAATTTCTCATGAGTCAGAAAACCGATTAATGAGAAATTTCAGAGACAACAATTTTAAAGTTGAACAGCAGTGTGGTTCAAAACAAAGGATTTTTGGAATGTTTTGATGGGAATGGCCAAATATCAGACCACCTCCTGCTTTTCACTCCTGGCTCCTTCATGAGGATCAATCTGACTGAGTGTACGTGGAGCTCAGGGAGAACAGTAGATGCTGTGCTACTACTGACTCGTGTGTGTGTGTGTGTGTGTGTGTGCGTGTGTGTGTGTCTGTACACATTCGATATTGTTACCTCATTGGGACCTTTTCTGCTATTACAAGCTCTGTCAGGACCAGTTCTCAAAGGGACGACTGGGGCATTTCCAAGGTCCCGTCAGGTAAATGGTGTAGACTATGACACATGGGCCAATATTACACTGTATTGCTATGTGACTTCAATGTTTCTTAAATGCTTTTAATGATATATTTATGCTTTTAAATTCTGATTTTCATTGACCTGTAAAGCACTTTGGTCAACTTTGTTGTTTTTTAATGTGCTATATAAATAAATTTGACCTTGATCTTTGACTTGGTGTCAAAAGGTCTGCTTATGATCTCATGATAAAGGTAAGGATTTGTGGTTATTTTGTACCCATAAAATGTCTCACATGCTGCACGTGCATGCTGGTTAAGCTTCTCCGCTGCAGCACAGACTACTACAGGAGATCCGTCCTGCTCTTAGGTACCTTCTTTTTATAATCTGAAACAGAAAAAGTCAAAGCAGTTGTGGCAACTGTGGGCATGAAACTGGGATCAACTTCTATGGCCCGTTTCACACGGCTCGATCAAGGCAGGAGTGATCTGATTTTGTTGTGCATCATCCTACGTCTAAGTACAGGAACAGTTTGAGGAACTGAAGCTGGTATGCCTCTGAGCCACCTTCAGAAGTAGTCATAAGCCGTTTTCACACAGTGATTGTACTGTGAAAATGTGCTGATGATCCCCACTTCGTTTCACATCCACTCTCCAGCTGTGCATTCAAAGTGATCCCATGACACTGCGATATTCCCTCTGTAGTATGTACTTTCACGAAGCATTATGGCACTCCCCAGTCTAAAGATGAGCTTATTCCTACACTTTGAAGTCCACAGTTAGTAGCAAGTCTCTATCTCTGGTCAATGACTGCTTTATTCAGACGACGCTAAATGAAACCAAGCACAGAAAAAAAATGGCAATAGGAAATACAACCTCTACCTTGGCGTTCCTGAGGGACACGCTCAGTTGTGCTGACCTCAGTTTCCCAGAGCTCGCAATGTTCCCACACCTGGAGGAGGGAGGTTCAGTAGGAGAAAAGCTCCTCCAGGTTTCTAAACACATTAACAGGGTTCACCCAGTACTGTCACAAGTCGAGTGACCATAAAGTCCGTAATAACATCTGTCCTCCTCCGACCACTGTGGTTGAAAAGCTGGTATTTTTCTCTTCCCTGCATCTTTTTTTTTTTTGTTCTTACGTGTGTCTTTTTCAGCAGTTTTTAGAACTGCTTTCTGACAACTCACCTGATCCCGTCTCACCTTGCCCATGAATGGGGTGATTTAATCCTCGGTGGGGGTTTGCAGCTATCCTAGCAGCCATTTACATCTTTCTGTATTATCAGTTCACACAACACTCATTTCACTCCCGATACACGTCTGTCACCACCTCCCAAGTAGCACAGCTGCAGAGCAAACTGGGTGAGTGAATGGGGGCTCCAGGAGCAAAACAACACCTGTGTCAGGATGAGTAAGGATGGTGGAACATGCTGCTCCAACCAATGAGCCCCAGTCACTTTTCTGACTCCAGAAAAGCCACCATACTGTGTAAACACACACTGATGTCTCCTGTGCCGCCTCTGTTTACTCTGTGTGAATTACCAGCTTAAATGAAGCTGGTATGATGCAGAAGTTGTTTTAAAAAAGACTCATGTGAAACCCACAATGTGGCTGTTTGTGAACAAGCAAATCATTCTCACAGCTGAGTTTGCAATAGCTGCTTTGGTCCACAGCACAAAACAATATATGACAAGTTCAGGGCTCAAAAATGGTACAATCCCTGTGTTTTCCTTTCTCATTTTCCTACAGAGACACAGCTTATGTTTTATGTTGTCAGTTTTATATTCAGCATCAATGCCCCTACTACATGATGTCCCGACATTAGACCCAAAGGACATTTGGATTTCTGAGGAAACAGGAATAAGGAGAGTGTGAAGACATGATGCAAAAGAAAATGGTCACATTGTTAGGGTTCATTTATGAAAATTTAGAGATAATTGGAAGAAAATAGTGAAGGTATTTAAATAATATTTATCATAAGCAGTAAATGATAAAAAACAATGAAAGGGCAAACCCACCTCGGACAAATGGATATAAAATGAATTTAGTCAGTAAATGATGGGATCTGGAAATGTACTGGAAATGATTTGTGCAGCTTATTGGTATAATAGCTCTTCAGGATTTGAATGGATTCGCTCAGGAAATGAAAATTGCTCTTTCAGTTGTGTCATTTTCCTGTTTCATCTTTCCTGGAACAGTTGTGTTTTAGAAATTACTCTGAGGTTTTAGTTCATGGTCTTTATCCAGAAAAGGGTGCCATCTCTGGGTCGTGGATCAGATCCAGTCCCAAATGGAGTATCTTGTAGGAAGTATCTTGGGGTCTTGTTCAGGAGTGAGCGAAGAATGGAGCAGGAGACTGACAGAGGGATCGCTGATAGCTGTCACAGTGATGTGGGTCCTGTCATGGTAAAGAAGAAGCTGAGCCCTTGAGCCCTCAAACCCTCAACTATGGTCCTGTGGCTGTGGGTAGTGACCTAAAGAAAGAGATTGTGGATACAAGTGGTGGAAATGAGTTTCCTCTGCAGGGTGTCTGGGTCTCCTTAGAGATAGTGTGAAGAGCTTGGTCATTCAGGGGGAGCTCAGAGTAGAGCAGCTGCTCCTCCACATCAAGAGGAGCCAGATGAGGTTCCTCTTCTAGTATTTGGTTCGGATGTATCCTGGACACCTCAATGGTGATGTTTTCCAGACATGCTGCAGTGGAAGGAGACCCCGGGGAAGACCCACAACATGCTGGGTGGACTATGTCTCTCGATTGGCCTGGTAATGCCTTGGATACCACCAGATGAGCCGGACAAAGTGGCCGGGGAGAAGGAAGTCTGGGCTTCCCTGCTAAGGCTATTGCCCCTGTGACCTGACGCCGGATAAGCAGAAAAAGATGGATGGATGGACAGTTGTGTTGTTGTCCTGTTTAATTTTTCCTGGAACTGGTACATTTTAGATATTACTCTGAGATTTTTTATTAGTCTAGTGAAAGCTTGTACTTTCTCACTGTAGACAAAAGCTTTCATGGTGACCAAAAATAAGGAGTACCAGAATGCTAACACCTTGTTAAGACAAAGATTTGTGCCAAACAACATAGATTCATTCTCCCGTAGACTTGTTAAAGTACATCTGCTGCTGTTAAGGTAACATAGAAGAACAGGAAATATAAGAAAAACCAACACTGCAATTATCTACATTGTTTAGGGGAACAACCCAGAGATGAAAAGCAATTAATAAAGGTGGCATTCAGAGCCTGGGAATCTTTAAAAAAGAAAAAAAAAAGAAAAGAAAAAAAAAAACTCAAAATAGACAATGCAATTACATAATGGCTTGATGAGTGTCTCACTGCAGCACAAACCAAACAGAAAGCCAAAACCAAGCAAGTCTGCCTTCAGAGAACATGGTCATTTCACTAGTGAAGTGCATGTGAAGCCCCAGTTCAACTGAGGTGGGTCTGAAATTGAACAAATGAATTGAAGCTGCACTGCTAGCAGTGTGAAAACTGACTTAATGTTGCTAAGAGCTGGATGAGCTCTTGTGAGGGTGAAATGGCAAGAAAGTAAGGATTTTGGAGACTACTTGTTGTCCATCATTAATTTTACAGCCCTAGCTATCTAAAATGATTCCCCTACAGCCTGTTAAGGCTATCCTTAATTGGTTTTCACTTTTACCACAGTGATGCTCTCTAACAATCGATGACCAGCAGTGTGCAGAATCCTTGTGGTTTCTCTACATCTGAATGCTGGGCTGGATCATTTGAGTGATGAATGCCATGGAAGTGATGTTCAAGTTTATTTTTTGATGATGTAGTGGTTTCTGTGTTTTAATGTCCTGTTGGCTCGATGGTTCCTCACAGCAGGAAGCTCCTGAAGGCATCTAGAGCATGCAGAGATTTTGGTCCTGCCTCTTCAGTGCACCTGAGTAAGACTAAGCTCCAGGAGAAAGTGGACAGATGGATGTACAGCATGTCCATGTGCTGCTAACCTTTGCTTTAATCATCTTCTGTTCTGGGACTTTAGGACACATAAGGGCTGATTATGTGTAACGTTAAAAAGTTCCTCTTATTTCCCACAGATTGTTAAATAATAAATGGACCAAAAGATGATTGCTTTTATATCCTTAGCACATTCACTGTTCTGGTTTTTCCTTGGCCTTCATAGTATCAAACACAATATAATTGTTCTTTTGGTTCTTTGGGTGAAAATAGCACTTTACAAGCCAGAAGTGCATCCTTGGGTATGTCTTGAAGGATGGTAGGAATAAAACTTGACCTTTCTCAACTGTAGTGAGGTTGTTCTTCATTGACATGTGTATATCTGCATTGAAAAATGGGAAATTGCTTTATGAATAACCATACAGATAAATAGGATTAACTGTGATGATAAATCTATATTTCTTGACAGCCCCAATTGAAATCCTCGTTACATTCTTATAAATCTAGTGGCTCTCAATAAATTTTGGATTTTGCATCTTTTGGCCTTTTATGACTATGAAAAAGTGATAATCTTCATTGGCTAATTAAAGTCTGAAATCAACTGCAATTACAAAACACAGCAGACTCCCTAAACACTATTTAATGTTCTAAATAGTGTTTGATAGAACACATGAATAAATGTTATTAAGCTGACTGCCGGACCTTAGACTCTTACACAGTATATGTTCGTTATATAATCGGAACTCTATAATAATAATAATAATAATAATAATAATAATAATAATAATAATAATAATAATAAAACAAAAAATATATATATCAATAAATAAAAACACAAGCTAGTGAATTGCACTTTTTTTTAAAATTCTCCGTATTATTTTCATTTATAAACTTTTCAACTAGTGAAAGGATGCTGGCATAATTTCAGTATTTACCAGAGGGACACCAAGACCTTATAGGATTTCTATCTCTCTATCTATCTATCTATCTATCTATCTATCTATCTATCTATCTATCTATCTATCTATCTATCTATCTATCTATCTATATAAATGTGTGTGTGTGTGTGTGTCTGCGTGTGTGTGTGTGTGTGTGTATAAGATACACATATAGATAGAACAAGGAGAACATAGATTTTTTAAAGTAAAATGTCATTTTCACGAGAGACATTTTCACTCGTCATGGCAAGAAAAGCACATGAACAAAGTCTCCCATTACGTAATGTCAGTGTGATAGTGAAGCAAGAAGATGATGGAGAAGCAGCTGAATAGAGCTCCGCTATTCTTTCGTCCTTATTTACACCTTTGCTTTCATTCTGTGACATGTCAAAACGCTGCCTGTGAAGAAGAAAAAGGAAAAAAATTCTGAGAAGTAAGTTTGCCACTTTTGTTTGTCAGACCTGATAGTTTTAACTTATTACCTCAAGGCACAATCTCTATAGCAACTTCTTTTCTTGTTGTCCTTTTCTCTCTCTTTCAGCATGCCCCAGTCACCCTCAACAAGTCATTATGCTTTTTCCCCCCCTCCTTTACCGTATCTGAACCCCTGCAGCCCGCTTTCTCAAAGCGGAGCTCATTTTTCTGCCTTCAAATGCTAATAGAACACATAATGAATGCCACTCAAAATTATCTCCACTCGCTGATATCAGCTTATAATTAAAACAACTCCGTCCTTAATAAGGTGTCAAAGGTGATCAACGTAGGCTGCTGATAACTCTTTAGAGACCCACGTACACATGCATGTGCATAATCACTCCCTCAATGGCAAGCAGCAATATATTTATAATGAGTAAGAACACCAGGCCACGACTCATTTCCAAATATAAAGACTAATACTATGATTGCTCAGGGTCCTCCGATTAGTAACTTATCTCTGGTTATTAACTATTTTAAATAACCTCCTGCAGAGATTTACAGTATACTGACTCTTTCACATGTCTCACGCTATGCTAAAAGTCCATATTTTAATAGACTGTTTTATTTTAGCTCACTTCTACAGTTTTTTAAAACTCTTTGTTGCAGATATTTCATTCAGGAATTGAGAGACAGCAAAAGAGGAGAAAATATTGGACTTCCATCTATGTCCATGTAGCCACAGACAAGCATCAAAATGAATGTGTATTTCACTCCAACTGCTGGATATGTCAGCTAACAAGTTCACACGTCAGTGTGACCTTGGCTTGTTTCTGCTGTTTAAACCTTAGATTTATTGATCAAAGCTAAACACTTCACTGACAAAATAACCAAAAAGGATTTGTTTATAGAAAGATTAAAAGAAACATTTATTTTGATTTTTCAGCTATTATTTCTAATTGCAGTGAACCATGTCAGGTCATGTGTGTAATTACAACATGATGAAGAAGAAGGAACTCTGGGGAGGATGTTAAGATGGCAGCAATTACAGTTTTGAGGACAGTACTCATTATCATATCAAACACAGCTACAATAATGCATATCTATTGGAACTTTATTATTATTGTTCCTTTTATTTCTAACCTTGTCAGTTTGGTTCAGTCCCAGGCTCTTGTACATGAGGGAGTCATTGTCTGTGGATGTAGGATACTCACAACCCAAAACTGCTGCAGAATACTGCAGGTACATTTCGGTATTAAGACATCAGATTCATCATCATGGAAAAAAAAAACCTCAGTGGCCTATAAATTAAAAAAATCATACATGTGGTTTAACAGCAGAATCTTTGAGTCATTTGAGGGGCTGGATCTAAAATTAAAACAGAAGAGCATCAACCTAAAATGAGTTAACAGTGTTTCTGTTTCTGTAATCGTGAACAGAAATATTACTGAGGATGAGGGGTGGGAGAGTAGCCAGCCCAGTGGGGTGCCGAGTGGTGGACAGAAGCATCTGCAGGTTGGTGGACGCTGATGACTCGGGGAGCATATTAAACTGTTGCTTCTACTCTAAACAGGTGTGTCCCTGTCATCTGGAGGACAGAAAAAGAGGGGGTGCCCATGGCAACTCAGCTCAAGCTTCAACTTCAGCTCTGTTCAACTATTAGAGCAACAGTTAAACCAAAGGGAAATAAACAACCAACACAGAATTAATTTACTTTGTCAGACATACCTGTCATTCTCAAGTGTGACCACACACACACACACACACACACACTGCAGTGACTAATGCCGTCTCGTCTCCCTTGCTGTCTGAACATCACTCACTAAATTGAAATGAATGTTTTACCTGAAGTCACAACAAACCAGCATGAATAATAATTTTTATTCCATTTCATTTTACAAAGAGAACATTTCTGTCATTTTGGCACTGAGTGTTAGGCAACATCTCTCAACCTAAGATTTTTTATTTTTTTTATATCCAGTAAGGAAAAAAGAGAAGTACAAACAAGACAAGAGATCATTTCTTGTCACTCCAGTTATTTTTCACTACACATGATTATTTCTGGGGGAAATAAAGCAGAAGTGGGATGGGGGTTAGTTAAGAAAAGACTCATGATATCCAGCTTGGCTCTGATTGGTTGAAGAAACATTTAGGGTGAAAACGTCATCTCCAGACATCACGGCTGAGCAAACAAAACTACTCCAACAGACTGCTGATAATAACAAGTTGAAGAGACTGTGCCTGGCGTATGTTCAGATATACTGTATTACCACCTGTTTGGAAAAGGAAAGTCTGATTATGTGATTGTGCAAACAGAGATGGCCCCACCATTTCTCTTCAACTACAGCTATTGTATTATTAGATTTTGGATGTTTTCCTGATTTCTTAAGTGTCGTGAGGACATTTTTCTGTTTTCTCCATTCTGGGAGGATACAATCTTAAAGAACTCCTTACTCTCGATTTTGCTTTGATCCACCCCAAACAGAGACATTAGGGTACTTAGTGACTAATGCCTTCAGCCCAGCAGCTCCATCTCTTTGTGCCGGGATGCTGAACAGGTGGCATTCAGCAGATTTTATAGCTTCTTTACTGGAAAAAGATACATGCTCTGACTGGAAACAGAGCAGAAATTAGCAGTAAGAAAGAAACAAAATAGTGAGGATGTGGACCATAAATAACTCTCAGCTGAAAAATGTTGACATCCTGTGAAACATTTGTACACATTGTTTTAATGCTGTTTTTTAATGTGTGACTATGTATGTGTATGTGTGTGTAAAAACCTGACAAGAATCTGAGAGACTGACAGAGAGTCTGATGATGTTGTTTTGTGGTGCTTGTGCACATATTCTGTATTTAGTTTAGTTATCATATGTGTTTGTAACTGTTGTGCTCTGAACTGCAGCCTGTTTTAATCAAGGCACTCTTGACAAAGAGATTTTAAATCTCAAGCATTTCTTTCACTGGGAATAAAAAGGTTAAAAAAGGTTAAAGGTTATATGAAAATAATGACTTCTTTAAGCTGTTGCGGTTAAAGCTGGATCAACAAGCTGCTGAGTCATGAGGATGCTTCTTATTTCCCACATGATGTTTTTTTTCTTTTTGTCTTGATTTTTATTAGAAATAATTATATTGTGAATTGTTGTTCATCAGAGGTTGCTTTTGTCTAAATCTAAGGCTCATTACATTCAAATACATTTTATTACCTTTCTACACAAATAAACATATGAATAAAGACATTGTATTAACTTTTACATGACTGTAAAATGTTCAGTAGAACTGTTGAGGTTTGCAGATATGGTTGGTTTTTCACTATAGGGTTGTTCCTTCATTCAACATATTTCATATAACCCATAATTGGTTTATCTATTGTTATAATATACGTGAAAGCAGCTTTAAAGAAAATAAACTCCCACTAAGACCAAGGGTTTTTTTTTAGAAAGAGAAATGGATAGAGAAATAGAGTATTATAATAACAATCAAATGACTTGGTCCTAGTATAACTGTAAAATAATTCTCAGCAGACGAGGTTAAAGAAGCATATGTGAAGGATAGGTGGTAGACAAATAAATAAGTAAATAAATAAATAAACCCACAACTCTCTTTGAAATGACTTGAAAACAACATTGTGCAGGTATGTTTGGCTCTGGGTTGCCTTGATAGTCTTGAGGCTTCATGGTGCCCTGCACAGATTTAAGGCCTCATGCCAGATACAGCAAAGCAGCTGCAAAAAGTAACCCCCTTCCTTTCAAGTCCCCTCCCTTTTAAGCCCCGTCCCTTTCTCAAAGTTGGTATGGTGTTCTTCTCTTTGAAAGCTTTTTCTGCTTTTGAACATGGAGTTGATGTGGCTTGAAAAAAAAAAGCTGGAGTTTTATCTCACAAGTCATTCCCTCTGAAACTTTCGAATCTGCCTTTGCCATGTTTTTCTTTTCTTTTAACGGTGAGTCCTCCTGGGTCGGATTCCACAGGGCCATTTGTTGTTAAAAAGGTAACAGATGGTGCAATCAGACAGTGTCACGTCTTGACCTTAGAGTTCAGCTTGAATGTCTCTGGATGTTTTGTCTCTTGACTGTTGCTGTGATTTATCTGTGGTTGCATTTCCTCTGTCCCATGTCCCATGGAACTTAATCTTCTTAATAACATTTGAAGCCAAAATCACAGGAAAATGAAACTGTTCGGAGATGGTCTGCAAACTTTTGCTTTTAATTTGCTTTTCTTTCGTTTTCTTTCTGAGCTCCTTAGAAATTTCTCTCCTCTGTTTACGCTGGTTTTGTTTTGAATGTGGGACATACAAAGATGCCAGAATACACAAGGGCAAGTTTTGTCCATTTAAATGGATTGAATGGCTGATAAAAATATCCAAGACACCTGTGATAACGGTCAATGTTAAACCATTTGTTTAAAAGCAACTACAATACCCGTTTTTGGACCATTTCAAAGGTCCAAAAGGTCCGTCCAGTCTATTGTAAACTATCCTTGTAAAATAATCAATAAATCATCTTTTTTCACAATTTTTATTGGCTCACTCATACGTCATAAACACACATGAATATTGTTGTACAACGACTTTGAATTGAAACACTTTTTAGGAAGAATGCAATATATTTTCAATGAGTTGTTGGAGTACCAGCACATTTATCTGCATCTCTATTACATCCAATAATACCTCCAGTAAGTCTGTTTAATTATCCACTACGCCTTCAGGATTTTAAATGTGTCTACACTTAATGGGTAGAACAGTTCTTGTTGTTTTTGGTTGATATCTTTTAATTGAACTGGTGAGAACATTTCACACATTTTTTTGATACCAGATATTTTTCAAAACTTTTATTTAGATTTTCTTCTTCTCTTCCCTCCGGCCTGTCAGCATGCATGTTTTCTTCTTCTCAGCTTCCCCACTCTGTCCTCTGTCTGCATTGCATTCTCTGCTCTATAAATAAAATGTCGTAATCACAATTTTTCAAGAAGCTCCGCCGTCCAGAGGTGCCAAGGTCTCAGCCAACCAATAATATACCAGCGCCACAAACTCACAAGCGGGCGCGAGCTGACAGTGAGCAGGGGCACAGTTCGTCACATCCTTCAAACTTTCGTTTCAACCTCTTTTTTCTTCCAACTGGCATGTTAATATTTATTGTAAAAGAAATGCTCCCTGAATTCCTTCTGCAGGCAAAACGGGAGCTGTCGGTTGGTTACGTGATTAGCTCTGTAATTGTGAGGTGGAAATATCAAGGGACTGATTAAAGAAAGTAAGAAAAGTGTGGTGGCACATACAGAAATTTTTAATTCAGTGTCCTGGCTGTTCTCTCAGGAGACTGGAGTTGATTTGTGTTTCTGTGTTTTATTTCAGTTAGGAGGAGAGCAATTTTGGATCTTCTTGCATATTAAATAATTGACTGATTTCAGCAGTGCCCAAGTAAGGCACGCAGAAGGCCTTCCTTGTTCAAACCATTTACCATAATCCTCTCTCTTTTTCTTTTATAAATAACATAGCTTCAGGTCTTTTCTGCCCTTCAGCTTTATCCTTTTGTCCTTGTCTCATTCGGAGTGTGTGTCAGTGCCGTACCTTCACAGACTACAGTCTGCATCCTCACCTGTCACCACAACTACTCCCATCTGTCCTTTCTCACTTTGTCTTGCCCTGCGTCCATCTCTCTGACCTCGTTACACACAGAGACTCCGTCTGTCTCCATGCAGTACTTTTGCAGCTCATACACACACACACACACACACACAGGCTTAAAAGCAGCTTCTTCTTTTTAAGCTAAGTGGAAACGCAGATGCTGCCTCTCTCCTCTTCACAGCGTTTTTGTGTCTCTGTCAGCACTGCTTGTACTGTGGGAGGATTATTGGATTGTTTACAGGTTTAGTACTTGTCTGCTATCAATCAGCTGTGTTTATAGTGCATGTTTTTTTTTTTTTTTGGCAATGGATTATTGAGAGTTCTTTGTGTCTTTTATACCCCTGTACCCATGCATTTAACTGCAATACTCTCTTGCCCAACAAAAATGTTCACAGTATCCTAGTTTAATTGCCTTGACATGGCTTTATCATCTGTATCTCCTTGTTTCGGAGATTAAAGCAACATCGTATTCAAACAGAGAAACAGCCAAAATGTCATGTTTTCCTTGCAACCTGGTTGTATCAATTTAAAATGTTTTGTGACTGTGATTCAGTCGGAAATTGTAACCTTTCATTTTTTAATGTCACACAAATCTAACTGGATTTTAGCAACAACATTTATTCTTTGTGGAGGCCCTGACTTTAGCTATTGTCACTCACCTTATGGTGTATGACATAAATGAAATATTCTACTCACACTGATGAAACCATGACACCAACACCATAAGCAAGAGACATAGTAAGGGTTTGACATAGCCCAGATTAACAAGGTCCACACCAGTTGTTGGGGGGCCAGGGAACACTGGTGAGCAATGGGTTACTGGAACAAGACATAGATTGACTAGAGAAGACAATGTCTGGCGACTGGAATGCCACTATACAACTAACTTCAGGGAGAGGGGTTACAAGAGGACATGGGACCTTTGAATACTTTGAAACCCAGCATCTAAATTAGCCAAGAAATACCTGATGAATCAGTGTTCCAGTGCCTGGAAGAGGAATTTATTGTCCCAACTAAATATTAATGAGACATGAGAGATGCTACGGTAAGGGGGAGCCAAGATGATAGGTAAGGTATCCACTACCTCTGAGAAGCCAACCTGCATTACCAAGCCCCATTAACATGCTTTGATAACCTGAACACAAGAGTAGCTGCACTGAGAAGCAACATCAAAACAAAGCTGGAGCCTACCAACTTGAGCCTGTGTGATCTCATAACAAGACTGTAAGATGAGGCAAACTGAACTGTGCACTGCTTAGACTATAAGAAAGCCTACAACTCAATGCTGCGTTCATGGACACTGGAATACTTGGAGCTGTACGTCATCAACAGCTGTCATCAAGAATTTGATGGGACTGTAGAAACAACTCTAGAGGCCAACTTAAAGCCCATTGCACAAGTTGCTACCAAGTGTGGCATAAACCTAGGGGATGCTTTGTCCCTACTGCTGTTCTACATAGACCTAAACCCTCTTAGCCACATCATCATAAAGAGTGGAGATGGATACTGGCTCCAAAGAGGAGCAATGATTACCCACCTCCTCTACATGGATGACAGAAAGCTATATGCCAAGAAGGAGTGAGACATTGACTCACTGATCCACCTCACCAGCATACACAGCAGTGGTATAAGAATATAACATGGGATGGATGAATGTGCTCAAATAGTATTTAAAGAAGGGCTAAATGATCATAACTTATGAGCTCAAACTACCAAAAAGCAACATATCAAATGTTCAGGAAAGGTACAAATACCTTAGGATCCCACAGGTAAATGGCAACTATGAGAAGGCTGCGAGGAATTTGGAAGTCTGAGTCATCAGCACATATGCCAGTAATCAGGTACCCAGTGGGTATTGTAGCCTGGCAACAGGAAGAGATGCAAGCCACTGATGTCAAGGCAAGGAAACTCCTCACAATGGATGGAGGACTTCACCCCAAGTACAAAAACCTGAGCCTCTAAAACAAAGAGGCGGGGGGTTGGTGAGTGTCAAAACCACCATCCAGGATGAAACTACAAAGATCAAGAAATACATCTAGAAGATGGACCCTACTAATGAACTACTAAGTGAATGACTCAGGCAGCAGAAGGAAGAAGAGTTGGAGGAGGAACCACAGATAGATAGAATATATATATATATATATATATATATATATATATATATTTCTTTTTGTAAGGAGTCACACTTCAGTTTGCACATCTTTGATTTATCCCCCCTCACCCCCCTCCATCTAGGTAAGAAGGAAACATGAGTGGTTATGTATAAGTTATTTATAGTGATGTGGAATAAAAGCACATTCAAAATCTTAAAGGGTTTACACATCAGGAGTTGAAAAACTAATAATCTGGTCTTTACCAGGTGTAAAATTAAGTAATGCATGTGATTTATTTTTTAATGTCATATGTATTTTTTAATAAAGCATACAACAAAAGTCCCCTTTATTTGTCACTGCTGAAAAGATTCCTGTCAAGGACACACCTACACATCCTTGCTCATAGCTCCTTCGCTCTCCTCTCCAGATGCTTTTTAGGAAATGAGTAATCCTTTAAGATGCGTTGAGATTGATTTCTGGGTCAGAGGCAGGCTGGTTAGAGACGAGACGAAGTCGTACAAAGACTAAAAAATGAATAGGGCTTGCCATGAGTCTCCCTGCTGATTTTCACCTGAGTCTTGTGTATAGAATCATTGTATATGTAAAATGGCAGTTGATACAATACATCTATATAAGCTTTATTTTCCCCCTTAAGTTTAACTTGTCCAAAATCTTTTCCCCCATGCTGTACATTTAAGGGATTGAAGGAAATGTCCTCTGGGTCATGACAAGGGGGAAGGGCAGGGGGAGCAAAATAATAATAGGCTATCTACACTTTCTCAGCAGTTTGTGTTTGCTTTGTCTGTATTCCTGCTGGTGTCACGGGTACATTGCTTCATTTTTTTCTTTTTTCTCCAGATTTCATGCTACCTTTACTCAGGTGCTCTCCTGAATGCCTTACGACATAAGTTGCATAAGTAGTTGCAGCTTTTGCTTAAATACAGTCATTTCCAATGCTGCCTACCCTTCTCAGTCTCATCTAATAGAAATATCTAGAAATACACACTTTGAGGTCAAACGAGTGCAGAGGTTCTCCACAGTCGGATCTGTGGCATCATTTCTCTCCATTCTCCTCCTCTTCCTCTCATTCAGGAGTCTGAGTTGCAGCTAGCATTTCCAAACGTGTCTCCAGTCCACACAGAACCCGGCCCTTAAGTCACCTGCACTAATCCTTACAATAAATAAAGCATGTGCGGCAGTGCAGCTGGCGTATGCTATTTTCAGCAGCACTGTCCGTTCTCCCTGTCCTTCTTCCCTTAGTCGAAAAACATAAAATGACTCAAAATCTGAGCAAAAAAGAGTTTGCTCAGACAGCATTACCACTCCATCTCGAAAGGAAGTCATTTGTTAAGTCAGGCCTTTACCGAAAAAGAAATCAGAAACAATGTTTCTTTCTTTCTTTCTTTCTTTCAAAAGAAACTATTTCTTTAAAATGAGGAGCTTTGTTTGTTTATATAAGGAGGTGTCACCCCTAACTTGGCAGACAAATGGAAAATTAAGGTTTTTAATCTTATCTTGGTGAACCCTGTAGACTGAAATTTCTGGTTTGCATATGCAGGATGATTTTGAAGAGGTGGTGCAGATTAAATGTTGATGCTTGTGGTTTAAAATGAATGCAATGCAGCTGCACTTGAGCTCTCCTGCTGTGTCGTGAAGGTCTCCATGCTGACAGATTGTGTCAGAGACAGTGTTACAATCTTCATGTATTTATCTGGTGATGTTGATAGTGTAGACCCTCAGTCACTGAAGTTTATTAGCATTGTATCCCTCTTATTCAGCACTGTGGATCAAACATGAATTTAAACATCACTGTGCTGTTGTTGGATGTAAAATAAATGGTGATGTTTAAAAGCTGCCGTCACCTTTTTTTTAAACTCAAGGTTCAGGATTTGGGGAGTTGAGCAGATGTATTATGGGCGCAGAGAACAAAGGACACAAGGGTGAAGTGGTGAATGGCAGATAGAAACAAGAGGAGAGAGCATGACATGTAAACGTAATGAGTGTTGTCATGCCCATAGGACCTGATGTGAGGAATGAACTGTGCAGAAACTGTGCAAAATAAGCTGTCTAAGATGGAAGAGGGAAAAATAAAGAAAAGGTGACATAACTTTGTCAGTTTAGTACTGGAGTGTGTGATGGGTTCAGGAGACAGGATGTAGAGAGCAGCCGTTCTGATCCAAAACCCACTCAGAGTTGAGGGTGGTCACTGTGCTACACATCTGATGAAACCTGGAGGAAATTCAAGCCTAAGAACATTACCGCTGACATAATGATGGACAAGCCCCTTTCAAGAGTGCGGTGCTCTTCCCAGCACTGCTAAAAAAACTGAGCTCACTCTCAACATCAGAGCTGCTTTTATAAAAACCTCCAGAACATGTAAAACTGCAACATACTCCTGTTATCCAAAACATTCCTTTCTTATGGAAGGTGGTTTTGAGTCATGCCAGCAGAAGTCTGAAAAGTCCTTCATAACCATAAAATAATGTAATATTATTAATTCTACCCATGTACTGGAAACATTACTTTACATCTTCTGAATTGTGCAACTATGACCAGACTAGTTTTAAACACCTGGTAAGAGCACTGTTGAAACTTGATACAAAGAAAATTAAAATATTCAGCCCTTAAAGTTTCATATATTACCTTAACTGCATTCTTTAACATATTCACATCTGCACAGCTTGCAAATGATGAAATATACAAATGAAGTGATTTTCCAGGCTGTTGTCTCATCGCTGAGTCACAGCTTGTTGTACATTTTGTCTGCAAAATATGTTGCCTTCTTGAGACATGACAGCAGCAATCAAAGTGCAGAAATTACAACACAACTGTCTCAACTGCAGTGAGCTGGGAACAAACACACATGCATTCCCTGGGTAGATCTGTCAAAGAGCAATTTTGATGAACAGAAGAAAAAAAAGGGGGCCAAGCATCCCACTGAGGGAAGCTCTTTGCCAGAGCGAGATTCTCACTCATTTCTCCTTTACTGGCGTTCACTGGTGAGTGGGTGTTAACATAAGCACAGTTTGCTGTCTACACTGGAAATACCTCAGAGTCCAATTAGCATTTATGATTCCCCTCAAATGCTTAGGAGCTCTGGGAGCTTTCGATAACTCTGTTATGGTGCTGGAGCATTTATACGTTCCTCAAAGTGGTGCTCTGAGAGAAGGAGCTAACTTCGCAAGTGACTGCTCTTACCTCTCACTGCTTATCGGTTAATGAGGAATATCATGCATACACGACTGAAAAAGCCAGAATCTTGCAGAATGCACATCCTCTGTCACTGTCCTGAATTGAAGCTTTAATAGAGTTAATACAAAAAAAAAATAGACATTTTCCAAATCTGTTGAGTAAATAAGACTAAAACAAACAGTTATCGGAGCTTAGCTGGACGTACCATTTTTTTTTTTTTTTTGTTCTTCTAGCATGCTTCAGCTTTTTCAGACATAAGACAGCATCAACAACTTCCGTTACTTACAGTGACATATTTAATCATTCAAATACTGGTCACAATTCAACCAGTGTAACTCCTCAAAAGATTAAAAGAAAATCAACAATAATAAGGTACCAATAATTCTCTAACAGAGAGATATTCTTTTAACTTTTTCTACATGAATCTTTGCTAAAGTGATCCGGGATGTATCTCCCTGAAACAATATTTTGTTTTCTACCATCATTTTAGGGTGGAAATGATTTCATAAAAATTAACTGATTCACCTAATTCAATAGAGAACTGAATCAGAACTGTTATGCCAAACAGCTTGAAACAATTTCTTATCATTTTCCTCACTTCTTGGTTTGATCCTTTCACAAAAATATATACTTCTTTCGCTATTCATCAAGCACAAAATGAAACAGTGAAAAGATTAACAATGCCATGCATCAAAGACAATCTTCAAAGGAAGTGGATTTGACTATTTTCCAGAGCAGAGATGTGATGTAGATTACAATAGGAAGTTGAGAGGAGAGAAATAATGACCTTAAACCTCTCCAGGGAAAACACCTTTCTACTGTCATATTTATTCCTGATGCAATTTTTTTGAAGGATTTCTGCTCTTTCTGAGAAATTGGGCTGAAGGTAGTTTCACAATCAGTCTTGGGCTCATGAACAACATGACTTAACCAAATTACGCCCTTCATTTCAGAAGAAACACAGAAAGGTCAGAAAGAGGCTTCAAAGGGATTTCAGAGAACACACGACACAATATGAACACACACACACTCTCTCTCTCACACACACACCCATAAGCCCTTTACATGATTCATGTGTGTGCCTTTCATATTCCTGTACTGGAGTGAACTACTGAGGCAGAATCAATCAAATATTTGGAAGCACAGGCTACAAAACCTGAAGGCTCTTGAATCTTATCAAGCCATGATGCAATGTTTAGGTTAAAGAGACGGCTCACTCGGCTTGACTTGGCCAGAGATGACTGAAACATAAAAACATCACACAATCAGTCTTCTGCTTTCAGCTCTGTGGAAATGATATTTCATATCCTCTCTCTGAGACGAGCATACTTATTAAAGCCATGATATGTTTCTGTGTGACGCTTGAAGGCAAGCTGAAAGGTGATCTCTGTTTATGTAATTTTGACTGACTTTTCACAGTAAAGGTCATAATCTCAGGCGTTACTAACAACATCTGCAATGGCTCCTTTCTCTTCAAGTGACCCAGTTAGCAAGACAGTGTGACAACAATCCAGAAGGACTCTGAAACAATGAAAGTGAAGCGGTCAAACAGAATTTAGCCACACAACAATATTTACACATTTGCCTTACTTTACATATCACGGCACAATTTCTGTTAAAAAAAGTTCTTTAAATATAAAATACTACTCCCACCGAAACAACAACAATAATTTGCCAAAAAAGATTAAATGCTACTCTGCTAATTATTACGCTCCGATGCAAGTTTTTGGTCTTTGATACAAGTTTCCTTTTAGTGTTTATATAACAGCATACTAAATCATGGAAATCATTATTTAAACACTTTGCATGACAGTAGCAAGGTTATATTTATAATTTGTACAATTTTACAAACCACTTATGTAGGCCGCATGGGAAAATGTAATATGTGTACTCTGCAGGTCTAAATGAAGTAAAAGCCAAAGGCCTTTATTTGGGACAGACTTGGAAATGGCTGTAATGTGTTGAAATGTGTTTCACATTCTTCCCCAGTTAATATAAACTCTATACTACACTTGATGTCACTTTAAATTATGTATAACGTCCATCACCATCACTAGAGCAAAAAAAGGGCTGTCTTTTCTTTGAACATTGTTGTAATACATAAGTAAAACTCAACAAAACATTTCAAGATTTTCAAATTTGCACCTGTTTTCATGTTAAAATGTTCCTGTGTATATTTACTATCATGGTGTAGTTGTAGTAGGGCTTGGGGTTTTTATGGCATGAACAGAAGTTTTTGTTTTCTATCTGGCTCTGTTGCATATTTGTTTATAGATGTGTTTCTTTCAGAGCACAATGAAACAGAGTATTACTACAAAGTAACTACAAAGCTTTGTGTAACATACTTCACTCCTGTTCATTTTTACATTGCCAGTCATTTACCTCTGAAGATAGAGTGTGTTAAAGGAGAGACTACAAAAGAAAACAGAGGAAGAAAATATCAGAGCATAACAACTGTCAAACCAGGTAATTTTTAATTGACTGGGGGAAAATCTAAGATCACTGCAATTTGTGAGTGAAATAACAAAACAGTACAAAACCCCTTTGCAGCTCTTCATGCTTGGCGTTCTTGTTTGTTTGCTTGTTTGGTTTTAATGTCTGCTGCTGTGATTTTGTCTTTCACATTTCCACTCATGTTGTCTCTGACAGCAGAACAAAAAATTTCCTGAGTGGATACGTTACGATGAACTGCGGTTTATATCCACAGGCCTTAATTTTGTGCAATAACAAATGTTTAGATGGACATGCCTGCAGTGATGGGTGGTTCTTAGATACTTCCAAATTATTTTCCTTATTATTTTTATTTGGATATAAGTTTGACTTTGATGTTTTTTTCCCATCTCATGCGTGCTGTCTGATCTGAATTCATTATAAAAAATCTTGTACTCCTATCATCACTACTAGTATTATTTTCATGATGATGTTGTTAAACTTATGAGTGAAATCTTCACTTGGAGGAGCTTATTTTTCTCCAGATAAACACTCTTTAAAATGAACCTAATAGCACATATGCTATGAGATATGTAGAGGTCACTGATTAAACCACAGAACCATACATCTGGAGTCCAACAGGTGAAAATGAACAGGAGGAAAAAAACTGTGTTTTCAGAACTGCTTCTAAGTTCACAGGATAAAGATTTTCAGTTCTTCACTAACATCTGTCTATTTGAGATGTAAAAACATGCAGTGGTTCTGCTTTCTCTGGCTGATAGTGCAGTAAAATTCCCAAAAATCTGTGATTTAACTTTAAGGCTTCCTCAGTGAGGCGATCACATGGATCCTCTATAATGCCATCGTGTGTTTGACATGCGTGTTGACAAGTTCCTTTACTCATCTGTTATGTCTGTACATGTATGTGTTTTCAGAGCTGAAATGGACACAAAAACTAATAATAATTATTAAAAATAAAATAATAATAACTACAAAGAATAAATGAATATAAATGAGTCAATCAAAAGTGAATATGCAAATAAGTGTAAGAAAATATTACACAGAGATTATTCAGGACAGTCGGTGTAAAAAAAGTGACATGGACTGAAATTCATTTTTTGATTTTCTGTGTTGTTCATCAAACTTTCCATGAATAATTGTATTTATTTACTTTGCCAATAATAATCCATGATTTATATACATTTCTTCATGGTTATTTTTATCCTTTTTTCTGTTTTTTATTTGACTCTACCTTTTCTTCCCTCTTTACATTTTCTGCTTTTTACTTAAAGAAAGGAAAACTGTGAAAGTGGGTTGTGGGTTCAACTTTTGGCCCGCCGATTTAACACTAGGATGCAGAAAATGGCACTTTCCTTTTTGTAGCTACTGAACAAATAGCTTTAATAAAGAGACTGTGGCAGCTTTTCTTTTCAAATAAACCGCTACAAACCAGTCTGTCATGAAAAACAATGAAAAAGATGAGCACTTTCTCTGCAAGCATACATTTCCATTGCTTGTAAATTTTTGTTGACTCGCCAATAGATCATTTTAATTAAAAAAATGCATTTTTTTTCTTTTTTTTGTTGTTGTTTTTTCAATTAAATGTTACCAGCAGTTTGCTGTACTCAATTAAAAAAAAAGTTTTTACAAAAAGATAACTTTATAACCACATGGAACAGAAGTAACACCGACTGTGAGTAAAAGACAAAAATGATGACTGTGTCAGTCTGGACCAGTGGCTGGCACTGTTTAGCTTCATATCAATAAATTTGTTTTTAAAAATGCAAAGGATCTGGGACCCCAAGCCAACCTTGTAATTGGCCTAAACCCATAACCACCATCTGCTCAAGGAAAAGTCTGTGATCCCGCTGGAATATTGAAGGATTTCCATTCATTTTGTTGGATGACTGACACATTTAAAGCCTTGTTCTTTCTGCTCTGGTGCTTTGCTCTGCTCCGATGACAAGTGCTCCTTTCTGTCCTCCAGAGCAAACATCTCTGAGATGATGCTCACATGTGTTGATATTTATTTCATCAATTATGAGTCTTTTTCATGAAGTGGTGAAACTTTTACTTCTACTATAGAGTGTACTGTAAACGCTGCATGGAGCACTCAAAGTAGTCCGAAGAAGCTGTTTTGTTTCAGCATATTTAACCTCTCTTCATGGACAGTATTAATTCATAATTATTATATGGAATACCTCTGTTGAGTTTTGCGTGTTTTCTTATGCCTGTGTGAGTTTTCTCCAGCTAATCCAGCTTCCTCCCACAATCTAAAAATATTTGTTTAAGGTTGGCTGATAATCAAAAATGATCATAGGTGTGAAATGTAGCATGCACGGTTGTTTTTTCCACTTTTGCTGGTCCTGTGAGGGCGTACTTCATCTTTCACCCAAAAACAGATGGGGACAGGCTCCAACTCCCACTTTACACTGAACAGGGTAAGTATAGAAAACAGATGAATGGCTGGAAGTTGTATGTCAGTATGAATGAGATGTGTTAATTATGACATGTTCTCATCCAAAAACAGCAAATGTGTGCTGTTCATTGGCTCAGATCTGGCATGTACCCATCCAGCTGCCATTTGTTTATACCATGCCTGTGACTGTGACTATCGGGCTAATGATGGTGAAGCAATGCTGCATCGTGTCCGAAAAGCATCAGCAGCTGGCTGCTTCTCTCTCCTAGTGGCTCCTCTTTATAGTGAAGACAATAAAGCAGGTGAGCGAGTGAGTGAATGAGTACACAATGGAAGCACAGTCTGATCAACTTACATCGCTTCAAGTTAATAAAACCTCATTAGCAGCAATAAAATGTTCTCCTGCCCCTGTTTTTTTGTAAAATATTTTTCCTAGGACAGTTTGAAAGACAACACTCATCGTTTCCTAAATGATGAAGCAGCACCAATCAGAGAAATATGAAAGGAGACGCAGAAATAAGCACACTAGGGTAAATAAAGAGGTAGCAAAATGAAAAATATAGAAAACACACATACACTCGTTCCTGTATGAATCTACTGCCTTTGACTACTGACTTCAGCGTTTGTGTGTTCCAGTTGCAACAAGAGGGTTTAATGGCATTTTAGACATTATAGCCGAGCAGCTCTGTGCTGCAGGGGGAACTTACTTCTCAGCAAGTATACATTATGAACATAGACAAACCCTGTGTGATATCAGTGGACTGAATAACAACACTTTCTTTAAAAATATTGCTCAAGATCCCTGCTTCACAAGTGCTGAATTCTCCTAGTTTGATGTGGAAATAATAGATGAAAAGGTAACATAAAAATTTAAAATAAATCTAAAAGCGTTCAAATGAATAATTAGATCTTAAACAATAGTTGATATTATGATTTAAAAACTGACCTGGTAGCACAGATCTAAACTTAAAACAACAACAACATATACAGTTTTAATCCATACCCTTAACATTGATTTTAGTATTCAGGTTTTTTTTTTTGTTTTTTTTTAAAGAATTGATTTGGAAACTGATTTTGTGTTGAAAATGCCAGCCTGCACTTGGAGTGAAAGGTTTAAGTGAGCAAGTATATTTATAAGTTTTCATTTCAAACCAAAGGCAGCAAAAAAGCGCAGCACACATCTTCCCTTCACTCAGTCTGATATTTTTTCACATAATCATATGAAAAAATAAAAGAGATTTAAATTATAAGGAGATGAGTTTCTCTAATTCTAGAGATCAAAGTTTTAATTTTAACAGGAGGAAAATCAAATAAGTTTGAAATAAGCTTGTCCTAGTGTTAACGTTGGAAATGGATCTGTATGTACACAAGTAAAATAAGTACAATTTTCTGAATATAAATGTACTGATTGTTGTGCTTTAGTGAAGACTAAAGTAAATCAGGCAGTTCTATAGTTGTCGTTCTATAGTTGGTCCAGTTGAAGAAAAGCCATTATAAGCCATTACTCAGAAAGCTGCAGCCACGTTTCTCCCACCAGATTTCAACGTCATGTGACACAGACACATTCAGCAGCAAATGTGAGTCAGACAAAATTTGTAACCAGCATGAACTGTTTTTTGCCACCACGATAAGTCAGAGTTGTGCAAAGCAGAATTAACTTCCAGTTACAGTTGGCTAAAGTAGTTAGATTGGTGCAATATCTGTGTAGGCGAAGATTAATAATGTATTTTAATAACACCTCCATTTCAGTGGCCACACATCAATTAACCAGCTGAGGTGCTGACTTTAGCTGTTGCTCAGTCCCATCTGTGATCTGAGAGCTATTCACAAAACTCTGCAGAACATGCAGATCTCATAAGCAAGAGGGTTAACTAACAAACAAGGTGTTTTTTTTTATTTGAAATTTGAATGCATTAAAACAACAGTCCAAAAAGGGCCCCAAAAGACCAAAAAGCCCAGATTTTCATCACGCAGTAATTTTCTTGGGAAAAGTCTTACCACTTTGAAATCTTCTGGTCTGCACTCTGTGCCGTGGAAGTGGCAGGACAACAGCATGTCTCTGATGTCGTGACCCGTACGGTCGTAGAACTCCCGCATGTTGAAGGGTCGGGGCTTGAAATTATGGAAGTCAGCTTTGAGTTTCAGGCTCTCCAAAACACTTTCCTCCACAAGGTGAATGTCTCTCACCTCATACCTGGCAAAACAGACAACCGCAAGTTTAATGAACTGCAGTTTGGTATGTGCTGAAATTCAGTTTTTGAATGTTTCTGCATATTTTGAGAAATTGTGTTAGTTTCTATCAGCTTAAACTCAACTTAACCAAGTCTGGTGTTTCCAGCTCTCAAATGAAAGGCATGACCTGACAAAAGAACTTCAGTCGCGCAAATTACATGTAGACTCAATGGTCCAATTACTGTCAATGCAGCAGCTCAAAGCTCCACGATACTCCTGCTTGAGTCTTATCTGAATTCATGGATTCAAGCATCATGGTTTAGGGTTTTTGTAGTTGGGTTTGGAGTTTCATTCTTGTTTTCTCCTTGGTTCTTTAGTTTTGTTGTTTCTGTTAGGATCTGGGTTTGGTCTAATGTTGGCGTTCTTGGCTCTTGTCTTGTTTCATTGTCTCAGTGCTCTGCTGTTTCTGCTAATTTCCCTTTAAAGGTCTGTCTTTATATTGTTGTTTTCTGTTTCCTTGGCCTCATTTCCCTGATTGTTTGCACCTGTGTCTCATTGGCTCTGTGACTATTTCTTGTCTTGTCTTTCCCTCCCTGCCTGCTGGTCTGTCTGTCATTCTAGCTGTGTGTTTACTGGCTTTCAGGTTTACCTTGTTTTGGACTGTCTTTGTATTTAGGTGCAGGTGTTTTAAATTTACTTTTTGTATTCCTGCTTAGCAGTGCTTTTTGTTAAATAAAGTACTTTTGTTTTGAAACTCCTGCCACCTCATCTTCTCCTTTTGGGTCCTCTTGACTCACCTCATATCATCAAGAGGAGAATGTGCTTCTGTTTGACTGGGTTGTTTTGGCTACAAGAAATTTGATTAAACTTTCATGTGAGTTCTTATACTGAGAAACACCATCAAAACTAAGTACAATTAATAATGAAGTGAGGGATGTTTTTTTTAATTTTTTTATTTTTTATACACCAGTGGAATTACTAGTAAATGATAGCGTAAAAGTTCAACTGGAAGACCAAGTCATGGCCGAGCCACCTTCATGCAGCTGATCTTAGCTGACATTACATAAGAGGCAGAGTGGACATGTGCTGGAGCTAAACAGGTACATATGTTGTGTGTCAGTAGTTAACCTAATATCAAACCCTCACAGGCCCAAGGAAAACCGTGATGGAATTATTAATCTTGGCCACTCTGACCAAGGTCATGAGTGGAGTTTATGCATATTCATATCTCTGTCCTTGGTTTGGTGTCCGGCAAATCTATATCTTTTCAGTGGTCTGTTGTTTTGCATTTATTAAAAGATTATTACAGTTAGTATGACATGAATGTTAATCTAGAGGTTTCTGCAACTGCTTAAAATCTCTGTGTGCTCTGTTTTAGTTTGTCATTTCTGCATTGAATCTTCTGATGTATAGTTTGACCGTTTGCATGCAAATGTCATATTAAATCTGCTGAACTTTGACCATCTCTCAAGTCTTTATACTTTACTAAGCTAGGACTCTTAGTCTGACCCAGATAGTTACCCTGGTGGTTAAAACATATGATACAGAGGTATTAGTAGGTTTTTTCCACAACAAAAACATGCAAATGGAAAAACTACAACCAGCCAACTGGTTTGGACCTGCTATCTGTCAAACAGTACAATGGCACAACCTGACAACAAATGAACTGAATAAATGTATGATACTCATTAAAAATGGCAATAGTTTAGTATCGATAGACAGCATCATCCATATACACAGAGTCACTACAGAACCACGTTGTTACATCTTTTCCACTGTGGTGTGAATGTCCCTTTGACGCATTTCTTGGACCACGAAGCACAAAGAACACTGATAAGATCATAGAGTTAATCTTCTTGTTCCCCTCAAAATCAATATCTCAATATTGCCAATCTACTTTTATAAAGGTTATCATAAACAACAGTTTGTGAATACTTTTGCTATGTAGACCAGAGTTTGCTGACAGGTGTTTATGACCACTGCAACAAACCACATTTATACCTGTTGTAACCCATAAATGCCAGCAGGTGATACTGAAGACAAAACAACATTTTATTAATGGAAATGTGAACACTGACCGTAGCAGCATTGGTTTTGCTAGATCTGAACAGGCACTTTCTCTGCTGTTGACAAAAAGAACCGCTGGTTCTACGTTGGAGTCTGACTCTGAACCAGCACTGGACCCGCTTTGTTTGATATGGCCCCTCTGAGCCATTTGTTGGCTCCATTTAACAACAAGGCATTGCCCAAGTGTCATTTAAGTGTCAGCCAAGAGTCCAATTACTTTGGATTTGCTGGAATTCAGACCTTATCAAATGAAAAGTGTTGCTTCCTCTTTTACTGCAGTACCTACCATGCTAATTCCAATCGAATGTGCTGACGAACAGAGCCTGAAGAGCAAGAGTTGCTTGAGTGTTTATCTGGACTACTCCTGTCTCTTCAGCTAATTTCTGTTCACTAACAGTGTCTCTCTGTGTTTAAGCAGAAAGCTCACAAGGCACAGATGTTTTTCAGAGATAGAAAGGAGCACGAGTGGGCAAAACAGTGCATCTTTTGGAGATTTTGCTTTCTCTTGTTTGTTAAACTCGACTGCTTTTGTGCTGCAAACAAAACATGCTGCTCAGTTTTTGATCATAAAGCTCTTATATTTTTTTTAGTTTATTGTATATGAATATTGTATTTTTCCTATTATTGTGTTATAGTCTCTGTTTTTGTTATGGATTAATGTATGGATGGATTGACAGATGGATCAAACAAACTCAAATAGAGAATAAAGACTGGTGGGTAACAGTGTAGGGAGATGGAGGACCCACAACACTCAGCTGAGAAAAATCTGACCATGCTGACTTGTACTAAAAGAGAACAGAATAGCTGTAAATGGTCCTGCTCTCTACCCTGACTGTGATCTCCTGCTGTGCTATTATTAAAAATGTCACCATTTTAATGGACTCACCAAAGACCAGATTGCTGGGAGTGCTTTTTTCTGAACGCCTCCTCAAATGAAAGAACTTTTAGAAATTTCTCATTTAAACATGCTGTCATGGAATATGGTCTTTTATTGATCTTTTGTGAAACATAATATTAATACACCACATTCGTTTTTATGGACTACATGAATAAGAATGAGATTTAATGTTAAATTAAGCTCAAGACTGGTAGCTTTAGCTGTAATAGTACACCCATTCTGCCATCAAATGTCTTAGAAAACTTGTAAAGTATCCTCTCATTTCTAATTACATGAGGTAAAGGGGACATCTAATTGGCAAAGTGAAATAATTTCCATATTGATCAGTAATACCCACTGCTGGTTTGAAAATTAGTTCATTTATTTTTTTCTTTTGTGGGATTAACTGTAGACTATCAGAGATGGGGAGCAATTCTGTTTGATTGAAAAATAACTTAAGTGAGAAGCAGCATTGACTTTCCACTATTCAAATATCAAACAAATCTGCCAAGAAGGCACTTATGAGATAAAATCTTATAAGTACAGTGCCTTTTTAATTAAGATGATATAAACGTGGTTGTCAAATGAAGATCAGTGGTCGATCCCTAGCTGCTCCACATGCATCAGTGTCCTTGTGCAAAACACTAAACCTGATACATTCACTTGTGTGACTGTGTAAAGAAAAGCCTATGGAGCTCATATAGGTACTAAAAAATGGTGTGTATGTGTTTTTATGACTAAAAAGTAAGGTTATATAAGTGTGGACCATTTTTAAGTTGACAAAAAATGGCAAATAGTGACCACCGAACACATGTGCAGTTTAAATATCACACCATAAGACAGTTCCTGACTCTGAGGTGGGTGGAGAGCAGTCTTAAATGGATTTCATGCCACAAGTACTTTCATTTGTTACAGGGGGTAACAAATGATACTGAGTGTTTTTTAACTTTGAAGAATTGTTCTTGTTAAGAGCTGTCTCAGATGTGAGATTAGGTGGTGTTATCAAATTGACAAATAAAAATGGCAAGTGTGTATTATCAGGCACATCAGTATCATGGGACCAAAATGATCATGATCGTGAATTATGAGACAACTTTTAGGATCCTTTCACACTTGATCCCTTTTAGTTATCCAAATTAACACAGAAAAATGAATCTGAATTGTTAGCACATATGCAATTACTCCAAATCAGTGTAATGAAACATTGAACTGAGGTCATCTTGGTGGTCTCAGCAGGCTGGAGTGTTAGTCCACACAGCTGTTCATTTAGCTTGAGCATTTTGAAAATGAAGATTCATTTCACTCCATGGTCAATTTGCCTTTTATCAATTGTACTCTGGTCCTTAGGCTTGCCATCCCAAGCAATAAATGTCTGAGAGTTGTACAGGAACCGTGTGAACAAAATGAGGACTCAGGCCTCTTTCAGATCAACTCACAATATGAAAGAAAAGGACTGAGTACCTTTTTGGGTTATTCGTTTTGGTCCACTTAGAAGACTGAATTCAGTTCACTTAAAAAGCACCAAGTGAAAACACTCTTCAGTGCTTTCGGTTGTATGTGTGTAGTCATGAACAATATCTCTCCTGAAATACTGGGTGCACCAATCATCAATCAAGAGAGATGTTTCTGTGGAGCGTTGACCAAGTTTTAAATGTCTAAATGACAAAAATGCTTAGTGCTTTTCAAAAAGATTCTCCAAATTGATGATAAAGTTTTTTTTTAAGTGTTTTCTCTGGAGAAACAATTTCATAATACGAAAAAACAAACAAACAGATGACTAAGTGCGCCAGAAACAACTTTAGATATATGATTTGTGTCCACATTTGCGTGACCTGTCAGTAGTTACCTCTGGTTGAGCAGGGCCAGCAGCTCTCCTGCGTGGTACAGGTCGTTGCGAGTCACCCGACTGAAGCGGAACGAGTTCAGGTTGCAGAAGGTGACCGCGGGGAACGTCATGATCGGCGTCGAGACCTCATCCAATTTGGTGACGTGCGGGTACTCGAGGTAAAAGTGGATCCGATCCACGCACACGTACAGCAAGAAAGTCAGAGAGCCCAGGAAACAAACGAGCCACAGGCAGCGTTTGATGCAGACGCGGTCGTAGGTGAAGATGTGGGAGATTCCGTGCAGCGTCGAGCTGTGCGCGAAAACTTCTATGGGTGGAGGGTGGTTTGTGTCAATTTCCTCTGTTTCCACTTTGAGATCCATTGTTGGCATGCAGGAATGTTATTGCCACAGTCAGAAAACAGCGTTAACGCTCTCGCTGCTCAGATTGTCTGTGCAAGTATTCATTCATTCACTCATTCATTCATCTGTGGCACAAAGTGTCACCATCTACCCGGACAGGTACAAACGCGCAGATGACCACTCCTGGTAGGGTTTAGTCGCCATCAATCACACATCCCGCTCTTCAGAAAAGTCAGATGAGAAGGATTTGTGCGCACAAATAAAGACGCCTGTCACAAAATAATGCATGCAAGAGCTCAAATGCAACCATAACAAAGATGTCAGAGCGAGGGTACGGCAGCCCTGCTCCAAGATGTTCAGCAGCTTTGTCAGTGGTTTGCAGTACAGAAAAGAAAAAAAGGTTTTGTAAAGTGTTTCATCATGACACGTCCAGCGAAGCACGCGTAATTCCCATATACATCAGCAAGAAGAAGCCCGAAGCTCAGAAAATGAATGAAATCCCTGTTGGCGCATTTATGAAGAGTTGCCCTGCAGCTCAGATTGACACATGTTCCAGGTCGGATGAAGGGATGCTGTCGTCTCGTTGAGACCGAGTCCGTAAGTGGGACTGCTGTGGCGGTCGCTGTGAGTCGTGAGCATTCCCATAAGCTTGCGCGTCGGTCTGAGAGCAGAGCGCACTGACGCTCTGGTCACCTGAAGCTCCTGCTTTTATAATATCTCCACACTCAAGCCTCCCCGCGGACAGACACGGATGATTTCGTGGATTTTTACAATTTAAAATAGAAGCTGTTTAGTTCTTTTTACATTGGGATAGTTTGTATTTTATAAAAGGGTCTACAGAGAACTTGTTAATACAAGATACAATTGCTGCCCATGCAGCAGCAATTACAGATATTTTTGTGATAAATAAATAGCATTATCCTGACGGTGGAGGTGGCTGCTGTACATGTGTCACCTGAATCTGCATTTCTTCTCCATTTTCACGACCAAGTCTCAGTTACCCTGCTCAGTTTTGTTTGTGGTTTTGTTTCTCCACTTCTCACAGCGGTTACAGACTTCAAATCATCTTTTAAAAGTTGGGGAATCACGTCTGATTTCCTCATATTTATCAACAGATATTATTTTGACATCAAAATAGGAAATGCACAGGTGTAATAATGGCATTGGGGATAGCTGTTGTGGTTGCTTCACTGTAACAATTACAAGAAACATACTGTTGTCACATGGATTAGCTTCAGTGATCCAGTTCATTGTCAGTAACAACATCATTTTCATATGTGACACATAATTTCTAGAAAATGTTATTGTGTCCAGCTTGTGAACAGCTCACAAGTTGGAAAAATGTGAGAATGTGATCAAGTCCACAAAAGATTCAATTTTTTCTCCTAAATAACCAGCACACTTTAAGATTTTTTTTCCTGATGACAGATTTAATTTAAACTTGAACCACATAATGCAACCTGAATTTGATCCAATAAATCAAATAACTTGCCTATAAACTCATAAACATGCTCTGTGAATGCAAAATATTTTTGTCTTTCACTCCAAAGCGAGCAATGCTGACAATGTGGTGTTTGATTAGTTTGGTAGGCTTTGCTGAGCTTTACTTTTCACTGTGTTGTAGTGAAAAGGATTAGGATATGTAACTGTAAGTATGGTTCCTTTGTGATATTTCTGGTTTGTTAAACAAAACAAACAAATAAAATGAAACAAAAGAAAAATGAAAAATGTATTATAACATCTTATTAGAATAGCACAGACACCAAACACTTACAGATGTAGCTTTGACTTTAATGATAATCACATCCAGCTTCCAGGAGAATTAATCTTAGCAGTCAAAGTCCCTCAGACTGCACTAAAAGTCTCTAATTTCCTTAAATTCCTTATCAGTTTGTGTTAACTTTGTATTTCAAAGTATTGAAATGTAGGTGCAGAATAATTACAAGAAGAGGTATCATTTTTATTCACAGGACTTCCTAAAGGTGTTGAAAAGAGAACATTGTAAGGTTATTAGATAAGTTGTTCCTGAAATGCAAAGTTTAAAACTGTTTTTTCTTTTTCTTTTTTCTTTCTTTTTTTTTTTTTTTTTTACAGCAAACAAGAAAAGCAGATATACTCATATATTGGTCATATAGAATAGTTATATATTGTAAGCTGAACATACTGGAAGACTATTTGACCAAAATGGTGGCATGGTTGTTAGCACAACCCAGTTTCAATCTTTTCCAATGCCTTTCTTTGTGGAGTTTGTGTGTTCTCCCCATGCTTGCATGGGTTCCCTCATGGTACTCATTCCCACAGTGAAAAAAAGTATCCATCCATTTTCTATACCCACTGAATCCATCTACAGGGTCACTGGGGTCTGCTGGAGCCTATCTCAGCTCATTACAGGCAATAGGCAATAGGCAAGGGTACACCCTGGACGAGTTGCCAGTCCATTGCAGGGCCACATATAGAGACGAACAACATGCGTGCTCACACTCACGGACAATTTAGAGTTGTTAGTTAACTTAATGTATATGTTTTTGGACTGTGGGAGGAAGCCAGAGTACCCGGAGAAAATCCATGCAAGCACAGGGAGAACATGCAAACTCCACACAGAAAGACAAACTGCACCCTGCCAGGCCTGGCAGTCAAACCAGGAACCTTCTTGCTGTAAGACAGCAGTGCTAACCACTAAGTCACTGTGCTGCTTGAAAAAAAAGAAGCATATTGTGCTAATTGGTGAATGTGAGTTGTGATCATGGCTGTCTCATTTATCTTTGTGTGGCTCTGTGATGGACTTGTGGTCTATCCAGGATGTACCCTGCCTCTCGACCAGTGACACCTGGGAATGGCTCAAGCAACACCACAACCCTGATCAGGATGAAGCATATATATCAAAAGATGTATTTATCAATTTTTTAGTGTTATAGCTTCAAATGAATGAATGTCAGGGGTGGAAAGCACTTTGCTGGGAATTTTTTGCACTATAACACTTTCCTTTTCAATAAATAATCAGAATCTGATTTCTCTAGCCTTCGAGTTCTTGGATTTGGACATTGCACAGTATAAATGGTAAAGCTTTTTATCAATTGAAGTGCCTTTAAAATGTAAAAGGATTACAAAGGAATAAGTAATAAACAAACAAACAAACAAACAAATACATTTCATAATTAATGAGAGTGACAGAGGAAAACATTAACACATATTTAAATCATACATGTGAACATGTCCTTACTAAAATTATTGTTTAATATTATGTCTATCTGTCTATCTATCACTTTAATAAGTTAGAGGATTATTGAACCCATGTGTTATGTTGTTTGGTGAGCATGCCAATAAATTCTGTAATGAGGGCCTATTTTTGTCCAGTTGTGTCACAGGATAAAATACTAAATTCAAACCTGAATCATAGAAACAGAGACCCTCAAGTGGCCACAGAACATAAAAGTTTCTGAGATCGTCTGAACAACCTTTCTCCTTAACAAACGAGCAGCAGCAGAAAGAAAAAATAAATGTGCTGCATTTAGATTGGATCCATGAATAAGCAATGGCATTAAGTTCCCAGTTGGATATTTTAATAAAAAATTGATCAAGCTGTGCCACAAGGCCAAATTAAGCTTTGTTAATATCACAAAATATTTATCACACATGCTGAAAGATGCATTACCCATCTTAGCTGGGACATTAGAGGTCTTACTCTTGTGGCCAGGAGAAGTTCTTATCTCAAATTACATGCTATTAATTGATCAATATTAGGTTCTGAAAGTAATTGTTTGGTTTAAAATTCATATGTCCACTTTGTATAACTAATATACTCCAACCCCAGACTTTGGATTGGGCTTTTAGGTATTTTTTAAAACTAATTTTCATACTTTATTAGATAAATTTGATTTTTTTTTTTTTTTTTTTTTTTTTACAATGACAATATCTTTTTGCATTTACAGGGTTTTATGGCTGCTGTCCGTGGTGCTGAAGCGCGCTGTGGTCAGGCGTGCGTTGTTGTTCCTCTCCAGAGCTGCAGGAGGCGACAGAGCGCACTTGAGTACATTTAACGAGCAGAAGGAACGAGAACACGTGACGAGAAGCAGTCGCGAAAACCATGGTGATAACTGTGAGGTTAGCTCGTTTATGTTGCTCTGCTGGACGGACTGTGTCCTCGCTGTCAGTCAGACACACGCGTGCTGTCAGTCTGCGAGAGAGGACATGCTTCATATCCACGACGACGGGCTGCAGTGAGTTAATGTGGTGTATAAATCACAGAAATATAAGTTATTTATTCTGTACCTCGGAGGTCAGAGCACCAGATCAGGCACAGCTGAGTCTGAGCTTGACAGCTAATGACTGATGGTTGTTGTGTTATTATTATATGTGCTGTGTACAACCTTCATTTCTCGTTAGGTCACAAGGGTTCGCTTACACGGCAGCTGTGAATTTGTATTTGTGGCGACACAGCAAACTCATTACCTGTAGCTGACTTTCATTAAAACCGGACTGAAATAAGGTTGATTGTGTGAATACTGTGAAAAACTGCATGTGGGAATTCATTCTACAAACGTGTTTAAATCAGTAAACTGCCTGGATATATAGCTTTAATGACGTACATAAATGACTCTGCAAAATACTTTATTATTTAAATATTAGTTAAAATCTACGATTTTCTTTCTTAGTTATATTGCACATCTGGCACATCACGTTTATTAAAGCAATGCTGCACTTCTCTGCTGAAAACTTCTCATTTACGTCCCATTGGCAGATTAGTAAATGGAGACCTGAGCTATAAACTACATACATTCTTTTTATTGTTACTAAAGGTTTTTTTTTTTTTTTTTGGTTTGAACTCAGCTAGAATATGGGTTAGTACTCAAATAATGACAACCTACTCTTTCAGCTTGCACAAAAAATCTTTATAGGAAGCATTTATGGGTTTCTGAACCATCTAGTTATGTTACCAAGATCAGTTTAACTAACTATGAACAGGCAAATAGCTGTTTGGATGGTTCAGAGAATTTCACGCAACACATTAAAGAAACGAGCAACAAAAGGGACAAGCTTAGTTTTATTGAAGTGAACGTAGTAAGAATATGTTCAGCATCTTTAATTTTTGTAATGTGCAGGAATCATTCAAAGTAAACTTTTTAAAGTTAACATTCCCTGTGTTTTTCATGTGATGTATGAATACAAGGCTGCTCCTGTCTTTCTACCAGTCACTTTGAAGCTTGCTGTCATAAATCTGTTGAAAATGAATTGTTTTTCTGAATAAATATTATAACCCACAGATTTGACTGCCAGTACTCCTATCAGAGTTCTTAACTGTCTGTATCTTCCCTTCATTTTTTAATGCATTTTAAACAAAAAATATTTTCACATGAAGTCATGTGTAAAACTAAGGTAGTAGAATAGTAATTTTCATCACTCTATAACAGCAGCCAGCAAAGGTGCCCACTGTGAAGGAGTATTCTGGTGAATGTAGATTCACACAGCTTCATGCAAGTAGAGTATTTCATAGATGACGTGGATATTAACACCAACTCCAAATAGTCAACATGAAAGTAATTTGTTTTTCTCTCTAGATCTGAAATTCATACTTGATGAGCGCACCGCCCACAGCAGCCTGGATCTCTTCAAGAGAAACACTGGTGTCATCTACCGCATGCTTGGCCTCGACCCAACCCATGTCCAAGACAATCCAGAGCGTTTCCGAGACTGGGCCGTTGTATTTGGGAATGAGAGGATCAGCAGCGGACGACACTACTGGGAGGTGACCGTGAAAAAGTCGCAAGAATTCCGTCTGGGTGTCGGAGAGGTGCAGATGTCCAGAGATGACTGTGTGGGAACCAACAGCTCTTCCTGGGTGTTTGGCTATGCTCAGCGGAAGTGGTTTGCAATGACCAACAGTAAGATGGTTCCCGTGACACTGGTGGGAAAGCCCGACCGCGTGGGGATCCTGCTTGACTACGAAGCAGGCCTCTTGTGCTTGGTGAACATTGAGAAGCCTCAGATCATTCATACTCTAAAGTCTCACTTCAAGGCTCCTCTCTGTCCTGCATTTGGACTTTGGGATGGAGAGCTGCTTACACACTCTGGTTTGGAGGAGCCAGAAGGCCTGAAGTGAATCAGGATATGGTGTGATGATTTTGATCACTGCAAAAGGCTGGGTTCGGTTCTTTGGAAAAACTTAACCAAAAACAGCATCCTGAGTAAATGTGCAGAAATGAAAACAATATCTTCCTTGTGACTCATTTACAACTTAACTACAGGTGATGGTTAGTGCCTGTGGTCCAGTTAATCAGGACAGTTTTTCATCAAATTCACTCCTTATGTATATCATAAAGCCTCAAGCATTTGTATCAAAGGTGCCATCTTTGAGTGTACACTATGTATTACCTTGCATTAATGAGGCGAAAATGCATGATTAGTTTTTGAGAAGAACATCAGCTGCCTTTTTTTTTTTTTTTAAACTGAATGTTGAGGCATTTCTCATTATCACAAGACAAATCAACACAGCATCTTTCAGCCTCATATTCATTCTTAATAAAGGAATATGACTGAGATTTCTTTCACATTTCTCTTTCATTTACAGTGTTGTGATCATTCAGAGGAATGATCAGTCGCTTAAATGAAATAAAACAATACATTCATTTAATATTATGTAAGTTTAGAATATTACATTTTTATATTATTAATTTAGTTTACATGGAGGTACTCTGGTTTCAGGAGCCTGGTTTAGGTCTCATAATGGTTGGAAAAAAAGATGCACTAGTTTTTAAACAATGTGTTTGGAACATAATGGTGCCAGATGGTGATCAATCAGGTTAAAAGTGTAATGATCGAAAGCAGTCAAAAACTCAAACACTGCAGTGAACATGCATACAAGCATATGTAAAACCAGTCCCATCATGTTTCATATAAAGGCATGGATGTGATCAAAACAATGACACTATTCTGCATCTTTCTGCATGACAGAAACAGTCCAAGTTTTATAAACACAAACTAAATCACCTTCTCTTGAGGTAGACTGACTAACAAAGCAGCTCAGGGAATAACATTTTCCACAGGATTTGTCAGCCTGCATACTAACAACTCAAATATGCAATTTTCAAATGGTTAAAAATACCACAGTATTTTAGATATTTACATCTCAGCAGCATTTGACTATCAACCTGAGCACAAAATCTACATCATGGTATGCCTTAAAATTCATCTTTACATATGTAGCATATTACTATACATTAGCTGACTAAACCTTTAGTCTGCAACAATATTTATATTTTTAACAATGAAAAATATTTACCATTTCAACCAAATTTAAAACAAAAACTCACACATTCATCAGTTTCCTCGATCATTCTGGGCTCTTTCATGCCTCTCAGAATCAAAATAAAACAGAATTGCATTACAAACCATCCCAGTCCAGCTTGTCTACAGAGTGCCCTTTATTGTGTCCAGTGTGGTCTTCTGCTCCTCCGTGTTGCCTGGTGAGTCACGGTCATTGTAAGCACACTGGTACTTTTGCAGGACTGAAACAATAACATCATGGCCAAACTGGATGGCGTCATCTAGGGGTGTGTTGCCCCATCTGATGGATAGTACAGTTTGATATGGAGATGGATGGAATGTTATAGTTAGTATAAATTAGTTAGTGTCAGATGAGGGACTTCATATATGAATTCATACCTGTCTTTAATGTAGGGATTCACTTTGCATATTTCAGTTAGGAAGATTACGGCTTCCTCGTGACCTGAAGGAGAAGAAAGTGAGCGAAGCCACTGTCAAGCAAAACTAACAGTAATCCATAATGTTACAATGAAAACGCCACGTTTTCACTGACTCTTGCAGGAATGCCAAAGCCCAGACTACTGAAGACTAAATGAACGAATGATGAGAAGTGTCACCTTCTGCAGCAGCGATGTGGAGTGCTGTGCGAGAGTCATAGTCCCTTTGCTCCATGTTAACAGCTGAAAGAGCAAACCTGAGGGATAGCAAAGAGACACAAATATTTATGTGACTGAAGCAAATGAAAGGGGTTTTCAAAGTGTCTATTGTGTAGGGATGAGCTGTTTTGGAGGAGTAAACCTGTTTTGATAATCAGCCAGTAAATTATTAACTGGCTTTCCTGCAGAAAGTGCGACTAAAATGCTAATATAATCTCATTATGGTCTGTTAAAGCCAGAAGGTGGTTAACTGCTCTGCATACAAACTTGAAACAGTAATATGCAGCTAAGGTGGCTATGACTGTCTACATTTCTTTGCAATATATATTAATTCTTACTTATTTAGTCAAACGTGACAAATAAAAGTGAAAGGTGACATACAAAGCCTTTTCTTGGCCCAGTGCAGTGACTTCATACACATATGGTGGGAGAAATAACTATTTATTCCTTTACTGAATTTGTAAGTTTTCTAGCACAAATTAGCAGTATTTGTTTTTTATGGTTGTTAGGCATTGTGGAAGTAGACACAATGTCAGTCAAAAATGTATTTAAAAAACACAATATAAAAGTTGTGACATTTTGTGCATTTTATTGAGTACTTAAATACTTGTTTTAGGAATCTGTTTCTTATTTCCCAATATCTATGCCATCATAGGCTAGACCAAAGGACTGTCTTAAGGTATCAGGGACAAGATTGTAGACCTGCAAGAGGCTGGAATAGGTTACAAAACCATCAGCAAAAGGCTTGGTGAGAAGGTGACAACTGTTGGTGCCATTACTCTAAAGTCAAAAACACACATATTGACCTTGGTTTTCAGCTCCATGCAAGATCTTGTCTCATGGAGTGAAGATGATCAAGAGAAAGGTAAGGCACCGGCCTAAAACTACACAGCAAGAGCTTGTTAAACATCTGAATGCACTTAGGACCTCAGTCACCAAGAAAACATCTGGTGATACACTGCGCTGTGATAGACTGAAATCTTGCAGTCCCTCCGAGGTCTACCTGCTCAAGAAGGCACATGTAAAGGCCTGCCTTAAGTTTTCCAGTGAACATGTAAATGACTCAGCAAAGGACTGGGAGAAAGTGCTCTGGTCAGATAAAAGAAAAGTTGGGCTTTTTGGCATCAACTCAACCCACTGTGTTTGGAGGAGAAGAAAACTCCAAATATGACCCCCAAAACACTGTCCTCACAGTCAAGCATCTAGATGGAAATATTATGGTGTAGGGCTGTTTTTTGTCTGTTTTTATTTTTTTATTTTTTGTTTGTTTTTTACAAAGGCTGCAGAGTAACTTCACTGCATTGAATGGCCAATGAATGGAGCTATGTACTGCAACATCTTGGATGAAAACCTTTTTTTCTCAGCAAGAACATTGAAAATGGGTTTTTCAGCATGACTATGATCCAAAACATACCACCAGGGCAATAAAGGGGGGGGGTTCAAGAAGATTATGTCAGTCTCCAGATTAAGGGGTTGATTCTTAGTTTCCGGGCAGCAGCCCAGAAACTTGAAGGATTTCCGTAAAGGGGAGTGGGCCAAAATCCCTCCTGAGTGGGTGCAAACCTGGTGACCAATTAGAAACATTTCATTGCTGTACTTACATTAGTAAGAATCTCCACCAAGTCTTAATTTGTGTTTGCTTGGGATTCAAATGCTTATTTCACTCAAAAATACACATTTTACAACCTTTATACTGTTTCTTGTTATGGATCATTGGCTAAATTTATCTAATACCATAGACAACCATAAAAAAAGAAATGAACAAACTTGCAAATTAAGCTCAAAGGGTCAAAGAAATTCAGGCATAATTAACTGCTGGTTTCCAGTTGATGCTTAAGGATGAGTTTTGCAAATCTTTGAAAGATTAGGAGGGCAATACTCTGTTTACAGTTTAAAATTGTGCAAAGACCTAAGACATTATTAAAACCTGGAAGGATTGACGCTAAAGGACAGCATTTCCACATGCACACTGTGAGGAGAACTTGTTGTATTGGGATTAAACAGCTCTACAGTCATAAGAAGACAACTTGTAAGTGAGGCTGATCAGAAAAAAAAATCAATTTGCAAGGGAGGATAAAGAGTTCACTCTGGAGTAGTGGAAAGGTCATGGGGTCTGATAGGTCCAGCTTTACACTGATCCAGAGTGATCAGTGCATCAGGGTGAGAAGAGTGACAGATGTAGTGATTCACCTGACGTTCCTAGTGAATACCATGCGAGCAGAATGACCATCTGGGTTTGATTCAGTTCATCAGGTTCAGCAATGTCATATAACCAAAAGAATGAGGTCATCCGGCTACCTGAATAATTTGACTGAGCTGTGTTTTTTTCCATCAGATTTTCTTCCCTGATGGAAAAGACATTACAAGCTGACAATGCCAGGTTAAATCGAGCTCACATTGTGAAAGTGCTTGAGGGAGAAGGAAACATCCTTTTCACACTTGGAAGAATGACCGCAGCATCCAGATCTTAACCCAACTGAGAGTCTTAGGGATGTGTTGGACAGGGCTGTACATATGGGTCCAACTCTCCCATCATCAATACAACATATTGGAGAAAAATCAATGTAAACCTGGATGCATAAAGTTTCCAAAATAAGGCCATGGTAAATGTATGCAATATTCAAAGCTAAATAAGAAAATGTTAAGAGTATTTGACTATTTTTGGATCCAGTTTTATATGAAGCAGTTTTATATGAAGAAGTGATCTTAAAGATCTCTTCACTAAAATTTTAAACTGTTCTTTCAGGTTTCTATCATGTGACTGCTGTCTTCATGACAAATGGAAAATAGTGTTTTTCCTTACCTCCTCAGAGCAGTGATGTCACCACTGTATGCTGCAAACAACAGGTTTACAACTGAGTTGTTCTAATGGAGGCAAAAGCAAAATATTAACATAGTTAACTGTTTCATAATGCTGCTACACACAAAGCTGACTAAATAGTCATTTTCATTTTGTTACAGAAGTACAACATACACAGTAATATTTTAAGGCACCACATGAAGCTACTGTTTTCTTTCTTGACCAAATCAGGAATTTGTCATCCACACTTGTCATACTAAACTTACTGGATCATCTTCTGATCGTCTCCTGGGATCATGTTTCTTGGTGAAGTGCCTTAGATTGTCGTAGTTGTGGAAGTTGAAGTATGAAACAAGCTCCTGGTGGATAAAAGAATATAAATCTTCAACAATGATTCCTTCATGTACGGGAAGTTTGTTTTAAAAAATATAAATATGACATTTTAAATGGTGTACCTGACAGAAGTGAATACCACGCACGCTGTTTCCAAGTCTGTCTAATGGTGGGGACCAACACAGCATGCCCATGACATTGGGAACCACCAGCAGTACAGCACCTGAAACTCCTGATTTGGCTGGCAGGCCCACCTATACAAGAGCAATCAATACAAATATACGTCTGGCAGCAACATCTCATGGGTTGTTCCCACATGTTCCTTGTTAACCACTGTATTAAAAATGCTGACCAATTAAATGAAAGAAACTCACATGAAAGGCAAACTGTCCAGAAAAGTCATACATGCCACAGGAATGCATGAGACTCAGGGTGTTGCGAACGGCCTCAGCACTCAGCACACGATCTCCTGTGATTGGACAAATGCCCCCATTGGCCAGCGTGGCAGCCATGACGCTTCCTGACTCACAGGTCACCTCTATGGAGCACAGCTGAACCAGAACATGAAACATACTTTGATGCCACAGTCTTTGGAGTAACTTTGGAGTAAATATTTCACATGTTCACAGATTGTTGTGAAAGTTTTCCAAACCATATCTATCTATCTATCTATCTATCTATCTATCTATCTATCTATCTATCTATCTATCTATCTATCTATCTATCTA
>JAOWBL010000022.1:13053796-13082356 GCA_028564865.1 Zenarchopterus dispar
ACACACACACACACACACACACACACACACACACACACACACACACACACACACACACACACACACACACACACGGAGCTGTGGTATCTGAAATGTATTTGTTTTATTGCTGTGTGACCACCATGGATCACAGTGGGCTCTTATTTGGACCACTTGGATGCTTCAGGAGATGGTAAAGAATCCTGGTGACAACCCACCATGCCCCAGGCTTAGGTTCACCCCACACATCCTACACAGTCTTGCAGACTGAACAGTATCATGTCCGAGCAGACTCTAGAAGGTGGCATGATATGGTCCCCATATAATCAAGGCCTCATCAGGTTCTGGTCATGTCCTCTTCATTTCAAAGCATCTGACTTCTCGAAAGGGGTGCATGCTAACCCATGGCCTCTCTGTGCTGCTTCTGCCGCTTGTAGCTTCTCTGTTTTCAGGAGAAAATGTTTTCCATTCCTGGGCCAATGAATGCCACCTTTGTCCCTTCAGCCTCCATCTTGTGTGAGAAAGCCCCCCCTTCGCTGCGCTCACCAAGCCTGCACAAACTTAACCTCTTCCCCCTCCACCTCACACAGGAAAAGAAACATACCGGGTCTGGAGCTTTGATTCAGACTCAGTAATCTGCAGGTCTGGATAAGGCCCTGGATGAGAGGCCACTTTTAGGACCTTTTAGGTATGAAAAGAAACGGTGACTGCCAACATGTGATTATTGACGTTGTTAGGATTACTGAGACAAAGCTTCTACTTGGTGATCGTAACTCAAATATTAGGTACCAACATATATCTACGGACTTGAAAAGAGGTGGCTATTGATGCATACTCCTTGTTCAAATTCAGCAGAAGCATGTGAAAATGTACAGGGTGAGAGACAACTATTAATTCAAAAAATAAGACAAAAAAGAAACATTATTTGCCCTCATTATCAACCTGTCCTGGTCATATTGTCAAATAGACAGCTTTATTAAGATGATTGACATGCAATCACTTCTTCAAATAGCACAAAGCCTATGAATTCTGTTCTGTTAGCTCATAAACAAAGTGCATAAAACACCTTGATTTATTCAATTTTCAGTTTCATTTAAACCCAAAATTTTCTACAATGCCCACTTGGTAATGATTTGATGTGATACTGAAGCATGAAATAAGAATAGGACATAGAAAAACAATGCCCCCTATCAGAGACTATTAAATACTTGAAGAGATTTAATGCATCATTTAATTCATCCTCTAAATTAAAGGATTAATTAAAGGGCCATTATCCCAGTGCCACCCAGGGTGGAAGGAATTCCTTTTCTTCAGTTAACTCAGTTTTACCCACTCAGTGAAAAACAAATGGACTTGCATTAATTTCCTAGAAACTTAACAAAACCAATTATATCTGGATCTGTCTGCTAGTACATATCATAGAAGTTAGTCTACAAAGTCTCTAGCATGACAATATAATGTGCTTTGCAGAATAACTTCTGTCTTAATGTCATATGCCCATATTCATGTTTGTTGAAACAGTTTTGGCTCTCTGTGCTTCCTTTTTCTGTTCTCTGTCTTAGTTTAATGAGATTTAGCTAACTCAAGTCACTCTTGTCCTAATCTGCAGTTGAAAAGCTTTTTATAGAAGCTCATTTCAAAGCATTTATTCTTTTATTTTTCAGCCATTCTAATGTGGTTTTGTTGATGTGCTGCAGATTATTGTCCTGTTCTGCTGCAAAAGTGGCCAAAAACTTGCCACTACTCTGGTACAGAGACAAGTTCAAGATCAACTCAATGACTGCAAGGTGCCCAGGTCCTGTGACTGTAAAACAAACCCAAATGATCACTCCTCTACCCCTGTACGTGACAGTGGATATGAAATATTCACCACAGTCTTGGATGCTTTGTTCAATGCTTTCAATGATTATCAGCAATTGGCTGCAACACCCCTTTTTAAATCCTGTGGCAGCAGTAATGGGACATTTAGTATTGCCTATTTGATTTTAATTTCACAATTTACTTGTTCATTTGATCTTTTTTGCATTTATTTGTGTTAAGTTAATAATGGCACAGTGAAAAAAGTCAGTTCTTCCCTCTTTTTGAAAGATTTGTTAGAGTAAAATCCATTATGATCAGATTACTTTTATTATAATTTTACCCAGAAACATAGAATTATATGAGGTGGTGCTAACTTTTGCACATGACTGTTTTTACCTCTTGAAACTTTTATGGTTCTTAGAATGTGAATCTGATCTCAGAAACAGTCAGATAAGTTCCTGACTCCAGTTGTATCTGTGACAAACGTATGAAAGTGGATTTCCTGCTTTCACAAGAACACAAGTATAGACGAAGTAGATCCAGATTGTTTTTAATGTCTTTATCTGCTTTGTTTTCAGGCATGGCACTTTTAGCTAAGCATAAAGATCAGTTAGGTAGCTGTTAATTATTGTTGAACTGGTCATGAATCTCATAATTAAAATGATTTTATGCAAGTTTCTATACCTGAAATACTCAAGCCAGTCTGTATAGGTGAGGGACAGGATACTTTGCAAAACATTTTTGCGTCTCACAAGCATGTTCGTACTCTCCAAGTGAGTCCAGACTGCCCTCCCTTTGGCGGTTTGTGTTTGCAAAGAGGCCCACAGCCACCCCTCTAATACGGTCACTGTGCCGAAACCTGGACACCCTGTAGACCCCTGGAGCCTCTGTACACCCTTACAGTAGAGAGATCAGTGCCTCCATCACCACCCTCCTTCCGTCACTGCCATCTCCTCTCCTTCCCCAGCCTTCAAACCAGCCCCACTCCCCCCACCGCCTCCCCCTTTTCATCCTCCAGGCTTCCACACCCTTCCTCATCCACCAACCCCCATCCTCACCATGCAGCTATCCCACTGCCCTGCCATCTCGCAGCATTCCGCGGGCCGTGCACACAGAGGTCTATTGTGTGTCCTGGGAGACGACAGAAAGCCGCATACAGTCAGAGCACCAGAGAAAAAGGATGTGTACAGCTGGACTGGACTCAGTATCCATGCTTTACACTGCCGCAAATCTTTAGCCTCAGCTGATTAGACATACAGTAACATTACTGGAATATTGTTTTACAGAAAACTGTCATACTGCTGCAGTGTTTGGTGGGTAAGCATTCACAGCACCTGTCTGATGCCAAAAACCCTGGTCAATAATTTATTTTATCATCTTTTCTAGATGATCAAATTCATCCCAAGTTAAATGGCATGGCATTGACCTTTTTCTTTAGGTGACACAACAACCATGACTTAACCTGACCGGCATTTCTGTGCCACAGAACTTCACAGTGGACTTTTGTTTAAGAAGCATGATTATTACTTCAGATGTATAAATTTCTCAAGTACTTTTTGTCAGCATTTCTATTTGTTTGTTATATTTGAAATGACAAAAATCCAAAAATCTGATGCATTGATTGCCATTTTTCTTCTGGTATACCTGTATCATCCTTATTCATGCTCTCAGTGTCTCATAAACTGATGATGAATTACAACACAGTGCAAAGAAGAGGAGAGACCTCTTGATGTCATGCTGTCATTGGAGCTGACAGTGGATTTATTGTATTACCAGTCTATTAAACCAGACAGATTTTGTAGAGGCAAGACATCAAATCCATCTTTCCTGCACATGTGATGAGTGGGGTTCTCTAAAAGGTCATGACCCAGGAATTACTGTGCCTTTCCTCATGACAAAGACCCCCTTTCTAGCCCACTCACCTGGGCCTGTCTTCTATTGAGGTACTTGATCACTGAGACATCTCATCATGCTTTTGGCTCAACTTCATAATACTAACAAGTTATACTGACTGATATGTGCTTTTTATCCAGAATTGTTGCTATGAAGATGAATAAATCATACTGGACAAACTAATTGTTCACATGGGCAAGTGATAAGAGAAAACCATAACATATGAAAGCTTACTGCATAAATTTGAACTCTGTCAAGGCAAAATTCCCTTTTATTTTTATTTATTTATTTCAAGCTAAAGTAAGATTGATCTTTTAACAGAATCTCATTCTTTGTCAGAACAGACAAACCTCTCAGAACATTTTTACTGTAATGGGAACATAACAAGACTGCTGATTGGCCTGAATTTAAAGCTTGTCTAAAGTTTGCAGATTAATCCATAATCCAAGAAACTGACCAAATGCTAAATTCCCATAGCCTGGGATTTGAAATGCAAGTGAAAAGTTTTCCTGCATGTGAAGAAAGAGCTTTTCAAAACGTATCCTGCAGGTACAACATTTGCTTATTTGGACAATAGAAATACTGGTCTGTTGATTTTTAAAGTAATTGACTTGCAACATTTCATAGCTCCTAATATGAATACTGTAACTGGCATTTGATCAGTTCTCAGAGAGTCAGATGAAATATACAACAGAAGTCATAATAAAATATTAGAGCAACACGGACAATTGCACCAGAGCTCAGACATGACAATGTCTTGTCATAGAATCAGACTGAGCAGTGTTTTTCAGCCTGTGGCTGGCTTTTTAATGTAAAAGTGAAGGTGCATCTTTTTGCCAGGCCAAGCAGGTCAAAGGAAGAAGGAGGGCTTTGGTTAAAAAGGAAAGAACAAATCCCTGGATGCTGCTGGACTGAGGGGAGGGGGAGGAGGTTCAGGTTTCAGCCTTACAGGGGGTCTGGGGGAAGGACTGGCATTTTGGAATATACGAAGATCCATACAAGGCACAGTGGACATAAAACCGCGGTGCTTGCCCTGACGTGCTGGGTGCAGAGTGCCAGCTGGGGCCCCGCGTTGGATTCCACTTAGTTTTTGGAGGGTTTGACTGCATGGTGCCATAAGTCTCTGGGAACTCACTCTTAACACACCACCTGACTGAAGGCCTGGTCTCCGGCATCCCTTCACTTCTCACCCAAGCTCCTGCATGTCTAATATTTAGACATGTTCAGCTTTGTGGATTCAAGGACTGTTCTGCTACTTGTAGCATCCCAAGTTGTTTTACTATCTGTGGTCAGATGTCAGGAGGAGGACGATCGTAAGTCACACACCTGTTTTTTCTTTTTATTTCCAAAACTTTGAATGTCACTACAAACATTTCTGTCTTTGCCATTTCAATATCCTGTACCTGTAGTTTCAGGGGACTAGTGGAGAGTCACTCAAATTTTGTTGATGTAATGCCAATTGAATGAATGTTGCAGGTTAGGTGCTACTTTACATGTCACTTGTAATGTCAAAGTCAGACAACCTTTGAAATGTCATGATGAGGAAGCCTAGGCATTTTCCTCTGTAGGATGAGTAAGGCTGTCAAGGTGCATCTGTGTAGGATGGAGGACCAGGTCTGTCCTGACCTGAGTTCTGCTCTCAGCATCTTCTGCTCTGCTTAGTTGCACTGTAGTTCTTGTCTATGCCAACACAAAAATACAACTTCTTTATATATTTTTTTTAACTCCCACTCAGCAGTCATTTGTCCACCATGGTGAAATGAAAAGTGTTTGAATGTGTAAACCTTGTTCACAGGGTCTGGCTGGTGCAGACTCAGGCTTGTCATAATGTAAAGTGACAGGGTCACACACTGCTTGACCCCAGACTGGAAGGCTCAAAGGATAGCAGGAAGAGACTAGAGCAGAGGACAGCGTGCACCACAGCGAGCACACAGATAATGGACATTTAGATGGATTTTTAGCGGTATTAACTTCAACTTCTTGTTTCTTCACTTATTCTACTCTTAGCACGGTGATAATCTATACATTTAAATATAGAGCAGTCTAACTGATCTAAAAGTATCTAAACGTTCAAATTGAAAAATACTTTAGTAATTCCAGAAGGAAAATGAATTAAACATGTCTTTTAACACACTTTCACAAACACCCCTTTCTCTCCCCGAAAAAAGATGCAAAAAGTGACAATTAAGCTCAGACCTTAACTGTGTAATTTAACAAATCACCCATTCTTACTTTCACAATGTGTTTACACTGGCACTTAACACGGGTATGGGATCCAGATGGAGAAATTTAGAAAGACCCTCTTTCTTGCTGTTTACTTACAGCAGCAGCTTGTCAATTAGGCACAGTATCCGTGTAAGAAAGGTTCATTCATAAGAGCAGTCCTGTGGGTCATGCACTCTGAGCCAGGGCTGTGAAATACCTCAGCAGCACTGTAAACTGTGGCTTGTGTTGACATTACACTTTATGCTGCTAAAAAAGTCTCCTTATGATCATTTGGAGGATGTTCTTGTTGATCTCATTAATTAGATTTGGAACTGACAGCTGATTTGTAGTTTTGGGTCAATACAGCACCTGTTTTTCTACTCGGTTTTGTGAAGAACTTGAAATCCTGCATTATCATTGTTTGTCAACATGAATTCCTCTTTTATGTGCAGGTACCAATCTAGATATTGCGCTATTTGATGCAGTTAAATTCTTGCTGCCTCATCTTTCTACGCCCCTCCCCTGTACTTGCAAACCCCTCCTTCTCTGCTGTTACCTCGTCCTACTTCTTCAACATCTCCTTATCCCCACTTCCATCCTGTAAAACAATTAAATCTGTTATATCAGCTTATCACTTTGTATAAAAACACCCCATTTATCTTCTTCTGTATGATTCGCTCTTAAACCAAACCTTTCTTTTTCCTCATCACTCCCATTCCTCCCCTGTACATCTGCCACGCGCTCCCTGCTGATCACTGCAGAGGAGGCAGCTGGCTGCAGCCAGGATGACCAGCAGTATAGTGATAAGGATGTGTGGAAGCCAGAGCCGTGCAGTATCTGTGTGTGTGACAGCGGAGCGGTTCTGTGTGATGAGATAATCTGCGAGGAGATCAAAGAGTGTGCCAACCCTATCATCCCATCTGGAGAGTGCTGTCCCATCTGCCCTGCTGATGCCACTGCCCCCATTGGTTGTAATTTATTTATTCACACACCTATAAATAAATTACTCTTTAAGCTTGCATGTATATCCTTCCTTACTAACACCATTAAAGGTTGTATCCCCCACTGGATCAAAATATTATTTTTGATCAGGCTTTCAGAAATGTGCTGATACTAATTTCAGAACTTTGGCTGTTCTGGTTACAGTGCCTTATTTAAAAAAAATTCCCTGTTCTAATGTGATCATGAGTAGTGTATTTATAGAGGCTCATTTATTAGCAACACTATCAGGTTGCCAACAGCCCCAATGAAAGTGTGAGATTTGAATGCTGAGATCTGCTGTCTAGTTTTCACCTGAACAAGCAGAGTTGCTCCTGCTAAGTTTAACCCAAAGCTATGATGGAGTCTATCTTTATCCTGAGCCACATCTCAATAATTAATGTGACCCATTTGGAGGTTTTCTTTTGCATAAAAGTTCCTCAAAGTCTTTCCAGCATTTTATGTGAAGACAGTAAGACTCGGGTCCATATTATCAGTAGTACAATTAACTGTGTGACTTATTAGGAAACTAATTTGAACATGAACAGTTACAACTGAACAATAATCTTATTGAGCAGGCACTAATTTGGTTAGATCATTTTTACATGTGTCTTTGTGTTTAAATCAGAGTACAGGAACAGAAAGAAATCACAGCTCAATGAAGGTGTCTTTACTTACATCTTAGTAAATGTTCCCACTGAGCCAGTTCCAGCCCTAGAGGGGCACTCCTGTCCTGCATATTTCAGGTGTTTCCCTGCTTCACCACATCTGATTCAGATGAATGTCTCATTAACAGAGTTGTGTGGACCTGAGTGACAAGCTAACAAAGATCCATTCAATTAATTTTTATATATATATATATATATATATATACACACATTAATTATTAGACCTAAACTTTCATATCCTTGGCTACACTTTCTTCTGCTTTTTCTCTTGCATCACTAAAAACATCTGGATGGGTTCTCTGTTTTTGGGTTTGGTGATTGGTATTTGATCTCTGTATCATCCTCTGATTTTCACTGACTAGAATTCAAATCTATTGCGAGTTCAACATGTTTGAGGTTTCACTTTTAATAATGTTGTTCTTCTTTTTCCTTCCTCCTTCCATGTGCAACATCAGAGACATATGGTGCTAAGGTGAGGCAGTGGGTCATGGGAAAAGACCTGATACTTATGCACATGAGGAGTAATAACTTTTCTTTTTATTTAAGCATTAGATTTTATGTCAAAAACCTCATTTAAATTATTTTTCTTATGAATCAGGGGCAGAAAGGAGAACCAGGAGATATTGCAGATGTAAGTATGGCATTTCAGTCATACATGTTTATGGTGTAATAATAGATACTTCACTGTGGTGCTTAAAGCTTGAAGTTTTTATCAGAGATCTGTATAAACATTAATGAGAATGTTTCAAAATCAAACAGTCTTACAATTAATGCCTATCATTTGACAAAACATACACTTTTCAACACATTATTTTTTTGACTTGACTTACATTTTCCAGCTTTTCTGTATTTGCTTGAGTCATAAAGGTACATTTCTGCAAGACTTTTTAACAGTATTTCCAGCAAACGAACTGCAATGCTTCAGACAATTAAATGAGGGGGGAAAGCCTACATTCCAGGCACATAATGAACCCAATAAAATCCTCTTAGATCCTCTCAGCAACTGACAGGAAGTCAGGTGAACAAAGTCAGCCAAATCAGATGTTAAGAGAAGGAGATGTTTTTTTTTTGTTTTTTTTTTGGAAAACGCCATCTTGTCAAATAAAATTTCCTCTGATTTAGTGCACAAAAGGGGGAAAAGTTAGACTTTATTAGAAATGGAGTCATGTATAAGAGTTACTACTGAAAACCCAAGAAAAATGTTATCTTTATCTTTGTGCAGGTTGTAGGACCCAGGGGACCACCAGGCCCTTTGGTAAATATATGTTCACATCTTAATATTTAGAAAACTGAAGAAAAAATGCATTATTGTCGTGGTTGTCAAAACACAACTTCATTTTTTTCTCTGATTAGGAATTTTGATCATAAAGTGAATGTTGATGAAATAAATATGTCTGTTTCTGCAGGGCCCCCCAGGTGAGCAGGGACCACGTGGAGAAGCTGGCGCTAAGGGTGATAAGGTAAGAGGTGAAAAAAATCCACTTCTACTTCTAATCTACTTAGTGCATCACTCGGAAGGTATCGTCTGGGTCAAAGAACCACAGGATATCTGTCAGTTTAACTGGACTGATGGACTCATTACTGCTAAAATATGTTTAAATTCAAATACTATGGTTTTGCAGATCTCAGACTTCTGTTATAAATGCCTAAATGAACAATTAGCCGCTGGAATAAATAATAAACTTTCGTGAACAAGAAAAATTGCAGAAGCAAGGTATATCACAGAGGCTGGAGAAGTAGTTCATCATCATATAAGCATACAATACTTTCAGTAACTTGGAGAAACCACTCTTCTCTCTTTTGCCCAGGGAAATCCTGGACCTCGAGGAAGAGATGGTGAGCCTGGCACCCCTGGAAACCCCGGACCTCCTGGCCCACCTGGACCCCCTGGACCTCCAGGGCTCGGAGGGGTAAGCCCAAGGACACAAATTTTTCTTTCTACTGTCCAGACTGCTTAGTATAACCCTCACAGACAGCACAGTGATAAAATGTTTGAACAAACAAGAAAAATAAACATACACCTGGACTGAGGTGGCATTCCGAAAAATGAACCCCTTTTATATAATTATTATTACCATATTTCACTTTACAGCTCTTGTTTCTTAACTTAATAGAAGCAAAATGAAAATAATGATCAACATTGCCATGAAACTCCAGCTCAGTTACATTTCACTTACTTGTGTCTTAAAAATCAAATCCATCCATCTATTTTCTGTACCTGCTGAATCCAATTACTGGGTCACGGGGATCTGCTGGAGCCAATCCCAGCCCATTGCAAGCGAGAGGCAGGGGTACACCCTGGACAGGTCGCCAGTCCATCGCAGTTAAAAATCAAATAAAAGATCTAAATCTTCTGTAAAAGAGCAGAGCAGAAAAATATTGTTTGTTATGTAAACAGACAAACAAGCAGGTTATTACACTGTAGATGCACTGATGCTTGAAATAGAAACATGATAGGTTCAGAGAGCAGGTACAGGATTCTCTAAGTTCATCATCTGTCATGGTAACAAAGAATCAATAAATCGGTACTTAGGACTCATGTGACACCAACAGATAAATAACTTAAATAGAGTCTTACTCTTTGTCTGTTTTGTGTGTGTGTTCTCAGAACTTTGCTGCTCAGATGGCTGGAGGTTTTGATGAAAAAGCTGGAGGTGCTCAGATGGGTGTCATGCAGGGACCAATGGTAAGTAGTTGTGGATGTGGTGGTGTGGGCACATCGCACAGGCCAAGTTTACTGAAGCTGTATATTTTTCAAAATGAAGGCGCTTAAATCTGTCTCTAAATATCTTTATTGACGGTCAGCCATTTATACTGCTCAAAAATGCTGAGACAAATAAGCATTGCCTTAGAAAGATGGAGGAGACACTGCCACCTTGTGGGTAATTCAACTCCAACGCAGACTTTACATCTTTACTATAAAACATAATTCTAACAATACAATTATTTATTGTCATTGTAGAGGATACAACATAATTGGTTAATAAATGATAATATTAACATCATATTAATATATCATATGGGTTGTACTGGAACTCAAGACAATAGCAAGAACAGTGTGTTTGATGTTATATTGAACTGTGTGTTAAGAGTCATATATCAGCTAAATAGCATGTTATTATGTAAAAATACTTATAAATAGGGCTTTAAACGTTGTTGTTGTGTGTCTGTATGTGTCCTGGGTTTCATCTATTCTAAACTCACGTATTTTTTGAGAAATGGACAAAAAAAAAAGTCACATTGACACTGTCACCATGTTGTGTGTCACTGCAGGGTCCCATGGGTCCTCGTGGCCCTCCTGGACCTACCGGTGCTCCTGTAAGTACATTCATCAGAACAAGTATCATCACATATCACATGTTATGTGACTTAACTTTATAAACAAGCACCGAATATTGATTTGTGTTAGAAATGATCAACATACAGTAAATCTCCAAGGACCTAATTCTTTGCTTTCCATTTGCAACAACAGGGGCCACAAGGTTTCCAGGGTGGCCCTGGAGAGCCTGGAGAGCCAGGTCCAGCTGTAAGTACTAACATCCCTCTGTCCTATTTTACTAAATGTTAAGCAACAGCACTTTGACAGAAAAAAGCCTGATTGTTACAATTTCTTCTTTTTTTGGTGCATTTCTTCCTTCCCGGATTTAAAAATATCAAAAAATATTGTGACAAGGGCAAAACAGCATTTTCTTGTAGAACTTTTTAGTTGACTTTCTGTGTAGGAAAATTCTCAGTTTTATTCGGTTTTCATATGCTTTGTGATAGGGACCAATGGGACCTCGTGGACCACCAGGACCTTCTGGAAAACCAGGAAGTGATGTAGGTGTTAAGTCTTGCACACACATAGAAAATTCTCAAAATATTCAACTATGTGCTCAAATTAACAATAAGTTCCATAGCTAAACCATATTTTTTATACTCTAATTTTCAGACAACATAAGTATTTTTATTTTCTTTCATTTTATTTTATTGGCTTATCTTATCTGATCTAATGTTGCAGCATTTTTCCAAACTAAGTCCTTTTCATCATAATCTTTCTGTACCACCAGAGGGCGCTATTTGTCCTGATGAGCATGATCTCACAAACACTGACCGCATGTTTACAGTTTATTAACAGCACAGTGAAGTTACACTGCTTCAGCATTTAAACGTGACACTTCCCGTCTGCTTCAAGGGTGAATCTGGAAAACCTGGCAAAGCTGGTGAGCGTGGACCTGCAGGGCCTCAGGTGAGAAAACACTGATCCTTCAGGAATTGATCCCAACTTCAAGATTCCTATATGTTTACAAGTCCAGAGGACATAAATGAAAACATTGTGAATAAATAAATCTTTGTGTTTTTATTTTCAGGGGGCTCGTGGATTCCCTGGAACTCCTGGACTTCCTGGAATCAAAGGACACAGAGTGAGTGTTTTCACCTTCATGCTTGACAGAGCAAGCGGAAGAAGCAGCTGATCATTCTCAGAGCTGTGGCTGCGGATGCTGTCCTGATGCAATCTCTATGACTTGTAGGGTCATTCTGGTCTGGATGGAGCTAAAGGAGAGACTGGTGCTGCAGGAGCTAAGGTACAGTCATGCCTGATTTATATTTTATCACTATTTTTATTGTTTATAGATTTTTTTTTTCACATCTTCTCATTTTTTCTGATCTCTGTTCCTGTCAGGGTGAGGCTGGTTCTCCTGGAGAGAATGGTGCACCTGGACCCATGGTGAGTCTTCCCTTATTTATTTGGCCTCTATGTTATTCTTAGCACTGCAGAATAAAACAGCACAAAAATGATATCTTTCTTTCTGTCAATTTTTTCTCTTTCTTTTAGTTATGTTACTATTGAATATGGAGGGAAAAAAACAGATGTAAAAATTTAAATTCTAGTTGTTAGAAGGCAGTGATGGTATCTACTTTTACAGGGCCCACGTGGTCTGCCTGGAGAGAGAGGTCGTCCCGGAGCTGCTGGAGCTGCAGTGAGAAACCTTTTTTTTTTTTCTTTTTTTTTTTGTCTGCCTCTGGCAAAGAGCAAAAACATGTTTCTAGTTTGCTGCCCTTGAGAATTTGAATCTGTGAGAAGGGCTTTTTATTATCATGCATAAAGCTGACCATCCTGTCTTTTCACTCTTCAGGGTGCCCGTGGAAATGATGGTTTGCCCGGCCCTGCTGGTCCACCTGTACGTATCATTATTTTACATCCAATTTCATCCTTTATTTTCTTTAAAATCTTGCCTTTAGTTTATGAAAATATAGCCTGATCTGATGACTTGTGTTTCTTCCACAGGGGCCAGTCGGTCCTGCTGGAGCTCCTGGTTTCCCAGGATCCCCAGGAGCCAAGGTTTGTACCAAGATCTTGTGTGTTATTAAAGTGGAGAAGATCACCTTTGTTCATGTTTTTTCTTTGTTTGTTTGTTCTTTTTTTCTTTCAGTCTGGTAACATGCAGTTAAATTACAGTCTTCCACATTTTGATTTTATTACTTCAGCTTTTTTATTTTTGTTTTATTTTTTATTTACCATTTTCATTCCATTACATTCCATGAATTGCCCTGAAACACAAGCACCAAAAAAAAAAAATCTATAATTTATATACAAACTTTATTTTTTTCCCCTTTGGTCACAAAAATGTGAAAACACATCTCTTGTCTTTCAGGGAGAAGCTGGCCCTACTGGTGCTCGAGGAGCTGAAGGACAACAGGGACCCCGTGGAGAAGCTGGCACTCCAGGATCTCCAGGACCTGCTGGAGCATCGGTGTGTTTATCATTACTTATTCCAATGATTCAGACAACAACTCAATGCAAGATCTTACACCATATGGCTGCATATGTAATGCTTCTTTACCTGGGTCTGTACAGGGTAACCCCGGTACTGATGGTATTCCTGGAGCCAAAGGATCGGCTGTAAGCCCACTTTCTTTTTACTAATTGTTTTTAGAGTCTTGGTTTAAGACAGTTACCTCCTATTGTTTTATTTTATATTGTATGAAATTATTATTATCTTTGGCTTTACTCTAATATGCCATCATATCTCTATGAAGGGTGGTCCTGGAATTGCTGGTGCTCCTGGATTCCCCGGTCCCCGTGGGCCACCTGGACCACAGGGTGCAACTGGACCTCTTGGGCCCAAAGGACAGTCTGTAAGTCAGCTGGGGAGGATCTGCAACCGATTAATGCATTCATGCTTCCCTATGTTGTGATTATTTATTGTGATGGCTGTCTCACTTCTTATTCTTTAGGGAGACCCCGGTCTTCCTGGATTCAAAGGTGAAGCTGGACCAAAAGGAGAGCTTGTGAGTTCAAGCTAACTTGAAAGATGTTTGACCATATTTGCAGTAAAGGCTGGTGACACCTAGTAGTAGGAGTAGATTTACTGAAATATCTTAATATTTCCAGGGTCCTGTTGGTCCTCAAGGTCCTCCTGGCCCTGCTGGAGAGGAGGGGAAAAGGGGTGCAAGAGGAGAGCCTGGAGCTGCTGGACCACTTGGACCTCCAGGAGAGCGAGTATGTTAGTTGATGTAAAGGTTAACATGCCTAAAACAGGGTCCAATATATGTTTTAATAGACTGTTTTGTTTTGTTTCTTCTCAGGGAGCTCCTGGTAACCGTGGTTTCCCTGGTCAAGATGGTCTGGCTGGTGCTAAGGTGGGTTCTGCTTAAAATTTCTTCAACAATGAGAACTAATTTCACCTCAATGACACAATAAACCTAATGAGCCTTTCTGCAGCTATGACAGTACTGCACAACAGCAATATTACTTTAAACAGCTGACTGTTGAAGAACCTATTTAAAGTTTTTCTTTTATCCTTCTCAGGGTGCTCCTGGTGACCGGGGTGTCCCTGGTGCAGGTGGACCTAAAGGTGCTACAGGAGACCCAGGACGCACAGGAGAGCCTGGTCTTCCTGGAGCCAGAGTGAGTCCCACAGCTTCTTATTCACAATCAGTCATCTTACAGAAGAATTAGTGAGAGCGGTTTGAGAGGACAAACTTTAATTTGTGTGCTCTCAAGATCTGTGTAAACTTCTTAAATAATGTTTATAATTTCTAGCATTTATCTGTTGCAGGGCCTTACTGGTCGTCCTGGAGATGTTGGTCCTCAAGGCAAAGTTGGACCTACTGTAAGTAAAATATTCCACTAATTTAGTATGCATAATTATTTATATGTAGCAATTCATGGTAAATCAAGCAAAGGTTTCAAAATTAAGTTAAATGTGTGCTACGAAACTATATCTAATTAATATTGTGATAAATCTTTGAAATGAGAAGTCAATCATTAACATGCAAGAAGCACTGTGGAAAGTGACAAGCTCACTTGGAGCTCATTTTGGCTTTTCTTAGTTTTGTAGAATCAATGTTGCTGAAAAAAGACGGTTAAAGCTCCCCTATTGATCAGCAACTCTGGCATCTAACCAACAGTAGAAACAACCATTTAGACTTATATAGTTATGGTAACAACTTAGAGGTTTTGTCTACCAAACTGATGACTGATGACTCTGGGTTTCTGTACAGATTTGTCATGTTTATTTGTGCCTTTGACAGGGTGCTTCTGGTGAGGATGGTCGCCCCGGCCCACCTGGTCCACAAGGAGCACGTGGACAACCTGGAGTGATGGGATTCCCAGGACCAAAGGGTGCTAATGTATGTGTGTGTGTGTGTGTTACAATAGAATAGGAGCTCTTCACTATTAAAACACACAACTCTAAATAGGTGTATGGATTCAAAAGTGGCTATTGTTAAGCTCTGTTGCAAGTCAACGCTAAAGAGCTCTGTTTCTCTGTAACAGGGAGAACCTGGAAAGCCAGGAGAGAAGGGAATTGTAGGTCGTCCTGGCCTGAGAGTGAGTAGATTTTTGCCATAAATACGTCACCCTCTTCCCAGCTTGACAAATGAATATATGATTTTTAATTTCCAGGTCACTTTTAATAATATGAGCACGCTTCTTTGAATAGGGTCTGTCTGGAAAGGATGGTGAGACTGGTGCTGCTGGACCTCCTGGCCCTGCTGTGAGTATATATTGAGTATTACGTGTTATGAGATGGCAGTATCTTTAACTGACCGTATATGCTTGGATTTATTAACACAGGGACCTGCTGGAGAGAGAGGAGAGCAAGGACAGCCTGGACCTTCTGGCTTCCAAGTGAGTTTATATTTTCTTCAAATCTGTCTGTAAAACTAAAACATACATTTAAAAAAGGCCATTGTTTAATGCTGAAATAGCACCAGGTATCAATGTCTACATATATTGAAGACACAGCTTAGTCTTACTTTTAGTCATCACAGTGTTCTTGTCAGTCTCTTCAGAATTATATATTCAGGAAAATAGCAGCTGGCAAAGATTGATTCTGTATCCACAGATATGATTTCATTAACTCTTTTACTGCTGTTGGTCAGGGTTTGCCTGGACCAGCTGGACCCCCAGGAGAGGCTGGAAAACCTGGAGATCAGGTAATGGTTCATTTTTTCTAAATGATTTGTTACATCTGTGGGTTTGTCTTTGTCCATGAGAGCCTTCAACCAGCTGGAGAAACTGTAGTCTGTCTATAACATGAACATTTGTGACACAATGCTTTAAATTTGTGGTACTGGTAGATGATGCTGATATGTGCAGTGACTGTGCTGAAAGACAAGAATAATTGTGAGGAGGTAGAAAAGAGATAAAACAGCTTCTCTTTTTTTTAATGTGGTAAAGACTACTTGGTGTAGTCTTTTAAAGTTATAATACATTTTTTGTAACTTGAGATTTAGATTAAGTGGCAGCCATAACAATGCAATGTCTCCTTTTAATACCAGGAAATATCACAAAGATAATTGTGAAAAATAATCTGCCCCAACAAATGGATCTGAAGGGTTCATTTGTTACTACAGAACAATTTGTGAAAAGTGACAACTTGTTTCTTTTTCTCTCCAGGGTGTTCCTGGAGAAGGGGGAGCTCCTGGTGCTGTTGGACCCAGGGTGAGTCCTCATGTCCTCGTTAAAAGTGCATCAAAGTACATACACATACACACTTGACACTGGTGGCTACATCCAAATTGAGCTACTGCTGTCACTTTCTCTTTCATCTGTTGATTCACGGTCTCAATGTGTCTTATTAGGGAGAGCGTGGTTTCCCTGGTGAGAGGGGTGGTGCAGGAGCTCAGGGTCTTCAAGGCCCCCGTGGACTTCCTGGAACACCTGGAAGTGATGGACCCAAGGTGAGTAGATTCTTTAACCATCCAAAATTATTACCTTACAAGCTAATAAATATCCACTTTCTGACATTGTAGCATTCCTAAGTGTGTCATAATTATTCATGTTTTATATGTAGTGTTGAATAATGCATGGTGAAATCCGTATCTGTAGATTGAAATCTATAAACATGCCAGGGTACGATTATAATATCTGGGCTAAGGGAAGAGACTTTCTGGTTGCCTGGCAACCTCCCAGTCACTCCAGAAGTTGCTGCTTCCTGCTAAGAAGTATCTGTTTTATCCCAAATCAGACCCCTGCTATCTCTGTTTCAAATTTAATCTATTTTTTAGGGGGGGTTAGTTATCTTTAAACAGAGCCAGGCCAGGCAGCTGTTAGCCCATGTTGCCGATTTTTATGTTAAACTAAGCTGATGGACTTCTATCTACTATAAAGGGATGAGAACATCATTAAAGTAAATGTAAAATAAATGTATTTCTCAAAATGCATTTGAAATAAACCAACAAGGAACAGTGATGTAACATCTTTCTCATGTGACTTTATTAATTGGAGATCAACCTGCAACTTTGGCTAACTCCAGATTCAAAGGCCTCTTTCAAAAATATGCTATCTCAGCATTTTTCTGTCTCAGTTAGCCAATCAGGACAACTCTAGGAAACACATGGTCTTTGATGAGAAAGCTTTTCACCGTGAGTAGCTATCGACTATCCAAAGATCGATATTTTAACAGCCTGTAAGGTAAATTACCCCCCAAAAAACTTAAAACAGCATCATCCAGCTAAATGCCCACAGTGTTATAAGGCAAGCAAAGGTTAAGAGGCTAAAAATAAGGTTAGTAAAAACCTTGATATCTGTTAGTAAATTGGTTATATTTCTTGGAAAACAAAAAGTCCCAATTAGCTAAAACTGGAATCAGCATGTTAGAGCTCAGAGAAAATTTGGTATCAACCAAGAAGTCCATCTGTAATTTAGGATAAATATTACTTGGACATGTTTAAGGATTCCCACAACTTTTTTTCTTTTAATTCTGTAGGTGACAAATTTATTGTGACTGTTTTTATTAGGGTGCAATTGGACCAGCTGGTGCTCCCGGATCCCAGGGACCCCCAGGTCTGCAGGGCATGCCCGGAGAGAGAGGAGCTGGCGGCATCCCCGGACCCAAGGGAGACAGAGTGAGTGACAGATTGTTATAGAAATTAGTGTCATGGATTTTTATTTGACATCATGGGTTACTCCATGAGTAAAGGTGTAACTGATGCTATCACAGGAGTCTATTGTGAAACAAATCAATAGTAAATTAAAGAAGATATAATAATAATGAAGATGTTTCAGGTCATAATTGAAACTGAGCCTTTTTTTTTTTTTTTTTAATCATACAGGGTGACAATGGCCAGAAAGGACCAGAGGGTGCTCCTGGAAAGGATGGTGCCAGAGTGAGTTCAAAATAAAGATTTATTCTCTTCTTTTGGGAAACCCGCCTTTACATGTTTGTTCTCTTGGATGTATTTCCACTTCTGCTTGCATTCATGCTATTCTCTCTTTAGGGTTTGACTGGTCCTATTGGTCCTCCTGGCCCATCTGGACCCAACGGTGCCAAGGTTAGTAAGGACACAGCTTACCTTAGATTTATTATTTTAGATTAGTGAGTAAAGTGCTTTTTACTAACAGTTTTTCTATCATGCAGGGTGAGACTGGACCTATTGGCCCTACTGGTGCTCCTGGTGTTCGCGGTTCTCCTGTGAGTATTTTTGCTGTTGTCAAAAGTAGCAGAACCTGGGACAGACACCAGCGATCAGCTGTTTCAACCTGTGAGCTGAGATCTCTAATAATAGAGTACCTGACATAAAAAAGTTTACCTTCTAGCAGATAAGTTGAGATCATATTTCTCATTCTTTGTCAATTCTTGTATTTTTTTTAGTATTTATTACAAAGTAAAATGCTATACTTTTACAAAGTCTGATTAGGTCAGCAAACTTTAGTCCTGATAGCATGATGCTGTGACTTGCAGATAATGATAAGAAATAAAACATTTAGTATGGGAGTCCCTTAGCAGATGATTTTTTCATTTCTTCTTGTATTGCTCCTCTATAATTATTTATTTCTCTTTCAAGTGAAGTTTCTCTTTTTCTCAGAACTGGTATCTTGTTGATGAGGTTATCTCAGTCTAGCTCTAAAACTTTTCACAATCAAAAGCAATAATCTGCTGTCCAAAGTCAACTGTCCATTCTCTTTTCCAGGGTGACCGTGGTGAGGTCGGTCCTCCTGGTCCTGCTGGCTTTGCTGGACCTCCTGTAAGTCAAGTCACCACCATGATGACTTCTATTTATCTGAATAATGAGGAGCCACTACTTGACATTTTGCAATTATAACTGTTCTGTTTGATATATTTAGGGTGCAGATGGTCAACCTGGTGCCAAGGGAGAGGTTGGTGAGTCCGGACAGAAGGGAGAAAGTGGTGCCCCTGGACCTCAGGGACCATCTGGGGCTCCTGGACCTGTGGTGGGTATTAGACCAGGAACCAATGATGCTCTGTATCTTCTTAAAACCAGACAGAGAAACATATTGCAAGGTGTTTTTAGGTTTGTTGACATTGGACATGCATATTGTAAATTGTTGTTCCTCTTCTTTAGGGTCCTACTGGTGTATCTGGACCTAAAGGAGCACGTGGTGCTCAGGGAGCTCCTGTGAGTAACGCATCATATGCACATCACATTTTATAGCTCTAACCCAAAACTGTTATTGAAATCATCAGCTAACTGATTCTAAAAGAGTGCAATAATACTTAAATCATGTAAGAAAAGTGGGGGTACAAAGCTGAAATCTTGTCTAGAAATCTGCACCTTGTGAAGAAAGACAATCACAAAACCATAAAGCCCCAAAAACAACAATAAAATATCCACAAGCTGGATGTCATCAATAACAGGGATCAAACATATGAATCAGTGAAAACAGAAGCATTTGTCTCAATGTGAGAAAGTCAGAAGGACCGCCCATATTTTTTTGAAGGATGTAACTTTGCATGTCAGATAGAATTAGTGTGAGAACAGTGATACAGCTAAAACTGTGTCTGGTTTAGTCTGAGGGTGAACAAATCAGGCCAACTGATCCCAGCACACAGTGAGCAGTGCTTTGTTGCGGCTTTAAAACATTTTTAAGAGCCTTAGTGCTTAATATTAAGCCATCTGTAGCAAATTCAAGCATAGCAGGAAAAGAGAATGTGAATAGTGTTTATCTTGTTAAATATAGAAACATATTTGCCACTATGACATCTCTTATGTTCCACCAGAACGATAGTTATCACTTGAGTTTGAAGTAAATCCCAATTTAAGGGTTGGATTCTAGTGTTGTTCAAAGAGCCAGAGAGAAAAACATCCAGACACTGACAACAAAAACATCATAATTCATTAAACATGGAGGAAAAAATAATACATATGCACTGCATTAAATACTTGCAAACTCTTATTTAAAGCTAAAATAATTGAAAATTAACCTCTTTAAGAAAATTCTTAAGAAGTAAATATTTAGTCATTTTTTTTAATCCTGTTTTATCCCAGATTGGACCCCTGCTACCTCTGTTTCAAATAAATATTAGTTCCAAGATATTCCTCAAATATTAAATGCACTTTGTCCATGGTAATAGCTGTGTAGTGTATAAACATAATAACAAGCAGTGTGTTATTTAATTGTGTGTATACGTCAGCACAATAATCTTGGTTGACACTCTAATCAAATATATTTTAGATCACAAAAGTTTTATTGTCTGGTTAAATACAGATTTATAAAAAACAAACAAACAAACAAACCTGAGACTCACTGGCAGATTGTGATTTGATATTTCTGTAAAAGAAATCAGACAGACTTTGTTTCCTCTTTATCTTCCATTGTTCAAAAAAGACCAGTCAAAGATCAATAGAAGATCAATGAATTAAATTATACCCATAAACAGGTGATTATTTGAACACAATGCAGCAATGAACTAACCTGTCAACCAACTGGACAAAGAATAATTTACATGAAACCTTTCTGGTCAAGAACCAACAATAAGATGCAGAACAATAAGATCAAGAAATGCTCTTGATACCAGCATAATTGCTAGATACACCAAATAAAGCAAATATCCAATATTTTATTATTTTTTTATTTTTTTTTAATTTTAGAAACCCTTGTTAGTCCCACAGTGGGGAAATTTGTCCTCTGCTTTTAACCCATCACTAGTTACACTAGGAGCAGTGAGCAGCTATTGAACAGCACCCGGGGAGCAGTTGGGGATTAAGGGCCTTGCTCAGGGGCCCACAGTGACTTGCCTCTGTTAAACTGCAGGATTGAACCTGGGTCCTCCACATCCAAACCCACCCTATTTATTTATATGAATGCACTAGAATTAAATGAAGAATGTATAAATAACATTAGATCACATAGTATATATTACCACGTTTTGCCTTCCAGATCCACATCAGCAAACACAAACGGGATTCAGCCATCATTAATTATAGAAGCAGAACTCTGCAATCAGCTCCAGGCTGCTCTAGGAGCATAAAAAACCTTTTTCAAAGCAAACCCTTTGACTTTTCATGGAAAGAAAAGCTCAGTCTACAACTTAGTCATGATGGTGTTGCACTGAGCCAGAATGCTTTTATGTTTTTTTTCTCACTGTCAAGTTCTTATAAGTAAAAAAAAAAAAAAAGAAAAGAAACTTTAACATTGAGAGCTATCATATGAATTGCACGGTAATGACGTAGTGTGGTATAAAAGTTTAAGGGTTTTGCTATATCACTGCTGAAAATACACATTAGCGACAAAAGCAATGTTTAACCAAATCAAAGTCACTGAAGGGCTGTCATTGTAAAATTCAGTTTTCATTTACTTTCTTTAATCAGTGTTGCATTTTTTTGGTACAACTTACCATTTTCCAATCATCAATAATCCATGTGAAAGATAGCAGGAAAAAAAAGACACAAAATCTCCACAATGTAACATAGCTGTTTGAAACAAAGAAAAAAAAACACTGTTTATACTGTAAGACATAGTTATGAGAACATAACATAATAGTATATATAATAATATAATAATTAGTGACATATTGGAGTTTAACAACTGTTTGCCTTCTCTGAAGCTTCTCTGCCTTGTTCTTCTAAAATACAGCTGTATAATCTTAAACACAACATAGACATCTAAATCTGGTAGATCAAAGTTAAAACAACACAAAGCACAACTGAATTGGCTCCTCGCCCTGAGTAAACTGGATTCCCTTTCTTCTTGACAGGGTGCCACTGGCTTCCCTGGTGCTGCTGGCAGAGTTGGACCTCCTGGTCCTAACGTGAGTACCTGATCAGTACCAGACTTGAAGAAAACAAGTGTTTCATTTTTTTGTGTTCCTCTTTTGTAATGCAATATATTGTTTTGTATTAAAACTATTTTTCTATCACAGGGTAACCCTGGCGCTGCTGGTCCTGCTGGTCCTGCTGGTAAAGATGGACCAAAAGGTATTCGCGGTGATGCTGGCCCCCCAGGAAGACAGGGTGACCCTGGGCTGCGTGGACCTGCTGGCTCTCAGGGAGAGAAGGGAGAGCCTGGAGAGGATGGACCTCCTGTGAGTACTACATTTTAACCCTTTAAAAATGTGTTATTTTGTGTTGCTGGATTGATGTTCAGACAACATCCTGCGTCGAGCGTCAGCCCGATTTTCAGTGAAAGTATCACAACTTCAGTTCTGTTCGGATGACACAGGCGCAGCACAACAAGGGCATTTCTGGATTAAGTCATGCATGTCTCACTTCCCTAGGGTGCTGATGGGCCTTCAGGTCCTCAAGGTCTGGCTGGATCTCGTGGTATTGTTGGTTTGCCTGGTCAGCGTGGTGAGAGAGGCTTCCCTGGTCTTCCTGGACCTGCTGTGAGTGATTTTGTCAGCAAATGATCCTGACTCTTTTCAGCTTCAGTATTAGCTGTTTGTAAACTTCATAGCCATCGGAACAACCAATTTAGTAAATTTAAAATGCTCATCAACTTTTTTATTATTTTTTTAAACACACAATTAATGTCCAGCAAGCCTGCATGTAACATTTTTTTCACAGATTTGCATTAGATCTACTCTGGTTTATATCTGAATAGTGCAGGTTTCTGAGGAGAGACCCTATTACATATTCATTAAAACCCAGAGGATTATTCAGTGCCCTTGAGGTCAAAAGTGATATTAAAATGTAATGACAATATTCTGTCTGTTTTTAGGGAGAGCCTGGTAAACAGGGAGCACCTGGTGGTGCTGGTGACCGTGGACCTCCTGGACCTGTTGGACCCCCTGGACTTACTGGACCTTCTGGAGAGCCCGGAAGAGAGGTCAGAGCAAAATAACAATAATGACCAGTCATCCATATTTATAACATGGCCATCAAATCATTTAAATACATGCCATATGGTGAAACATACGTTCATGTATCTTAGGGTACACCTGGATCAGATGGACCTCCTGGTAGGGATGGAACAGTTGGAATCAAGGTGAGAGCTCTCAGCAGCATGCAAAACCTTAAAACATGTTGACCAAATTATTATTTGACACAAGTCTATCAAATATTCATGTTGTAGCAGAAACTGATGTTTTACCTGCACCATTGTTTTATGTTCTCCTTTAGGGAGAGCGAGGAAATACTGGTCCTGCTGGAGCCCCAGGAGCTCCCGGTGCCCCTGGTGCCCCTGGACCTGTTGGACCTCTCGGCAAGCAAGGAGATAGAGGAGAGGGTGTAAGTAGCATATCACCATGTAAGGTCCACTGGCACAGTGTTAGGTACTGATTATAGTTTACTTGACAATGCACCTGTACTCATCATGACTTTATCCAGGGTGCTCAAGGACCTGCAGGACCACCAGGATCAGCTGGTGCTAGAGGAATGGCTGTAAGTATCCTTGTATCTGACTGTGATATTAATAATAGTTTTTATCATGTTAATTTGACTGAAACACGTAAAAGTACAAAACACATATTGCCCTGCATTTTAAAAAGATGACAAATCTTTACTTCAGGGACCCCAAGGACCACGTGGAGATAAAGGAGAGGCTGGCGAGACTGGAGAGAGGGGACAGAAGGGTCACCGTGGCTTCACTGGTCTGCAGGGTCTTCCTGGACCCCCTGTAAGAGATTTAATAGTTCATTCTTCCAGAGCCACTTCTTATCTCTCCACTCTACCCTCGAATCTGTTACCGTTCTTCTCTTGACAGGGTCCCGCTGGAGATGCTGGAACTGCCGGGCCTTCTGGACCAAGCGGCGCTAAAGTGAGAAAACTGAGAAAAAGAAATGATAATCTCTTTAAGCAACTCCTTCCTGCAGCTTTTATCACTCAATAAGTGTGATGATAATGAAGTGCATAGGTCAGTCTTTTTGTAATTCTCCAATCACCTGATGAAGATGGGAGGAAATGGGCTGCCTGTTTTAATTACCCACTACTGTGATAAGATGGGCAGCTGCGGCATTTTCTAATTACTCTCTGTGAGGAAAAGTGGAAGACTGACAGGGAGATGGTGATTTGTGAAAGCAGCCTTGCTGAGATCAGAAATGGACTAAAACATCTATTCTCAATTAGTTAAGCAGTGTGGATGATAAGAAAAATTAAGGGAAATGCCGCCATGCAAATAATCTTCTTATATACAAAGAAAGGGTCTGAAATTAATAGAGTTGAACCTCTGGTGCATTTAAATTACTGCATCAGATTTTCTTATCATCCAGGTTCAGTGGCATCACCAATGTCCTTGTAAGACCTAATAGCTCATTTTTGTATTCTGTGGGGGACATGAGTTCTTTATGGAAATTTGAGCAGTACACAGATGACAAGTTTTTTTTAAAGACATGTTTATATTCTCAAGCTTTAATTTTGTTGAGTCTTGGGAGGCTATATTCAGTAAATGAAGCAGTTTCCACTTAACTTCTGCCACTGAGACTCTCCTTGATTTTGTAGGGACCACCTGGACCAGCTGGACCTACTGGCAAAGATGGAAATAATGGACAACCTGGCCCAATCGGACCTCCTGGACCTCGTGGACGTTCTGGAGAAACTGGTCCTGCTGTATGTAAAAAGAAAAAAAAAAACAGAAAAACTTTTAAACAGGTATGTCTTCTCATTTCTTAATTTCAGTAAAATCTAACTTCTTTCTTTTGCCCTCCTTAAGGGTCCTCCTGGAAACCCTGGACCCCCTGGTCCTCCTGGCCCACCAGGCCCTGGCATTGACATGTCTGCCTTTGCTGGCCTGGGTCAGACTGAGAAGTCTCCCGATCCTCTCAGGTACATGAGGGCTGATGAGGCCTCCAGCTCCCTTAGGCAGCACGATGTTGAGGTTGATTCCACCCTGAAGTCCCTCAACATCAAGATCGAGAACTTGCGCAGTCCTGATGGCTCTCAGAAGAACCCTGCTCGCACTTGCAGAGACCTGAAGTTGTGTCATCCAGAGTGGAAGAGCGGTAGGTCGAGCAAACATCAGGGTCTGATCAGCCACTGACAAAGATGGTTAAAGAGCTCAAACAACTAGAGGAGCAAACCATTAAAAACAAATCACAGTAAAATGAAAAAAGAAAAAAATTCTTTGTTTATAAGTGTCCTGTACTTATCAGGACATACCCAAGGACAATTTGGAGCAAATATAAAATGTTTGTCCACACTTTCATACACTGGTACCTTCGCTCATACCTGACCTTGAAACCAGTATTTGTTTTTCTAACAAAAAGATTCAACACTTAATGCACAGCTTCTTGTCTGATTCATTCAACAGGCCAAGCCTTGCTTTTAATCATTAAACATTTCCCCTAAATGACCAAAAACTCCCAACTCTTTAGGTGACTACTGGGTTGATCCCAACCTCGGCAGTGTAAACGATGCCATGAAGGTCTTCTGCAACATGGAAAGTGGTGAGACCTGCGTCTATCCAAGCATCGCCAAAGTACCAAAGAAGAACTGGTGGACAAGCAAGAGCAAGGAACAAAAGCGTGTCTGGTTCGGAGACACAATGAATGGAGGATTCCATGTAAGTTCATGAAAAAAAGAAAACATAGTTAGAACCATGTCTTTATGTTGATGTTGAGTAATTTAAAGTGGAAGCTGATAACTATCCCATCTGCTGTCTGACTCCACAGTTCAGCTACGCTGAGGACGGCCCTGCCGCCAACGCTGCCAGCATCCAGCTGAACTTCTTGAGGCTTCTGTCAACTGAAGCATCCCAGAACCTCACTTATCACTGCAAGAACAGCATTGCCTACATGGACCAGGCCACAGGAAACCTGAAAAAGGCTTTGATTCTGCAGGGCTCCAATGAAGTGGAGATCCGTGCAGAAGGCAACAGTCGCTTCACTTACGGTGTGTTGGAGGATGGCTGCAAGGTATGTGCAAAAAACAGTCAAAAAGAAAAATGTCTTCCTTTTTTTACTAAAAGGTTGTAGTTACACATTTCTTTGCTCTTGCCCAACAGAGACATACAGGCCGGTGGGGCAAGACTGTCTTTGAGTACAAAACACAGAAAACCTCCCGTCTGCCAATCGTGGACATCGGTCTGACAGATATCGGAGGAGAGGATCAGGAGTTCGGAGTGGACGTAGGCGCAGTCTGCTTCTTGTAAAGTGGAGTATCACAGTGGCCCCCCCCCCAAAAAAAAAAAATGCAGGAAAAAAATAAACTAAACCATGAAGCTTTACACACACTTCCACAATAAAGAAGACTGGAAATTTAAAAAAGAAAATTGATACTTTTTTTCTCACAACGAAGTGCTCTCCAAGTTGTAGTTGCTGGATGTTAGCACTGAAGGGCACCGGCAATATCTGTACACCACACCAGCATTCTCTGTCAACCCACTTCCTGAGATCCAGTCATGTTTCCCATGGCCCACTGTTGACGGGAATGAGTCCGAGCCATGAGGAAGAGGGACCAAGCGAACCAAGTTATGGAGAACAGAAACATGGCTTGATGTCACTTATTTATTGTCTAACCTGAGTGGGCAGAGTTTAGGTAGGACTGGACGGGTTCACTTTTGTACGCAACAAAGCCCCCCTTTCCACTACAGAACAGCCGCACAACCTCTGTCCCAGTCCTACAACACCTCCCTCCCCGTCTCCCTCTTGATACGGCATTTCCAATCAGTGTAGAACAAAAGAAAAAAAAAGTTCTCAGCAAATTCAACCAGGTGATCCAGACCTGTCCATCATGAGCAAAAGCAAATGCTTTACTGTGTATTATAAACCTTTGGTTCTATTGTTGTAAAAGTCTGTGTTTATAAACAACCAGATGGTTTTATATATATTTCCACATTATGTGTGTACATGTGTCTATATGCACACCAACACTTTTTGGAAAGTGAGGTTACATTTGGGATGTGTGTTTTAATATCCTCTACCCCTCAACTGCCCATCAGAAGAAGACCCAGCTCTCATGAGGAAAAAACCCCCAACAAAAACAACAACAAAAACATAAGAACTTATAGATAATTTGAGGGAAATTTGTTTAGCTTTTTCCTTGCAGTCACTCAGATTGTTTAAAGCTACCTCACGGTGAAAAACAAACTGAAGATGTTGAGTTAAAATCCGAGCTGACCAAACCATCGCTTTGGGTTGCTCTCTCCTCAGAAGGTGCTACAAGACCCTCCCTGCCCCGGCCCCTCCATTCACCCCCTTCCCAAACACCCACGCCACCTATCCTTAAATCCCACTAGCTTCACACCACACACTCACACTCCACCCTGGAGGAGGGGGTGTAGTCGGGTTAAGACAGGGGAGATGGGCTACTTGGAGGGCTCCTCTGGGTTCCCGCCAGCTAAACATGAGACTCCAAGGACAGTCGCTCTAAAACAACCAGGGTGGGTTGTTTCTGTGTGTGTGAGGGCGTGTACATTTTTTTGAATTTATTTTATGATCTTTTTTTTAATTTTTTGTTGCACCTCTAATTGATGTAAATTGGAAAATAAAAGGAAAAACAAATTCAAAATGAAGTTGATTTTTAATTGCCTTTTAAACTGAAAGCAGAACTGGTGTGGGAATGTAATTCTGTTCAACAGAACCATTCATGTGTGCTTCGATTTTTTTTTTCTTTCTTAAGTTGTTTCTTGAGGTCAGATACTCAAAACTGTGAGTGTGTGTGAGAGCATGTGTATGAACGTTTAAGACTGTGAAGGAAGTGAGTGTTTTCTCATGAAAGAATCTCATAAAAAGAGACAAACGTACTGTATTCATTGTTTGGATTCAGGGTCAGGCTGGCTGAGGTTGGCTCCTGTTTGTCTGAGCTAATGGACATAAATAAAGAATATATTGTTGACAGAAATCAAGAATTTTGTAGACCAGTAATACTCTGAACAACTCCATCTCTATTTATCTGAGACATGACTTTTCTCTGGTCTGTCCATCTTGTCTTAAGCTTCAACAGAGATATTCTCACTTAAGTCCATTCAAACAGTTTCATTTTCAAATATTCTAATGATCATAATTTAGGTAAAAACACAAACATGTAAGCAGCAAGAAAATTGTAAAGGATTACACAATAGGTTATCTAGTTTTCTTTTGCTTTTTGTAAAAGCATAAAATTAAGTAAATTAAATACATAAATGTAACTACATAGAACACACACACACACAATCCTTTGTTTTGGAAGCATTATGGGAAATGTAGACATCTAGTTTTTGATAAATAGCAGAAAGGGTAGAATTAAAAAGGCACTGGCTTTATCCAAAAATTCTGCCCTCTAATCTAAGTGAGATTAGCCTGTCAAGGAGGACTGGTGAAAGACACACACCCCACATTAATGCATCATGTGAAAATATCTGCGGCAAGATTAAAATGCATATATATATATATATATATATATATATATATATATCCCTTGGATAAAGGTTCTACCAAGTCATGGTACTAAC
>JAOWBL010000022.1:13086081-13106819 GCA_028564865.1 Zenarchopterus dispar
TAACCATTAAAATATATGCAGACAAAAAAAATTGTAGCCTCTACTAAAAGTGCTTAATATTTATTAAAAACTTAAGTAAATGAAAAAAAAAAAAGTAGTCTTTGCACTTGCAGTTGATAGGTCTTCTCCCTGAGCGGCAGGCAGCTGACCACCCAAGTGCCCTATTCTGAGTTTAAGTGAAATTTTAAAAAAAAGAAAAAGGAACTGCATAGTGTTTATAGTAGCTGCTCCTCCATCTTTCACTCTCTTGGCTGTACTTGTAAAACCACAATTATATTACATTTGATTCTACTTCACCAATCAACAGCTTGTTGTCATTACACAGTAAAAGAAGAAATAATAGTTGAACATTCAAATATCTTTATCAAACAAAAAAAAAAAGTTCTTTATAAAATAGCTCCAGAGTACTGCTGTGCTTTACAGTTTTAATAATAAAGTTAAATGTACTGGCCAAATCCACCCTTGCTGTGAGACTTCTTAGAAGATAAATGTGATTATTGAACATCCATTTAAATTTTAACAATTTCGACTGAGTTTATATAATTCCCATCAAGATCTTACCTGCTATGATTGCACATCATTTAAAGACTAAATTTGAACCATGTTTTCTCTCAGCACATGGCGGACACTTTTTGACTTGACAAATACTCAACGTTTAATCAACTACCTCAAAATGTGTGTTGGGTTTAGATGTTTGAAAAATGAGTAAAAAAAAATTCATTTACAAAATAAGAACTTTCTTTAAAACTTTATTACCAATTCATGATAAGAGATCAGATGTGTGACGGTGGGATGTTGGGCGCTGCTCAGTCAAGAGATGAGCTCTGTGAAGAGCGACTGATTGGCAAACTCAGCAGGCCTTTCCTGTGGGTTTGGCAGAGAGGGACTCCCACTGAGGCCAACATGGGGTACACCAGCACTCAGGAAGTAGAAAGGCACATGTGTGATTTTTCCACTGGACCAACACTGAGGAAAGAGACAAATATCAGTCTGGATCTGATAGAGGCCAGTGTGCTCATTTATTTTTATTTATGATATCCAAAATCCTTTATACAGCTCACAGGATGCAGCAAATATACTATATGAAGGCACTGTGCCCACAACGGATTTAGAGTCCAATTTCTATGACCTTAATAAAATACTACAGGGGATATAACAGGACACACAGTATATATAGTGCAACACTGACCACAGTGAGCAGAGCCCCGTGCCGAAAGTTAGGGTGGAACTGTATCAGTCTTGGCTCTGCACCTGGCTCCCCTTGAACAAAACCACTGAATGGATAGAAATAATTCAGTGAAGACTGATGAGAAAGATACTACTAACACAGAAAAGAAACACATTTGAGCTCTTATTAAATCAAGCATGAACAAAACTTAACCAAACAACAAACCATGGCAGAAGCTCGAAGATGGGGCTGGCTCTTGTTTTGAACACTGCAATGACTGCCGGCCGGTCTGCTGCTTGTGGATCACCTGACAGAACGAAAGCGACCGACAGGAGTCACAAAAGCTGAATAACTGACAGGTTTCATCAGCGTGAACAGGAGAAATGTGGGACCTTTGAGAAGCACTGCAAGTCTCTCCCCTCTTGGATCCCAGGCTAAAGACTGGATCTCTCCACCCACACTGGCGGGGACAGAGGCAAAACATGAGTGCTGCATCTTTAGTTGAAATATTACGATAATGTACTTTACCAGAAACAATTACTGCATGATAAAAATACTCTATTGAACAATGAATTCAAGAACCCAAATCGATCAAATCTACTACTAAACTAATCAATGTGTAAAGTGGAATTAAAATAGAAACAAAGTATAAAATAAAAGTATTACAAATGAATCCAGCATGTCATTGTCTAGACTTTAAGCTTATTGCAATTTCAGAGAGTTACTCTCTTTCCTCCAATTTGTGCTGATAAAATACCAAGTTGTCTCTGACCCTTTCTAGAAGTCGTGTTCATGTTATCCATACAGGTAGGCTACAAGATGGCCAGTTGTCCATGTGGATAAGAGCTCTTACATAATGTCACCATCTGGAGTGTTAAATGTTGTCTCTGAAAGGTCAGCCACAACACCTGCAGCCTGAGGCCCTTTCAGTGAGCTTGTAGGTAGACCTACAACAAAGAGATTTCTTTTTTTAACTTCAACACCCCATGTTGATCACATTTAACACTTCAAGTATCTGCAAGGCTGTGCCGGTTTATTTTGCGTACAGGGCCACGGTAAACCTGGTGAGCCGATGAAGGTCAGAGCGTAGATAACCGTCTCCCCCTGAACGGTGAAGAGAAGTCGACTCCCATCTGGACTCCAACAGCCAGACTGAACAAAAACGTCCAAAACACCATTCAGAGAATAATCTGTCACCTAACTAAACAACATTGTAAATAAAACAGTTTTCACCTGGCAGCGCCCTTTCATGCAAGGCCAACGCTCACAGGTCCACATCCTGGTCTCCCAAACCCTGGAAAACATGATTTTAGTTTCTCACTTATGCATTTTATTTAAAATATGCTCTAACAGATCTAAAATGGAGGAAGGTCTGAGAAATTTCTAAGTTTGGCAAACCTGAACAGGGCAGACGGTGTAGAAGCCAAGACATGGCTGCCGTCTGGAGACCAGGAGAGGAAGGTGACGCCACCTCCTCCAACACGTTGAAGTGGTAGGCAGGTCTCCGCAGCAACGTCCCAAACCTATAAACATACACATCTTAAAAAGGGACAACAACAAAAATGAGAACAGCAGCAGTCCAGTTTAAACATGAAGCAGCGGCATTGGACCATCATTGACGTGTCCATTGGAGACGCCGACACGAGGAGGGAACCGCTCGGAGACCAGGCGATGGACGTGACAGGAGAGTGACCAGGATGAGACAAAACCTGAGCGCAACCGGATGACGGCCTGGATGGAATCGTGAGAAAAAAGAAATAGGTGAACAAAACACATTTTCAGCTCAGGAAAGGACATGTTGAGAGTTTTAGTGCTTCTGCAAATCCAAAGACAAAAGTCTTTCATTCCATTTGCAAAGAAAATAATTTAATGGAAGAAAAGTATAAGTCATACTTTTTTTTGAGCAACTATCAGTTTACTCAGACTGGACCTAGTTAAGAAGCAGAAGCATTATGGATTAATTCATTTACAAAGTTGAAGAGGAAAATGAATTAAAGAAGAGTATTCTACCCTTTTACCAGCTGACATGACTCTCTGAGGCCTTAATGAAACATCTCAGATACTTTCGTCAAATGACCACGACGGTAGTTAAAGCTCCCTTTTAAATCCAAAATTCAGTTTGTTTTGTTTAATTTTTTTTGGTCACAGCTGGTTTTATGAGGTCAGGTGAACCACACAAACCTCTACACACTTAGATGACCTTTAACTAATTTGAGATCAGTGTTATAGCTTTAAGTTACAATAGGTCTGTAAATTTGGACAGAAATGGTACTCAATGACCTCTGAAACTCATTACACCGTACCAGTGAGTGTATAACATCTAATCTGGCAGCACACACAACCAATAACCTAACAAAAAAGAAAAAAATAAATACTTGAGTGGTAATTATCATCCCTGATTCCAAACACACTGGCAACTCTGTAACAGAGTGGGTGAACAGGAAAAGAATCAAGGTGTTTCAGTGGATCAGTTAAAATCCAGACCAGCTGAAATGATGTGCTAGAAGGATGACATGAAGATTCCCTGGATATCACACACCTGGTTGACAGCGAGCAGGGGTCCACATGCCACACCAGTATGCAGTTCTGACATGCGACCGCGAGGGCAGATGCACACAGTGGCTTCCACTGCAGCACTGAAACACTCTTCTGTAGACGGTGCTTCAGTGTGGGAGTCGTGGAACTGGGGGAGAACAAGAAGACACAGAGCAAGCGTGGTTCTGTCAATAAGAGGACAAAGAACAACGCTGCTCCAAGGCCGACGTACACTCAAATTAGAGCTTGTTTTCTGTGGTGGAGACAAACAGCTTTGTTGTGACTCAAACCACAGGGTCACTATTACATCACTGCACTTGGACAGACCAACTTTTTTCTCGTTAAAGGCGGGTTTGTAATCTTGCATGTAAAGCACCTGTCTCTGCAGATTTACCTGCTACTGTGACGCTCTCAGATTGAAGTCACTGTACCTTTTGGGGTTGTAGATCTTGATGGAGTCATCTAACAAAGCTACAGCAAATTTGTCGGTGTGAGGATGCCAGACAAAGGCTCGGACCACACAATCAGACCTGGTAGTACAAGAGGGAGGGTAGCACAGAAAGATCCTCTTTTAATTAACTATACATTTAGATTACACAGTTCAACAGAATTAAGCAAAGCTTCAATAAATGATTATTTGTTTTATCTATTAATCTATGAACAGGTTCATCTTTTGGTCAGTAAAACACATTTTATCAAACCACCATTAAAATATGAGAAGAAACCTTCTGCTCATCAGTTTTCTCATGGTAAAAACATTTTTAGCAGTTTCTGTCAGGTAAATAAATAGTCTACTTATTGAATTGGCACCTACCAGTTCAGCACCTGTGAGAACTCAGCGATCATGTCCTCACTGCTCAGCTACATAGAGAAAAAAAAGGAAACAACAGATAATACACTTATTAGCAGATGACAAATCTTTTGTGATGAAGCGTGACTTATTCAACCAACCGATGCATCTTACTGTTAGATGTGGAAACAGGGAGCCGTGAAAGGAAGATACCCATCGAAGTAATGCCAGGATACAACCAGAACTGACTGAGAGCCATTTAGGCACTGCAAAAGTTACAGAACAATTACTCTGCGCCTATGTACACGATTATAAATAAATATCCTAGTTAAGGGACATAAGATTTGGGCACATACGTACCTTCTGAGTGTGAGGTGGTAATTTCATTAAGCAGCCCTGTGAACCCACCATCACGCCTGGAACAGACAAATGTGATCAATTATTTTCTAACTATGACATAACCTGCTGCAAAACTTTACGGAAACACTGAAAAACAGGGTCTGGGGCACGTGGCAGACTGTGATTAATGTTCTGTAAACACATCCCCTGACTCTGTATTGGAGAAGCTGCAAAGGGAGCGGTGGAAACTTAAAAACTTCATTGAGAGCTGCAAGTGGTGCCAAAGGAGCAAATTTGCTCCACAAATTGCCTAGTTTATGCAATGTTATCTGAAAATACTGGTAATTTTAGCAAATATGACAAAAATGCACTTTGCCAACTGCAACTTTAATGAATGACAACACTTTGAAATGTGAAGCAGTCCAACACCACTAAATATACATATACTATAATATAAAATATACTACAGCCACTAAAAAGCATAAATATTGCACCCTTTAAAAATGTACAATGTATTTAAAAACATTTCTGAGTTTTGTGCATGTGCAATGTATTGTAACAATTTTCCACAAAAGTTTCATAAAAAATAAAATGATCTATACGGATAAACCTAAAGGAGATGTGCCGTAATAGCTCAGAAATCATTCTGAGACCTACATGAAAGATTAGTTCAGATGTACTATAACAAATAACAGAATAACATTATTCTTATCATTAACTTAATGAAGTAATATTATGCATCCCTGCCAGTCCACACCACCAAAAAAAATAAAAATAAATTGGTTCAACAGAACACTTCCATGAATTTTGCAAATATGTTTCATGTTCATTAGACCTTTCTTTCCCCATAACTAATATTTTGTCTGACTCGTTTATTCCATCATGGAGCCTGCTAAAAAGACTGAAACTACTCTCATTTTCGTGCAGTAAAGCTGAGAAACATGTGAACTTCCTTCTGTGTCTGCCCTTGTTTACCATGCTGCTGCACTCCTCATCCACAGTGTTTCAGAGTGGTCCAGGAAAGCTGCTTTGCTGCTGCTTTCTGTGCGACTGTGGAGCTTCAGAGACTCTCTTGGAAAATGCAGACTCTGGGGACTGCAGTCCTGCACAAAAACATACCACACAACCCTAAGAAACCTTTACTAGGCTCAGCTCACAGGACTTACACTTTGGATGCGTGTCATAACCACACACACATGCAAAAAAAAAAAAAAAAGATATTCAAATAATAAGTGGCCCCATAAAAGATAATACTATCTTTTGTCCCCCTCCCCAGGACTTGTTTGTAACATTTTAAGCTACTATGTTAAAATCAGAAGGAAAGAGAAACAGACCTGTTTGAGCAGGTCCTCGGAGCTGGTCCCAGCCAGAAGGACGTTGTTGGACTCACACAGAGTGATCTGACCGGAGGGCAGCGGAGGAGGAAACAAAGCCAGGGAGCACATATTTACCACTGCCAAACCCTGCCTCTACACCCTGGAGACACACCACAGACCAACCAGGTGATGTTAAACATAGAAATCAGGACGTCCTGTTTACTGAGGTGTTGCTTGACAACCAGCTAACCGTTGAAGTTGCGGTAACTAGCCTGCTCGAGCTGGTTTGGTAAATGACGTCGTTGTCGCGGCTAAAGTATTAAACGTTTTGTTTGTAGTGTGCGTTACCTTGTACTGTGATTTCTATTGTCACTTATCAATGAGTTTCTAAAAACAAGCTAAGAGCGCATGGTGGTGTGCTGTTGACACACTTATCTGTTTAGTTTAAGTCCCGCCGTGTAGATTACGGCAAACGGGACGGACAAAAAGAGCGAGGTTTCGCTTCAACATACAAAGAGATGAAGCCTTCAGGTGCTGCCCTCTGCAGGAAAGAAACTGAAATTGCTGCAGAATTCAGACTGAAGTATTGAAAATAATTGGTCTGCAAAAGTTTTCCTTTTTTCTTGTCCCGTTTCGTTTTTTTAATGTGTGCTCTCTTTCTTTCTTTTTTTTTTAAAATGGCTTTGTTGTATCTGGTGAAATTATGTATCACTGAAATATTCTTTGATGTAGACTGTTTTCAGATAATTTTTTTCTGTTTTCATTTTAGGTGTTTGCTGAATTTAGTGAAATATTTGGTTTAAGGTCTTATTTTATGCATTAAAACCTTGCACTGTTGTTTGTTCTATTTATTGTGGTTATTGCCACATTTTGTAGTTTTGTTCTTTATTTTGTAGTGTCACTACGGACTACAAACACAATGAGCAAAAACATCATGCATTATGACTTTACTGAACTAATGAAGTCTAGAGAAAAATTGTATATCCTAAACAGGAGAAGTTCAGCCCTCCTCCAGCAACCCAGAACCCTGCAGGGATTCATTGCATCTTGCTCAAGAACTCGTGGGTCGAAACAGAAGCATCGGCAGCATCGGTGTTCATGCTCAAGGATCTATACTGAACAGAAAAATTAGTGAATGACACTCCTGACACATTTTGCCAATGAAAAATAGAAACATGTTGGAAAACAGCCTCATTGTGTATGGAGAGACGGGTGGTAGCGCCCCCTTCCGGCACAACCTGCATTTCCGTGACGTCAATTCAGCACTGGGAATGAGACAGCTCCCTCCCCCCCAAAACCCTGCGCGCCTCACGTTGCATGGGTCCCCGGCTCTTGATAACACAATTTACCCTCTGGGATCTATCCCAGTAACATGAAACTCGTGGATGTAGGCACTAGAAATGCCAGAGACGCCCTGGACTGAAGAAAAACAACGACCAGCTCTCTAACACGGACAAATAGAAAATCGAGCCCACCCCTTCACTTGACAACGCGACATCAAGCAGGCAGAAAGGTATGGGAATGTCATGCTATCCGCTCAAATGCTGATTGAATAAGGTATCACAGGACGTTTGGACAGGATGCCGTTGCTTGGAGCGGTAGCTTCATGCCGCTCACACTGCACCACTGAAGTGATGCTGCCGAGAAGCGGATCGTCGTCGACGAATGCTACAAAATCATATTTGTGCGGCGAGAAAGCGCACATTACGAAATATTTGTGTTGATGCCAGCGCTGAACAAACGTACAGACGCTGCGGCAGTTTCACTTGGCATGGTACATAGTAGAAATCGGGCTTGTAATTCATGTACGTCGGCTATGATGCCGCTGAGTGTCATCATCACATCCTCGGTTATTTAAAGATTGATCTTCCTGCGTGTGTGTGTACTCCTCCTTCGCACAGGCCCGCTGGATGTTTATTGCCCGTTTTTCCACGCTTTCGTTTCGCTCTGCCGCCTTGGCTCTTCTTGTGCATTGGTGCAGTATAAGACATGGAGCTGGTGAACGATATGTGAACAGGGCACATGTGCTCTCTCTTACTCCCTCTCAAACACATGCACGCACGCACGCATTGGTTTACGTACACACTCACACAGAGACGGTTATGCAATTCGTCATATTCTTCGTTACACACAATAATCTTCTCTTGATGTATGAGTGGGAGTCGCTTTGCTCTGATGCTGCTCTGATGGGCCGTCAAGGAGCAGGTGACACTCGGGGATGTGGAATGTACAACCAGGTCTGGTCGATTCATTCATAAAGCCCATCTCCACTCGGGGTGATGGCTCCACTGGGCCGTTTGGTTTTCCCATTCACAGACACAGACATGAGGCGCTTCAACATGATTCAGAAAGAATTTGTTTGGTGGAGATTCAGTGACTGAGTTGATAAAGCAGGAGACTGGCTCAATGCCCAGCTCATATCACGACTCCAGAGTTGTTGCTGTTTTACATTGTTTGAACGGAAACAAGTTATTGTTGACTTAGGAAGACACTGAGGATGGCGGTTTCAGCACAGGACAGCTCCATAATAAAGACGTTTGTATTATTTGTGGAGCTGTCCAGTGCTGGAACTGACTAATTGATATCTAGAAAAACAACAGCATATTATGAGCTGACAGTACATTCATCAATGATTATAAATCCTTATAATGTCTTTGATTTAACAAATCTGTTCCTCAGGTTTTCTTATCTCCACATCCTCCATCCACCCTAACCTGCTGTGTTGGGGAAACCCCTGATGAGTGGGACCTGTATTCATGAGCCCCGTGCCCCTTCCCCTTCCCTATCAGGCTTCAGTACTCCCATCTCAGAACCCCCCTATCGAAGACTCGATGGAGACACCCCTGCGTGCACCCCTGAAACTGACCTGACGCCCACACAGTGTGTCCTCCGTAACGTACTGTCCATTGACACTGGCGGACCCGGGGCTCCAAGTGGCAACAGCCCCACTCCCAGTGATGGACCCTCAGCCCATTTTGACAACAGCGTGCTAAAATTACATGAACATGAGGCCTGCCAGTGTGGTGGTGGAGCCGAAGCAGGACACAGTCCAGAAGCTGGTGCTGTTAGGAGCCAGTCGGAGAATATTCGGCTACAATCCGGAAGTGGAGGTTTTTTGGAGGGACTGTTTGGCTGCCTAAAACCAGTTTGGACCATGATTGGAAAGGCCTACTCCACTGAACACAAACATAACCAAGAAGGTAGGTTCCACTTCTGCGCTGTTTGACTCTGTAATGCACAGGAAAGGTAAAATCAGATAAGTGATGATTTAAACATATTGGTTTTGTTTTACTTAAGAATATTTCAATCATTTCATAACATGTTCCACATAGAAATGAATGTCTTAAAAGCTGAAACCATATTTGTGGAATACTTTAAAATCTCACTTCAGTAGAACATATGTATGATTAGCAGTAGGGATTTTTGCATCTTTGTGAAATATTGGATCACTGGAACTGGGCCTCAAGCAATTATTTAAATGCTTGAGTTGATAACCAAAATATCTGCCAAAAAAGTTTGGTATTTGGTGTTTTATCTTTTAACAAATGATGGCTGTAAATTATCATTGAGCACTTAACGATATCAAGAGTATCAAGATCTAAAATGTAGCACAGCAGACATGTAAAATAGCAAGAAATAGTAAAGCTCAAACGCAACTACCAAACTGTTTTAAAAAAAAAAAAAAAAAAAAACAACTTGAAAAGAGTTGGTTTTTCATTTTTGAATCTAGAACTCCTCGATTTCCATTTCCATTCACTGGTTTCCACCTTGTGCACCTGTCAACATGTTTTCAACTCTGACAGCCTAGTTTTACTGGTGTCATCGGAAAAACTGAGTTTTCACAGCTGGTGAGGGGGAAGCATGTTGTGCCTCTTCCTCAGCTGCTGTAGCTCTCAAGAGATCTTGCCCCTCCAGTGGACCTTATGAAGAATTGATCTGCCTGTCTCTTTTAGTCTAACAGACTCATCCGTCTGTGGTGGCCAAGCCTTCACAGTCATTTAAGCAATGTCAGTGTGACAAATAACAGACTGATTAAAGTACGAGTGGATTATTAGGGTTTTTTGTTTGTCTTATTTTTTTCCATGTCACATCCTATAAAAATAATATGCTTGATAAGCTACCAATAATCCATTTGCTTGAATATGGCTAGTGCTTTATATGATATAGTTGTATCATTCCATCAATAGCGACTTATTATTTGCTCACCCAGCCCTCCTTGAGCCTCCTTTTTTATGTTAATTGGAGTACTTATTGAATTTGGAAGGCTTTCCAATCATTATGATCATTAAAACTTGGGGCACAAATCGATGTAGGACATTGGGAAAACGTAAAATGACCTATTCTATTTTTTGTAATATTTTACTATTTACTATCATTTTATTGGTCTAATTTTTAGAGTCCTGGGAGGTTCCCTTTGAGGAAATTTCTGACCTGCAGTGGGTGGGCAGTGGGGCTCAGGGAGCCGTCTTCCTTGGAAAGTTTCACGGAGAAGAGGTGGCTGTAAAGAAAGTGCGGGATATCAAAGAAACTGAGATCAAACACCTCCGCAAACTCAAGCACCCCAACATCATCACTTTCAAGTGAGAAAACAGTGACTCTCGTTTTACTGTGACATCCTTCCAGTGATGTAACTGTAATTGTGCTTTTCCTTTCTGCTCACCGGTGCTCTGACTGGTCTGTTTCCTTCCAGGGGTGTGTGTACCCAGGCACCCTGTTACTGTATCTTAATGGAGTATTGTGCCCAAGGCCAGCTGTATGAGGTGCTCAGAGCGGGCCGTAAAATCACTCCGTCCCTCCTGGTTGACTGGTCCATGGGCATTGCAGGTGGCATGAACTACTTACACCTCCACAAAATCATCCACAGAGACCTCAAATCCCCAAAGTAAGACAGTCTAATGAGAGATTCTTTTAGCACAAGAGCTGAAATTTTACTACCACCATTCATTATGTAATGTCACTTTAACAGCATGCTGATCACACATGATGACCTGGTGAAGATCTCTGACTTTGGCACCTCAAAGGAAGTCAGTGACAAAAGCACTAAGATGTCATTTGCCGGCACTGTAGCCTGGATGGCTCCTGAAGTAATTCGGAATGAGCCAGTGTCAGAGAAAGTGGATATCTGGTGAGCCCGATGAACATTCACATCATTTTCTTTGCTTACAAATAGAACAGCAAAAGCTTCTGTCAGTACTATTCTGCATCACAGAACAAATGCAGACAACATGTTAGAATTGAGAGTTGACAGTAATGATTTGAAGTTGATCTTATTTCGTTACCATTGTCTCTTTCTGAAAGTATCTTTACCGCATTCAGACTGAGCTAAATAAGTAAGTCTTGACATATTCTAAAGGTCTTTTGGAGTGGTGCTGTGGGAGATGCTGACTGGAGAGATCCCCTATAAAGATGTAGACTCATCTGCCATCATCTGGGGCGTGGGAAACAACAGCCTGCAGCTGCCCATACCTGAAAGCTGCCCAGATGGTTTCAAGATCCTCCTCAGACAGTGCTGGTGAGCGGCGCCTGGAAATGGACAGTGAGAATGATGAGATGAGAGCAGATAAGAGTAATAGGCAATGCCTGAGTGTTGTTGAATGGGGAAATGTTTACTTATGGTTTAAGTACTTTATTTTGTTGTGCATAGAAAGTGTACACAACTGTGTTTCTGATCTTGGATTTGCAGGAATTGCAAGCCCAGAAATAGACCGTCTTTCCGTCAGATCCTTCTTCATTTGGATATCGCATCAGCTGATGTTCTATCAACACCACAAGAAACATACTTTAAGTCCCAGGTATGGCTCCCTGCATTACAATCACCCTTAGGAAAGGCTAAGTGCAAAATTCGGAGGTTTGTAAATACTCTTAACCTTATCCCATCATTCAGCATCCATAGGATCAGCTACACATCTTTTTTGACTTTGCAAGGCAAACAAAGAGGGAGAAGGTTGCGAGAAGATAGACATTTTTAAGTAAGACGTTTTCTGAATTTGTAATGTCATCAGGAAATGGCATATTACAAGATCAGTGGAGGTTTAGGTGAGGTGGGAAAACCATGACGAACTTCTATGAGAGCTGCTCATTGGATTGTTAAACAGAATCGTTTGTGGTGATGTTGTACTTTGCTGTGATACTTGCAGAATGAGTCACTACTGTCTGCTAAAAATTTGTTTCTTTTTTCCTTTTGTCATATTTTAAACTCATGAAAGACAGAAATAGTTCGAGAACCTTCCTCCAAACATGAAAGATGTGTCTCATTTTTTAACTCTGGAAGCCTTTTACTCACTAAGCAGATGTTTTTAACTTGGTTGCTCAAACCTTTGCCTGCCTCAGTTCACTAAATCTGAGTTTGAGTCAATTAACTTTCTTATTTTGTGAAAGTGGAGCGTTGTTATTTTCATTTTCTTTTCATGCTTCTGAACACAAACAGACATATGCACCCACACATAGTGCACAAAGTAATCAGTTAAATTAAACACTACACAATAGGAGCTGCATCTAAAGTCAGCTCTGGCCAAACATAGTTAACAGAAATGTGCTTTCATCAGGCTGAATGGCGGGAGGAGGTGAAACAGCACTTTGAGAAGATTAAATCTGAGGGCACTTGTCTCCACCGACTCGACGAGGAACTGATAAACCGACGCAGAGAGGAACTCAGGTTTGCTTTTTAACTTCTTCTCCCACAATTTAAATAGTTTATAGTAAATAGTTTATATTTACTCAAGGTGTTATGCTATACCAAACTATTGGCAATCAGAATATGATGAAAGTGTAAAATCTCTTTCCTCTGTCCCTTTTCTTGTGCCGTCTGCTTTGTCTGCCTTTGAGAAGCAAACAAGTTCTCTGAGTGTATGTCTGATGTAAAGGATCTGGAGTCTCTTATTTGGTGCAGAATGACATGATCAGCTTTCTTTTCATTTCAGACATGCTTTGGACATTCGTGAACACTATGAGAGGAAACTAGAGAGGGCTAATAACCTTTACATGGAGCTCAGTGCAGTTATGCTGCAGTTAGAGCTCAAAGAGAAAGAGTTGCAGAGGTGCAGATAAATACAAAAAAAGCTCTTTACATATAAGACCTTAGTACATTTAAACTTTAGAGAGATAATGTTTTTTTTTTTTTCCAGGAGAGAGCAGTCCTTGGATAAAAAGTATCCGGGATTGTTTAAACACCACAGCTCCAGACAGAGTAGCTCTTCAAACTCCATGGACAAACTCATCAAGAAACGAAATGTCCCACAGAAACTGCCCTCAGGAAAGAGGTGTGAGATCACATTTCAGTGGGTATTTGATAAAAGATTGATACGAAAAGAGTTAACTGAATATGCATCACAGTTGTGGAGTTCAGTTGTTGACTAATCCTTCCCACTTCTTCAGGCCAGACCTTCTAAAGTCTGAGGTTATCATTCCCAAAATGGATCCTTCCGTAATGCAAGTCACTATCCCAGCCTGCCCCAACAGAAGTTCCACTTCTCCCAGTCGGTCCAGGCGAGTAAAGACCCGCCATCGCAAGCCCGGTAAGGGCAGCAGCGGGGACCTGGCTGGACTGAAGGCGAATCAGTCGTCCCCGAACAGGAACACAACTGCCCAGGCTAACAGTTCTACCAACAACACTTCCAAGCAGCTCCTGGAGCCCTCTGCAGCCCTGCGGGGCCTCAGCCACGAGCAGCAGCAGAGGCAGCTATCATCCTCCAGCCCTGACCTCATCTGCACCACACTGGAGGCTGAAGCCCAGGGAAAAGGAGAGCCCTCTGTCAGCGGGCTGGAGAGAGGGGGGAGCCTCAGTGCCTCTGCTGGTTTAGGGGGGTCAGAAGGAGGTGCAGCTGGTCTGGATGATCTCACGGAAACTCCTCCACGCAGTGACACTCCCAGTGAAGATGCTGCATCATTCCCGTTCTCCAGCAGTCCAGACTCACCATGTGGAAAGGGAGCAGCGGCAGGAAGAGGATCCTTGGGATCTCCTCGTCTTCCTCATGATGGCGAAGACAAAGAGGAGGGAGCCGGTGCTGTGAGGTTACCTCGGGGAGCATCAGGGGGAATTGGGAGTCAGCACCTCACACCTTCAGCTATTCTGTACAGAGCAGCTATCACACGCAAACAGGTACAATACTGGTTCATATTCCTCCTCCCGACAATACTTTGAGCAGTTTAACTTTTGCATATTTCCTGTTTCTGACAGAGACGTGGAGTGTCATCGGAAGAGGAGGAGGGTGAAGTTGACAGTGAGGTTGAGTTACCACGGAGACGGTGAGTAACTTGCTATTCTTTGTCACTGGAAAATTCCCTCAAGCCATCCTCCCTCTCTGACAAGTTGCAGATTCATTCAGAGAGCTAAGAATATCTCCTAAATTGCGTCATTCTCTCCCATCATAAATCTCAGTGACTTTAAAGCCAGTTTTGTTGCTTTTTTTTATTTTTAAATCTCACCAGGCGTCCGACCAGCATTACCAAGTGTCAGTCAGTTTCTACCTTCAGTTCAGAGAACCTGTCAGTTTCAGACGGCGAGGAGGGTCACACCACTGACCACTCCCACAGTGGTACCCCCGACGTGGTCAGCACCAACACAGACGACAGGTTGGATGACCGCAGCGACGACCTCCTCTCTCAGGGGTCAGAGATCCCAGCGGACAACACTGATCCTGCGCAGGCTTCTGATGGCCTGTCAGAAAGAGACGGAGCCCAGGGGCAAGACAAAGCTCATCTGGATGCCGGGCAGAATCCTAATGAGGTAAAAGGAACTCCACAGATATCATCATACATGGGTTTATTTCTTCCTCTCAGACCGAAGAACAATATATGTTTAAATAAAAGGTAATAATCAAGTAAACAAGTGTTTCTAAGCATTTTTGGTCCCTGGTGTCTTACAAAAATCATAAAACACAACAAATGAGATTCTAAAGGTACAGTCATCCATTATTTCTGAAAATAAACTGGAAGATCAAGGAAATGGGAAAAATTGATGGGAAATAATGATTTTGCTGATTTTGTTAGGGAGTGCAGCAAAGAAAATAAAAACTATATTAAAAGGCCCAAAACGTTCTTTTACCGTACTGCAACTTCCTGTAGAAGAGATTTTGGAGGAGATTGACGGCAATTTAGAATTCTGGTTAAATCAGTTTCTACTATATTTATATTCTTCAGCCAAAAAAGTGAAATCCATGATGTGGCATGTAATGGTACTATTTGTATTTGGTTGGCAGTAAGATCTGATTTGCGCCATTTGGTACTTGTTATATAGAGTTTTGGGGTGAAACTTTAACAGATCAGATAAATCAGTCTCATTGCCTTTTGCTGTGGAAACACCAACCAGGCACAGCTAACAGTTTTCTGGTAACTTTATACTTTAGGTAGTCAGATCATCACACACTGATGTCCTTTTTTGTGGCAGTTCTCCTTTTCTTTGTTTTGTCCTGCTCTTTGCTCAGTCTTCTGTGAGCATCCATACATACAGAGCCTGCATGTGTCTCACTAGGAGTTAACTCTGTTGTTGTAGCTATGGCTGCAGTGTAATGGAGTGTTAAAATTTACTTTACATTGCATATCCTGTGGTGTGACTGTTGTGTCTGTGTCATTGTTCAGTCAAATATTGATCATTGCTATTTGACATTTTTACACATTTTTGCATTTGTGCTTTACTGACGTTTCTTCAGCCACTGTTGTTCTTCATGTGTGATGCCTCTCTGCACTTGCCACTCTCTCTTTAGAGCCGGGCTCTGTGTGATGATTCTGACTGTGACAGTGCCGAGCTGGATCAGTCAGGTAGTGGAGAGCTCAGCCGTCCTCCCAGTGCTGGAGCGTGGGTGCCATCATCTCAGCCCTACCAGGGGTCTCCGCAGGCACCCCAGACAGGACCTCCATAGGTCACTGGGCACAAGCAAAGACCTCCAGCTCCTCCACAATGAGCAGCCATCACAGACGTACACCCATTTGTCAGTTCAGTGCATTACTGTTGCCACGAGGGATCATACCTACCACACCATTCAGACTCTGACAAGTTGACTCATGGTGTTTCATAACTTTGTTGGCAAGTAAACGAGCGTCAGGTGAAGTAGGAAATGTCATAACCAATCACCAGATATTTTGGCAGCTTGTGACATAAGATAAATGTCAGTTAAGTAGGGGTTTCTTAGAATTGTTACCACGGTAACCTTAGCCACTGCTTCAGTTCAGCAAAAACCTTTCCTCAGACACAAACACGAGAAGACACCACACTCTTAGTCCTTTAAACACTTTAACTTTTACTCTGGGAGCATCCTCCATGACACTCCACACACTAATGCATCAAATGCTAATAAATAATAATGTAAATATCCCTTACATACCACATGAGAAATATCTAACTTTATTTTATTTGTAAGATAAAATGTAAGACTTAATGGTATGCAGCCCTGTGAACAAATGCATGACTACATGTTTATAATTTATGGTTTGAATGTGTCCGTTTTATATTTTGTGAAAGTTTACACTTTTTTAATCCTGAAAGTATCATTTCAGTATCTTACTTTATTTTTTCTTTTGTAAATGTCAGCACTCGAGAAAAAGAAAAAAAAATCAACATGGAATAAAAATCTCACCAAAAACAATGATTATGATGCATAAATAAGAATCTCAGTAGATGATATACTATTTTTTTTTTAAACTCTACTACTGAGTTTCAAATACACACGACAAAAGTGAGGCTTTTATTGAGTTTATCAGGTCTGTGACAGGATGGGAGACTTTTGGGTTCACTCAAAATACACCTCTGCCATTGTATAGTCACCGTCTATGTCCTAGTTTATTGTCCACAGCTGCAACAAAATTATGGGGTTTTTTTGTTTTGTTTTTGTTTTTATTAGCAAACTCATTTATACAGACAGCGTGTCGATCATCCTTCTGCCTGTTGAACACCTTTCCAAGTATGTTAAGTGAAAATAACAACAGCAAAAACAACATTATACTACCTTAGTTTAAGAAAGTTGTATCTGAGTGGCTACATAGCATTTAATGGCTTTTCTGTTATTTTGAAAAGTTGTGTTCATTCTCTGGTATGCGTAAACTACTGGTTTAAATTGGAAAAACAATAATTTTTTTTTAAAAATCACAAATTCTTATTGATTGTAAAATTCTAGCGCCTTTGTTACCCACAATGCAACTCAGCCACGTTTGAGATTAAGGTGCACTATTATTGTAGCTTTAAATTTATACTATGCCTCAGAAAAGAGTCGGGTACTGAGGGTTTTTTTTTTTTTTTACTTTATTACAGAGCAAAACATGTTAACTGTTTACAAATTGCCACTTTTTTCCCATTTTTATTTATCTATTGTCTCAGCGACTTTTGTTTTCTTTTTAAACAGTGTTTAACAACCGACTTCAGATGCTTCTTTAGAAAGGTTTATGTGGCATTCATGACGTAAAATTACATGCACGAGTGTCAGTGGGCGGGAACAGTCAGCATATAACTTTTTCTTCAAAGTTATACAAAGTTTCATCAGTGTAATACAGAAAAAGTGCTTTGTTGGGTTGTCTGTTTGACGTGATGTGGTTAGAGGGGGATACTCACCTGGAATGATGTATGAACTGACCAGTCAGAGGTTTTACTGAACCCAGATAGAAGTTCTTGGTGCAGTAGATGGTGGTCCTCTTTTTGTCATGAACCAAAAGGTCTCCGTTAGTTTCATGAAGTTGACAGGCTTCTTAAAAACCTCGTCTGTTCTTTTTACCCTTTAAGATCACTACAAGAGTAACCAGATAAAGAGTAGAGCACTTCTCTGTGGTGGTTACTAGTAGAACAGTAAGTTTCCTTTGAGGTCAAATAACCGTTTTGTTTTTATACAGCATTGCACATTGTACTTGTAACATAGGAATTATATTGAAAGCAAAACTATTAAGAGGAACAATAAATAATGTATTGGTTAAAAACAAATGTGTGATGTTTGTTAAAAGAAAAAAAAAAGATGGGCCATGTTATAGCTGCAGTTTGTGCTGTTGTCACATCACATAAGACAGCTGAATGAGAAATAAATTATTTTCAATGACTTTAAGCAGGTCCAAAATGTTCCAGTGTCATTTCTTGATCCACAGATTTGCTCATTCAGAATTTTGTACCACTATGTCCAATGTTAGACTCATAACAGGCTTTTAGAAAGAAATAAAAACGTGGACAATGTTTATTTTTTTTAAGCATTTCACATCTTTTATTTCTGCATTTCATTTCTTCAACAATTTAGTTGCACCCAGATCTACAATAGTTTGAAAACGTGCACAAAAACAATCTCTTCATCCTGCAAAGAATAAGAAAAATAAAATCTGACCCAGGCAAAAAGGAAAAAGGGTAGCAGGAAACTAGTGTTAATTCTATATTTTTCCTTCTAGTTAATCATAATTTAATACCTCAGCATAATATACTTATAAGGACAAATATGTCTCGTAATTTTGCCCCTTGCAGCATTCCCCAGCCCTGCAGTTAAAAAAAATATTTTCTCTATTTAAAACAAACATTTCAATGTTATCATCACTATGTTCTTAGTAATTTCTGAGAAAAGAAAATATTTTCTCCTCGTTCAGGCCCCCACCTGGTGACCAAAACCCACCCACCCTCATCAGAATCCAATACACAATGCTCAAAAGTCCTGATCGACGATGAAACGGATGGAAACACAGGAATGACAAAATAATTACCCAGCAAGTTAGAGGTGAGATGTGATTTAGCTTAGAAATCTTCCTCTAAACCTGCACTAAACAAGACACAAGTTACTTTCTGAATTCAAAGTTTTTCCCTGCATATATCTCCACACCCACTAAAACTTGTTAAACCACAATGCCTCTTTCAGGAAGTACAGCTTCAAATAGTAAAAGGCAAATATCAATTAATTCTAATTATACAAGGAACTGTGTATTAAATAAAAATAAATAGATATTTAAAAAGAAGGGAAAGAACAGTCCATCTATGTTATTGAGTTTTTTTCTTCATTTTTACATTTTCTAAGAAAAATCTGACATAAGAAAACATTTATGCCTTTCCAGATTTTTCCAAAACATTTTACCTACATTATATCAAGAGGATCATACAGATATACAGCAAAATAAGAAGAAAAAAATTACAACAGACAAAAATATTTCAAAACTATATGCAAAGGGAATTTAAAAACATAATAAATAAATAAAATACCAATATCATGATGATGCTGTAATTACAACTGAGTAGGTGTCTAACCAAAGCAGGGGAAAAACAGTGAGTTTATAGTACTTGGTTTTTGCATTAAGGGACCTCTCGGTAAAAAGTAGGGTAGGGGTTATATTAGGTGCTGATGAAGATGCTCCATGTCAGTTGGCTGCGAGTCCAGTAGCTTCAGAAGACAGCCTGAGCAGAAGACAGAAAATAAGTAAAATAAATAAACATACAAACACGCACACATATATATTAGATTTTTTACTTGAAAGAGTAAATAAAATAAATGTCTTGCAGATATACCATTTCAGATGTTTTTGCATCTAATAAGCAGTAATCACTGAGGGTAGAGTGATTTATATATATTTAAAAAAAAAAAAAAAAAAAAGAAGAAACTTAAGTACATTTCAGTGAGAGCTTTGATGTCTGTGCCACATAGTTTTACCTGAAAAAGAGCCTCGATCATTAGTCTGCAGTTCAGCGAAGGCTAAAATAACAAACCATTTCACTGAAATATAAAGTCTCAATGTGGAGGTCAGGGTTAAAAATGTAAACTAAAAACATTGCAGGCTTTGGGGTTTGAAAACCCAACAGCTGAACACAGCGAGGAACTGCCTTGAGTTTCCATTCAACAAAAACATAAGTATGTGTCAAACATTCACACATAAAACTCAGTCAGCTTGCTCACTGCAAACAGGTTAAAGTAAAAGCGCTACCGCCTATCCTCTGTAATTTGTTTTTGCTTTACTTCTGTCTCAGGACATGTTATAGCATCTAGCCTGTAATTGGTGGACACCTGTTCAACAAAAAATATGTTTGCATATGTTGCAAATCCTGCCCTCTTCATTGTTCATGAGCCAGACATTCTTACACTCCTCTCGCCTTGACTCCTCACTTAGACTCAGAGTGTCTACCTCGCAGGCATCTTGTAACTGTGTCTAATAAATTAACCACATTTTTTTCCTCAGTAAGTTAACATATTTTTACGCATGATTAATTTTGTCTGCTTTCTGAACCATTTCACCTTGTAAACTCACATTTTAAAGATGTCTGTAATTTCAAATATATGTGTAAAAAGAACAGTGATGAGATGTAACGTCGGTTTGAGGAAACTGAGAAGCTGTGGGTGCGTGTTTGTAAACTGAATTATGCCAAATTTATCAGTTTCAATGGGTCTCAAAAATCAAGAACTCTAAATTCAAGGTTCCATCAGACACATTCATCAGGTAGATGAACCCCAAATTTGTCTTCTCAGATAGAGCTAAAACTTCAGCACTGTGATGGAGAGCTGCAAGTGCAGTTTTAAACATCTAACACGTCTAGTTTAAACTTGTTTGAATATTTTTTTCTCCAGTGAATGAATGAATGAAATATTATATATATATATATATATATATATATATATATATATATATATATATATATATATAAAACACACACAAA